>VXAA01002810.1:1423-68982 GCA_013399115.1 Anseranas semipalmata | reverse complement strand
CAGCTCTCCGCGCTGCCCCCCCGGCCGGCGCAGCGATGCCGCTCTGGGGGCGGCCACGGCCGCGCGAGCGGGGAGCGGGAGGGGGCGGCAGCCGGCGCTGCCGAGAGGCTCCCGGCGCTACTTGCCATGGCAACCTGCCCGACAGGCCCGGGAACGGCACCCGGTTCGGCAAACGAGGCAGCACTCGGCCTCCTCGCCCAGCCCGGTGGGTGGCAGGCACGTTTATCACAGGTGACACCACCCTCCCATACATCACGTGGAGAGAGGACAAATTATCTCATTACTCCCCAACAACTAATTCATTTAAAGCGCTAAACCAAGCAGCGCATCAATCCAGCAAGTACAGTGAAGGTGAGCGGCAGAGCTATGTCGACATAGATACTACATACCCGGAACCGTGTTAGAAGAGCACCGGGCACAAAGCAAAATGGAGCACCCAGGGGATGGGGACTGCAGGGACAGAGATGACCGACACAGCTCCCGTTTGCCACCTTGTGTCCCTCATGTCCCACTGTCAATAACTCAGCAGCCAGCTGTGCTCCTGCAGGGCTTGCCTCCGTGGGTGCAGGGCCAAAAGCTGTCTGGGGCTGAATCACAGCAGGGGTGGAGGCAGCGGTTCCTGGGGTCCCTGCCTTGCTTGCTGCAAGAACTGGGAAACACGCAGCAAATGAGGCAAAGGATGCTGGTGGGGAAAGCTTGGGGTGGGCAGTGCTGCCCTGCAGGCTGCACTTGCATGATGGTAGGCACAGTTATTTACAACACAAAGTGCTCCAGCTGGCTGCTCCCTCCACATCCCCATCTGCCGAGCACCCAGCGTGAGGTTCCTGGGATTTGCACCATGTACGAGATGAACACTCACAGCTGTACACAAGCCAGCTACATACACAGAAGGTGCTACACGAACAGACCTCAGGTCCCATGTGCCTCAGATCGGACATTTGAGCATTTCACCCCCCCGACAAAACACGCTCCTCCAGTGGAGGGCAAGCGCAGAATCCCTGCACTGGGACCCAGCCGACAGGCAGTAACTCAGCTCCTGCAGCTGCGCTGGTCCACCCAGCGCACAAGGCTCACTGCAGTTGTTCAGTAGAGTTGTTTTATCAAGTTTTATGGTTTCCCTAATCTGGCTTTTGGGGCTAGAAACACCTTGCCCTTGCATCCTTCTTCCTGCAAGAGGAAGACTGGCTCGGGGGCACCCCAGGTGAGATGCCCAAGAGCAGGGGGCTCGCTCCTTGCTCACCCCAGGCCCTGCAGCCTGCTCCTGTGTTAGCAGTGCTATTAAGCCCAACACTGATTCAGTTGTTTCTGCTTTTCTGTTCACCTTTAAAACAGGAAAAAATTGGGCAGTACCTATCCTAGAAAAACTTTCCCTTTGAATCAAGAAAAATGCCTGAGTTCAACAAATAAACATCCTTACCTGCATGTGCATGGGTGATGGAGCTCAGAGCCAGTAGGCTTGTGCATTAAGACCAATTCACTTCTTTATCTGAAGAAGCACAAAACTCAAATATTTTCCTTCTGATAGAAGTGTTATGAGCAAGCAGTGCCCTTAGAGCAGAAGGCAGCACATGCAGCAATGTTAAGGCTCAGAGGCTTACAACTTTGATACCATTCACCCCCTTGCCCCAGCTCCTGATTTTCAAATGCTCAGAAGACAACAGGTAATAAATCTGGATATTTTACACTTTTTCATTTCCTCTTACCTCACATTTAATGAGATTTCTCCCTTAACAAAGGTACTATTGAAGCTGACTCTTAAACAAGGCCAGACAGGGATTGAAACATTTTGGGGACGGGTAGGGGAGGAGGACTGCAAAAGATTGGGGGAGGAAGGAAAAGGAAGCTTAGCAAAGGGTCAGCCTGGCTTTAGTTCAAGCTTTAAGTGAAGGTTTAAAAGTGACCTTATTTTATCTCAAGCATATACCCAGCCTGGAAATCATCCCCCTTGCTGGTATTACCTTGGGATGAGCCTGGTCTTAGCAAGTCCTGAGCAGCCCAAGCACCAGAGATTTAGTGCTGCAGCAACCACAGCTCCCTCACCACAGGTGAAATTTATACCACTAAGAGAGACACCAGCTGAATGCCCTTGCAAACATCAGCAGGGGGATAAACAGTGGGACTAGCACAGTTCAATCACAACTAATTTGGAGTGAATTCCCCCTGAGCGATGCCTCACAAAGGAGGGGCTGTGAGCAGTGCAGGTGTGCAGGGTACGGGGCTGGCAGTATGCAGGTAATGCTGTGCCCGGTGTTCTACCCCTACTTCTAATCCTACGCTGTGCACAGGAAAAGACATCATTTTTTCCAAAATGGAACCATCCTTGAACAAGAAGCAAACCCAGCAGATTTAAAACTATGGGAAGAAAACTCCTGAACTCAAACTGCAGCTCTGAACTTGGAGAAGCCAAAACATTTTGCAAAACCTCCAACTCCACAAGGTTTTCCCAGCCCTAAATATTTTAGATTTTAGTAGCTGTTGAATTTCAGAAGTTCAGTATTGTAACTGAAGGCGATTAACGAGCAAAGGAAAGGAGGGAATCAAAGCTCCTGGTCCTGCGAGTGCTCTCAAAGGAGATTTCAGGTGGAAGTGATGCTTCTTAAGTCGGCTGTGATCACACTGCCTCTGTTAGATACTGCAGTGATGGCTCAGCTCCGCTTGCACCCTCCCTCTCCCTTTTGTTCCTGTTGCCGTTTCATTGGTACAACTCCTCCTTTTTGTGTGTCACATATTTAAAAAAAAAAAAAAAAAAAGAAGGATATTTTAATCTGCTTTCCTGTCCTGCAAAGAGAAAGGACCGGCTGTTGTGCTCTGGCCCATCCCCGCTCCTCCACCCACCATGTGCGTGCTGCGCTGGCTGCTCGTGCCACCGGGGTGACGCTGAGCACCAGGAACCGGCACGGAGCCGGCCACGGAGCCCGTTCCATGCGGGCAGCACACTGCAGCCTGCCCCGGTGCACCAAAGATGCCGATGAGAGAGTGCTGCTCCAAAGTGCTGGGGATGGTGCCCTGCGCCATGGGGGCGCAGGAAAGGCAGGAAAACATCTCCCTGCTAATAACCTGAACTGGAGAGTGCACCCAAACAGGACAATAAAAGGGGGAGAGCAAAGGACAAATATGATCAGTGGAGGGAAAAGAAAAGCTTCCGGAGGGGAGCCCTGGCTCCAGAGTCCGTCCTTCGCAAGTGCAGTGTGCGCGGTGTCTGACATCTGCTAGTGCTGCGACGCGGAGCTCCAGCCTGCGGGGTCTGGAAAAATGCTGCGCTGTTTTAGTAACTCTAGGCAGTTGGCAGTTTCACTTTAAATTGCAGCGTTAATCAGAAACACATTGTCCATATTGTCAACACTTCGTTTAACCACTTCTATAAATTCAGTATTAGTGTTAAAAAGATTCTGATTTGATGGATGAAATAGTCATCCTCCTGCAAGCCAAACCCAATAAAAAAGAGCTAATAATTCAAGGAAATAAGGCAGAAGATACTTGACAGAGGCACAAACGGGTGAGATTTCCCTTCATTTGTATCCGGTTTTGAAAGAATGGCCAGTGAAGCCAGAAACGTGAGACAGGAGAGCAGCTCCCTGTCGGCAGGCTCGGTGGGGGCTCGCGTTCCCCGCCGGTAGGTACAAGGGCTGGAGGAGAGCACGGAGCCCAGACACTGGACATCGACATGGCATCAGCGATTCAGTGGCATGGATACGTCCTGAATGTGTCTGCCTTTAAAGATGGCACAAGCTGCCCCCGGCACGGCAGCTTTTCCGGGCCCTTTTGGCTTTCTCCGATTGGAGCGCCAAAGGCAGGCAGCACCCGCTCCTTGCGTGACAGCAGCAGCCCCATGGAGGGGACAGACGGGGCAATGGATCCCGCCCTCTCCAGCCTGGGGCCTGTCCTGCTGCCGGCACTGCCCTTCCCTCCAGCAACCCCACCGGCTTCCCGGGGACACGGCACCCGAACGGCCCCTGCCACACGCGCACACGTGGCCTCGCTGCAGCACCGGGGCGGCGCGGCTGGGCGAGCGGGCACTGCTTGGCTGCATTTCCCTCCCGGGAACCCTCTGTCGCTTCCACCGTGTCCGATCGGCGTTTTCTTGAGCGGCACTGAGGTCCCCACCAGCCAGGGCGCGGCGGGAGGGGCCGGGGGGCGTCGCAGGTGGCCTTCGCCTCTCTGGGGCTGTGACTCTAAAAGCACAGCCCCCAGAGCGGGATTAGCCCACGCAGCGCTGCAATGACCTGAATTTCCTACACCTCCACCCCTTGTTAGTGTAGCCTTCTGAAAACACTTTTTTTAAAAAATGTGAGCCAGGCCCCAGATTCCAAATCTAATTGCATGAAACGAGAGGCTTTCAGCAGTTCTCATCCTACACAAATAGTTTCCATTTTGATTCCCAATCTTCTTGACAAAGTATTTGAAAGTTGTTGTTTTTACTGCAATATGAGTATATAAAAAAATAGTTCTATTCAGTGAACTTGGAAGTCATGGAATAATAATCCAACAACACAAGCCTTCTTGGAAAACTCTTCTGAGAATAACAGTGCCCTTGGGCATGTCTAGAGCCTTGTTTATTAAAACAATATAATTTAAGAATTAATACATTTATAAAGCAGGACTTATTACATAAGAATATTGTGCTTCTTTCATCGTTACAAAGGATCTAGTTACTAAATTAATGTAACCCATTTTAGAGGTTTTTCTCTTAATCTTATGTGGATTTAGGTAGCTGCTTTAGAGAAAAATATGGAAGAGGGGAAAAAAGGAAACCTTTCCACAAATACTCATGTCAGCCAAACTCTTCACGGGTTCTGCTTCTAAAACTGAAGAATGCAACAAGAGATCAAAATTAGGGGAAATAAATCACATTTCCAGAAAAATCCCTATTTGTGTTGGAACAGAGCACATCTGACGAGTGGAGAGATATTGGGGGACTAAGAGAGTTGGGAAGCACTAAAAGCAAGTTAAGGTTCCAATTCTGCAAACAATTATGCACGTGGCTAATTGATGTGCGGGCCGGGCTGCCCGTTCAATAGCTGCCTGCAGGCGCCGAGGGCCGGGCATGCGCAGCCACCGCTCACGGCCCCACAGCCCCGGCTGCACAGCGCGGTGCCTGCGTGTGCCGGCCCTCCCCGCAGAGCGGCATGGGGTCACGGGTGGGTACGGGGACACGAGCGGGTGTGACGATGATGGTGATGCTGGATCCCCAGCCCAGGGCTCAGCTTCCTGCAGGGGCAGATGGGGTGGAGGTAGTGCAGCTTGCATCCCTCGAGCATTAGGGACTGCAGCCAGCACAGCTGGCCCCAAAGCCATGAGAGGTGAGGAGACGTGGCACAGGGAAATGGCATTTTTACAGACCTGCTGTTCTGGTTGTACCTGCGCTTCAAGCCCACAGGCAGCCAAGCAACAACAACAACCCCATCAACAATCCTTTGGGTCAAGCGGAGCTGAAGGAGAGGTGCTGGGGCAGAGCCACAGTGCTGAGGCTCCGACCTCGCCAGGTGTCCGGGGCAAGGTGCCAGGGGGCTCCCAGCAGGCAGGACAGACACCAGTGGGCAGGACAGGCCCCCGCCAGGGCCGTGCCAGCTCAGGAATGCAGAGGGTCCTGCAGGATCAGCCGCTTCACTTGGGGCGTTTCGTGCCACTGCTCCGTGCCTGCTCGGCGCTGAGGGGCGTCAGGGACTGCTCGGCTGCTCGGGCTCCGCCGCCTCCTTTCCATTGCAGGCACTTGGTACGGTACCCGAAGGGAGAAGGGCCCCGCTCCTGGCAGCACCTGCAGTCGGGCAGCTGAGCTGGGACAGGTCCTTGTTTCTTGGTGGCGGCCAGCAGAAGGGTAGCCCTCCCGGTGACAGCTGAAGCGACCACTCCAAGGGCAGGCAGAGTGGCTTATTTTAAAATCACTTTTGGTTGGGAAAAGTCTTCATTTCATAAGCCCTTTTCGGTGTGAATTTTTTGAAACTTTTCACAGTGATATCATTTTGAGGTTTTCCACAGCCTCAGAATTTCTTCCAATTAATGGGAAAAACATTAATGTCCATTTAGGAAAATAACTTCTGCACTACTGACAAACCTCTTCAGTTACGCCTTATGCAGCAGAAGCCTTTCCAGAGGAGAGGCGCTTCGCACCAAAGTACCGTTCCTTCCCGTCTTTCTAAGTGCCGTGGCAATGCCCACGGGTGCCATCCCCTCTGAACTCAGTGGTGCCGGGAGCAGGGACAGGGACAGCGAGCAGCCCCCATGGAGACCCCACTGCCACCCCGTGCCTCCCGCCACCAGCCGCGCTCCCTGGGGGCCGAGGAGCAGCCCACCCAGCCCAGGCCATCACCCTTCATTCGAAGCCTGGGCTGGCTTCAAGGCTCTGAGCGCTGCAGGAAGCTCAGGGCTCTGCTGCTGCCCTGTTGGCACCGCTCAGGCAGAACTCTGGTTTAGCTCCAACCAAAGCCAGGCGGTGCCGAGGAAGCCGGGCGGCTGGCTCGCCGTGCCGCCGGCCGTGCTGCCCCTGTGCAGCGTCTCACCACCAGCCTGGTCCTGGCTTTGGGTTCCCGCACAGACCTCGTTTGCGCTTTGCAAACGCAGCAGGTGATCTGCTGATAAGCGCCTAAGACTCCGCACGTGAATAACGAAGTCAGCGCTGGACCTGCGTGCACCGTGCGGCCCCGGGTGCTGCACCCACCGGCTGCTCTGGCCTCGCGTGGACGGGCAGTGCCCCATCACCGAAACAGCTCCCCAATCTGTGGTGAGGGGAGAGGGGGACCCCGTGGTTTTTTCACAATTTGTCAGCCATGGCTGAAAATTCCTCTCTTGGCCTTTATCGATTCACTTAACATGGGCGTCTTGCTTGATGAGCACAGGGCGCGCGCGCTGCAGCTCTGGGCTGGAAATCAATACAGCCGGGCTCCTCTCCCGGCCCTGGTCCTGAGCCGTGGCACGGTGCTGCGGGGCTCACATTGCCCTGGTGGAGCATTTACAATGGCAGAGTGAAAGGTAAACACCAAGCTCTCTTATTTACGTTAATTTTGCTTTTAATAATGCTGTTTCTTAGGCAACATGCCATAGAAAAAATTACTTTGGAAATGCAGAATGGCTTCTTAAAATTTAAATATTGCAAACTAAATACCTAAAAATCTCAGAGTAGACCATAGTACTGGTTAGGGCAACACAGCATATATAGCATGGGCAAGTTTCCAAATATTAGGGAAAAGCCACGTCCTATTATTTCTGGAAGATTAAACCAGAATTTATATCTAACAACATTTCATTAATATCAATAACACTGACAAACCTGCACGGCAGTACGGCTTGGTGAGGAGCATGCTGGCTTCCCCAAAGAGGAAAACAAACAAACAAAGCCTCTCGTCCCAGCTGGTCGGGGCATCCCCGGCAAATTCTGCTCGCTGCCTCGCGCTTCAGCCGCCACATTCGCGTTGCTGCTGGCAATTCCCTTCTCTCACACTGTGACAATTTTCAGTAACAGACCAGGAAAGGGCAGAGGCACACGATGTATTACTCAAAGCACTGTTTATATGTTTTTCAATTATACAAATGCTTGCTCTTTGATGTGTTTATAAATAATGACTGAAAGGAGTCCAATCTTCATTGTTTTGTTTCCACATAATCCATCCCTATCTGGTAAGGGATACCAGCATGTTCAGGAATGTTATCCAGAAAAGATAGACATCCTATCTCATATGTGAAGTATTACTTTTATAGGAAACATTTTCACATAAAAGCTCCTCAAAGACCTTGCGCTCGATGGAGGGCTGAAGCAGCCAGCAGATGCACAGCTCTTGGAAGCTTGGAGCTGTTGCAAGAACATTGCCCTTCTCCTCCCAGTCTTCTAAATAAAATAAATGACTTTTTTTTTTCTGTCTCTGATATCTTCAGTCAGGTTCTGGGACAGTTAGCAGACATTGTAAATAGAATGTGCTTTAATAGGACTGTAAAGAAAATTTATGACTGCTGTAACTTAAAGCATTCGGGCCATGGGATTGTTTTAAAAACACTTGTGCCTTTTTTATTTAGAGATTTCACCATTTGGAAAACTTTCTCCCCTTTGAGTTTTTGGGATATGGAAATTTCTGTGATCCGAGTTGAAAAGATGAGCAGCATTTTGGAAACCTGCACCTGCTTCGCTTTCCTGTGCCATGTGCTGTTGTTCTGCATCCTCAGTTCAAAAAAATATCCCTTTTCAATGGTGCAGACTTCAAGTACGTATTTGATTTTCAGCCTGTGTGCTGTGTTGTAGCAGGGCTATACCTCCCAGGGCTAATACTCCCCAGTTAGGTTTCTACCTAGAGATAAATTCCCTTTCTTCACTCAGACGTGTGTCTGCATGCACGTTCTGTGATCCAGAATTACTCTTTAATACAACTGGACAAAGCACCTCGGTGAAAATGTGCAAAAAAAAAAAGAAAGAAAGAAAGAAAGAAAGAAAGAAAGAAGCAGCATGGCAATGGGCGACCACACATGCCGTTGCTGAAGGGTTTCAGTTTCCCAGGAAGCCTCCCGCCGCTCCCCTGCAGCGAGGGCACGCGGCGCAGCTACGGCAGCGGTACCGCCAGCGACGTCCGAACCCAGGCTGTCCGGCTGGTCAGAGGTTCTGGAAACGTTGCTCTTTCCAGCTTTGGTTTTTCAGTTGGAACTCTTGGCTAGCTTTCTGTTTTGCTTAAGATCAAGTTCCACCTTCTCCCTGTGGTGCAAGAGCTTGGCCCCGGTCTAGGAGGTCTTCTGCATTGGCAGCAGCCTCGAGAGCAAGTGGAAACTCGGAGACACACAGGAGTCTGCAGGGTCTTGTCAACATCCCGGCGCTGCCAGGAGGGCTGGCGAGCAGAGCTCAAGGCAGAGCAGGCGGCACACTCAGCTCGGCTGGTCTGGCCGGGGGTGTTGGCGTCGGAGGTGAAGCAAGCTGCTGCTTTAAAAACCGAAGCTGAGCAACAAGCTCTTTGTGCTACTGCCGCTCAGCAGGCGCTGAGGCTTCCCCCTCCCGACGCCCGCAGGAGCGAGGTGCAGCGGCTCCGCAGAGCCCGCGCGGAGGCAGCGGGCGCACGGCTGCAGGGCGGGGGGCGGCTTCCCTGGCGCGAGCGCTGCCGCCCGCTGGAGCCAGCGGCAGCACAGGGAGGGATTTTCTCTCAGTAAAGACTTAAAAGGCTTTAAAGACTTAACAAAAATAGCTGTGAGTGGTGTCTGAAATAGTATAGCTCTGGGGTTTCAGGCTTGAAGTGGAGTTAGTCGGAAATTCTCTGATTGAGCATTTCCATCGGAAACTGCAATTTCAGTGACATGAGAACATTTCACAGGAATATATTGATTCTGAGTACATTTTTACAGGAATTTTGTTTTGCTGCTACTGATACTACTCATTTGGGGCTTATCATTGTGTTTCATCAAATATTTAGTACTTGCTAAGAATACCAAATTTCAGATCATTTTAAGGCATGACTTCTTCAGTTCAAAATATTTTTTAAATATCATTTTCTGCATAAGATCCATCCTGATTTCTAACTGGTTTTAATTTCAAAGTTACAAACTTTGCTGTTATCATTATCATGAGTCACAGCAGTTCATTACGAGGAAAGCGGTGGCGGTGACATCGTTGCTGCTGTTTCGCAGCGGGAAGCAGCCTGCCCTGGGCTGTGCTGGTGCACACAGCGGTGTGGCCGCCTCCCGCACGGCAGCAGGAGGATGCGCTGGTGCCACGCTCGTGGCCAGCCGTGGATTGCAAGCCAAGTGAGCAGCAGGCAGGGACGAGGGGAGCACTGAGGACAGGGTGAACGCGGGCGGGCGGGCAGCAGCGCTCCGGTCCCACAGCCGCAGGAGTGGGCATCTCTGGGCACGTGGGCAGAGCCACCGCTGGGCTGCTGCGCGCCCTCCGTGGGACAGTCCCCAGGGCACCCCGCTGCGCTCGGCTCGTGACGGACATACAACCACGGGAGTCAGGGGAGGGAAGGACGGACTCACGTACATGCCGGTGGCAGCCAGACGAGGCGAGGAGGACAGGTTAGGGACCTGTGGGTGCTGGGCGAGGCCGGTCCCTTCCTGCCTCCTGCCCCGCGGCCGTGGAGAGCATCCGCAGCCGTGCGCTGCTCCCTGTTCAGCTTCTCCGCGGATTTGTCAGCAAGCGTGATAACGGCAGCGATAGCGCGCAGCCATCAGAGCTGATGCATATCTGGCAGAGGGGCTGAGCAGGGCCCCGGTCTCCGAGAAGCTTTGAGCTTCACAGCCTCAGAGCCTGGAGGAAATAAAGCCCTTGGTAAAATAAGCGGATCAGATAAGCCAGGAGAAAAATGGAATTGCATAAAGTAAAAATAACTAATCTATCTGGTTTTCGCCACATACAAAAAGCAAGAGCTGATCCTAAAAGATACCTGCTGGATGTGTGCTCATTGGTTCAGAGGTTTCTTTCTTACTTTTAAGAAAAACACGGAGATCTGTAACTAGGACCAATGAATCATACTGCGCAGTACTTTTAACTGGTATTCAAAGGCTGTCAGACTTGAAAGCATTTAAACCCAGGAAATGCTAATATATTTTATTACATTTTAAAGAGACAAAAATCCGTTGGCCCAAATCCTCCACGAAAAAATAAACAATATTTTAGTTCTGAACTATGCGCGTTGGGTCTTTAACGTTGACTGTGCTGTGCAGATAGGCTGCCTGTAACATAATGCTTTGCTAAGGACTCTGAAGCTCCAGTGGGGCCCCTGTTTGACTAAGGGAAGGAACTGGGTTCACATAACCCTCACTTAAAAAATAGACTGGCACATTTTTGCTTTATCAAACTCTATTTGCAAAAGAGTAGGGCTAAATGATCTGAAAAGGTTATTTTGAAGCAGGGTCACCCTTGCTGCCACAGGTCTAATAAAACAAAACTATAGCCAAATTAGAAACATATTTCATCTAATAGGGGAAAATATAATTGGTGAATCTGTCTGGTGTTTGACCTACAGTATTTATGCTAAATGAAAGTTTAAATATATCACAATGCAACATGAACAAGAAAAGCTGCATTCACTATATATTCTGTGGTTTGATCCCTTCCCCTTAACCCTTAGCTTTGCATGAAAGCCAACATCAGCATTGCACAGATGCTATGAAATAAAAGCGATGGCCAAGATTTGCAGAAGTGACGAGTGATTCCGGGTAACTACCCGAGAAACCCAGGGTGGGCTCTGGAAACGCTGAGTCTGTCCCTCAGGGAATCAGACCTCAGGGCAGGGAGTTGGACATCCACACTCTGAAGCTCTGAACCTCACGAGTCAGGTTTGGGGGCTGTGCGTTAAACCCCAGGGTCTGGGCACCGGCGTCCTCGTGGGCACAGGGTGATGTGGGCGTGACCTGGATACAGTAAAGATACGGATCCTGCATCTTCAGAGCTAAAATAGCGCACTGTGCTCATAAACGCGGGCAGCAGGGCTGAGCTTCCAGGGCAGCCGTGTGGCTCCCGAGGGCACAGAGTCCTGCACGCAGGTCCCCAGGCTGCCCTTCAGGGCTGCTTGTGATAAAAAACAAACTCTTCTGAAGCTTCGCCGCACCGGACACGGGTTTCTGCAGATGCGGTTACGCACAACAGCCTTGCCAGGGACATGTGGGAAAGAAATTCAGGTGCTAATAGGTGCTGACAGCCTTGGCGTGTCCTGGGGGCCTCTCCAGGATGCCCCCACTGCTGCCCCATGCACGCCCCTTGCTGTGCCATTGCTCGTGGACGGGCACAGTCCCCGCGCTCCCCTTTTGGCTGTGGACGCCGGGTGTGCAGTTTGTGGTCAGCCGGCTGTTTGTAACCCCCCCCAGTCCCTATAACATGAGCTCTGCATAAAAGCGAGAGGATCCTTGAGCAGCAGTGATGGATGAAGGAGATTATTAACAAGGATATCATTTTAAGAGAGTCTGTCTTTCGGTTCCTCGCAGTTACATAACATTTCATAAATTTCGTAACAGATTGGCTCCCCGCTCGTTAGCCTGACAGCCGCCTCCTTGGCCGGCCCCGCGGCAGCTCAGAGGGTGCCTGTGCCATGAGCCCTGGTGGGCAGAGCCGCGGGGCCGTGCCGGGCGCCCACCTGCTCCTGCGGCACGCACGGCCGGCTCAGGGGCTGGCAACGACCGCCAGGATAACGCTCTCGGCCGCCCTTGCCAGTGCGGGGCAGACGGATTTTCTGGTATGGTTTTTGGCAACGCAGTGGAAACAAGCACAGTTTATCCAGGTCTAGACATCAGCTGCAGAAACAGCTTTCAGCGTCAGCTCCGCAGGGTCCATGTCCAGCTTCTCCAGCAAGCTGGGAGGCCAGCACGCCCGTGGCTCTCCTGCGTGCCCGGCCCACCAAGCAACGCTCCATTTCCCAGTGCCCAAAGCTGCCCGCACCGCCCGGCACGAGGGCTGGCTCCGGTGGGACACCGCGTGCCACCGGCACCCCTCTCTCTGCCTTTTGCCACGATGCCCACAGCCTCCAGCCTGCCGCAGCCCGTGAGAGGTTTTCCCCTTTGTGCCGGGGAGACGCAGGTCTAGCGCGTGGTGGCGGATCAGAGGAAGCCTCTATGCAGGGATATACGGTATTCGTTACAAGTGCTCCTCTGACGAGGGACATGTGCCAATCCCTGCGTTCCCTAGCATTAATGTGTTTCAGCAAAACCGTGCACGCTCAGCCAAACTTATGCAGCTATGATTCATCCCTCGCAGGAATTCAGGCTAAAAACAAAGATCCCAACCAAACAATCCTTTATACTCCAGGTCTCTGTAAATCGACTCCTTGAGCAAGAGGCGGAGGGACGCACGGCTCTTTCCACTGCCATACTCGGGACGATCACTTTACATGGGCAGGACCAGCTCTGATCATCTGGGCATGGCTTTCCCCACCAGAGACACATTAAAATCTTATATAAAGTGGCAAGACTACAACAAGGAGCTGAGAAGATGGACTTAGAAGACAGGGAGCTTTCTTCCCTTCCTTTTCTTCCCTCTTTTTTTCTTAAAGCTTCACATGGAAGAGAAAGAGGCTAATTAAATTCTTTTGCTGAACATATTTAGCAAGTCTTTCAGAGAACTGATTTTGTTTGGCCGCTGTCCAACAGCAGGGAGATAGGATTGTGCTCAGTGAAAAGCAAGAGCAGAGCATTGATTTAGGAGGATCCACACAGATGACCGGCTGACAGGATCTGGCCTGTTTCAGACGCTGAGGGAGGAACGATAAGGGTGGCCAAGGTGGCTTTCTTGAATTCCTGGTGCATGAGGTTAACGCAGAGCTCGTCTCCGCGACATCCTCCAGCGCTTAATTTACAGCGCGCCCTGAGCGTGCGCTCGCAGTCTATGCACCACGCTGTCTCCACTGATACAGGCGTTATTATTTATTCAGTACCAAGCATCCCATGCATCCAAAAATAAATAAAACTGTTTGTTGCATCAGCAGCCCTGAGGCCCCACTCAGAGCTGTGCTGACGCTAAAATGTACTCAGATTTCCAGCCTCATTCATGTCCAACAAGCATCGACCATGCCTCTCAGCTTGGGCACTTGTCTGAGCCGAGTTCCCAGGCTCCCAGACGGTTCTGGCTGTCCTGGCACAAGGCAGGGACGCCCCACGCGGGACCGTGCGCTGGCCACCACCGCTGCTCCCACTGGGGGCTCTGCAGCGCACCCCTCCAGGGCCTCAAGGGCACGGTGCCAGCCCCAGCATGCTGCCACGATGCGCAGGGACGGGGGGCAAGGCAGCGCGGCTCCTGGGTCCCCCAGCAGCCCGGTACCAAGCCCCCGTCCCAGGCACTGCGCCGAACCTGCCCCCGCACAGCACCAGCCACCCAGCGGGATGCCGGCTCCTGCAAGGTGGCACATTTACATCTCTTCACCTATTTCCGGGGAAAATTGCCTGATTTTATGATGCCTGACCAGCTCCCTCGGGGATATCATTAGGCAGGCAGTTAGTGAACCACGACACGAGGTTTTGCTTTTCCCACAAGGTTCCTGTGAGAAAGCCCTCCCTCCCACTGCCGCGGTTATCTTATCTCCAAGCGCTGCTGAGCATAGCGCCTTAACCCCTGCATGCCAGGGAGCCCCAGGGCCTGTCCCCCCACTGCGGCCAAGCAGCCTCCCGCCAGCACCATCCCCGTCCCCATCCCTACCGGCTGCTCCCCAGTGCCTCGGCCACTGCTCAGGTGGCTCTTCTGCTCTGCCAGGCAGCTTTTCCTTCCCATTTCAGCTCTTTCATACAATTGGTCTCTGTGCAAACAGAGTCTGGCTGTGACTTTAGCACCTGAGACACTGCAGATATGAGTTCTGCAGTAATATCCACATAGGCCTGAGGCTTTCCAGCCCCACATGCATCAGGGGCCCCAACGCCGTTTGGGCCCAGCCACCAGTGCCGCACCTTTCCCAGAGCTGCTGTCTGCGAGGGAGGGACAGGGGCTGAGGTCCGGGACATCCTGCCCCTGAGCGCATTCCGCAGCACTCAGGGCTCGCAGACCGTGTCGCTAATACAAGGTGCTTTACTGGGAAAGTCTTAACAGGGAGACAGTTTCATCCCGAGCAGATGTTTCAAATTTGTTGCTAACCCACATTTATTTAGACTGATAATAACAGGCAGCCTTCCAATCGTGCCGTGAGTTTTTACAATAAACTCGAGCTCACATTATCAAAAGCAAATCAATTAGCAGGCGCTGTCGGGCCCCACCCACCGGCAGCCCCATCCCGAGGCCGGGGCTCCCCACAGCACCCAGCCCAGCCCGACCAGCGAGCCCCAGCAGCGCCGCACGGCTCCTTATCCCCTTTCCCACCTACAGCTCCCTTTTAATTGACTTCAGAGAGAGGAACAGTGATGCTTTCTAACAGGAGGATTGATTTAGACATGCAGTTTTCTCCACAGACTTCGCAAATGGTTGTAACAAGGTCACAGAGAAAAACAATTTTATCCTCTGATTACTGTAACATGATATGAGCTTGGAATTGCATCCACTTTGCCTACTTATTTGGGTGTTGCCTGTCTGGTCCCTGAAAAAAAAAAACTCCCGGTGCACAGGCGTGTGTGGGCAGGGCCAGGATTGCCCCCCGCTGCTCCCCACCCCTCTGCCCGCAGCTCGGGGGTGCTGCGCCGGGGCTGCTGCAGCTGCAAGCACCGCGAGCCCTAACCAAGGGCAGAACAGGGCACGTTTGCTACACAGCCTCTGGATGAAGAGCATCTTTCTGCATCCCCTTTTTTTTTTTTTTGAGCCCCAAATGGCATATTTGAAAAGAGCAGCAAGGAAAGAATATGGCACATCAGCCCTTCTTGATCAAGCTGAATCCATACAGAAAAATGGATACAGCAGTTGTACGCACCTCACTTTGAGAACACTCATCCAGAGTGAAATATTACAAACATTCAGTGGATTGTCAAAATAATGGAACTATAACAAGGTCAAAATACTAAGCTATATGATCATAATCAGCCCTAATTCCTGCAAAGCCACATTTAAAGGAGATTGTTTTGCCACAGGTTTTTCACGGCCCAATGGCTTTGTAGCACAAGGTTGTTTGGATCAAGTCATTTCTGATGAGCATTTAATATAGTGAGGAAATGATACATTCATTTTATGTTGTGAAAGTTCATAAACTCTCAGATAATTTAAGGACTTTTCAGCCGGTAACCTGTTGCCTTACAAATGATTTATGTGCCAAGAAAAGTCAGAGCATGAGGCCAGGGCACTGTCCGAACGTTGCTGGACTGGTGGACGCAGAGTCTGTGGGGGTCCCCAGGTGCACAACAGCCATGTGGGGGGGGGTTCCCCAGGTCCCCACCACTTGCTCCCAACCACACGTGCCTGGTGTGGCCGCCCTCACTGCAAGGGTTAACGTTCCCGTGCAGTGAGCAGTGGGGGTTTTGCTGACTTCTTGCTCTTACATCATGGCTGTGCTATGAGGCCTGGCAGGGGTCCACGCTTCAGCGCTGCAGCTCGCGCCCGGAGCGCTGTGTAATTTTTGGCAGGCAGGGAAGGAGCCTCACGCAGGGCGGCTGGGGCGTGGGGATGCGGCAGAGGCACTGTGCGCCCTTCCCCTCGCTGGGGCTGCGGGGCTCAGCCAGAGCCCAGGTACCGGGCTGACGCACCCCTGGGGAGGAAGGTGCCAAAAATGCTCCTGCAGCTCCCAGTCGTTAACCAGGCTGGGGGGACTCGATCTGCACGGCCTGGCTCTGCATGGCGCAGTGCAGCATGGCACAGTGCAGCACAGCATGGCACAGCATGCTCTCCAAGATGCCCTTGGTCCATGTGGGCAAACATATCAGGGCCATTTCTGCAGCGCCCTGACAGCGAGCCATGGGCCTCCACAGGTCCAGACCACGGGAATGAACTTACAGAGCAAAACCAGGCAGCCGGAGTCAACTACTCCCTAAAATCATCAATTACACCGTGACAGCCCTGAAGGAAGGAGGGGAAGCCAGGGACATGCTGCTCCGGGGAGTTTGAGGCCAGAATTAGAGCACAGTGCTTAAAAGCAAGGCTGCACGTCAGGAGGCAGCAATTGTATTTCCAGATGCGGGAGCCCAGGGGGGGCTGTGCAGCTTCCCCCACTGCCCGGCTGAGCTGTGCCTCACCTCAGGCACCGGGGAGCCCCAGGGCACAGGGCAGGCTGAGCCCCGGGCCTGCACCAGCTTCAGTAGCCCCTGGAGCAACAGCACGGGCATCCTGGGGTGGGAGAGGACGGGTGCCGGCAGACACTAGGACAAGTATCACTTATAAGCACCACCAGTACTTTGAAAGAGAGAATAAACACCCTATCAAAGCTTAGAGATGAGACTCAGCTGGGATAAATTGCAAATACCACCAACAGCAGAAGCAGGACTTGGAAGAATTAGGAAAATGCAGAATACAACCAAGAGAAACATAGCTGGGACCAGTGCAGCTGATATAGTTGAGACATGAGGGAGAGAGGGAGGAAACAGGAAAATCTGGATACAGTTAGGATGGAAGAGGCAAAAAATATTTCAGACAAAAATTGGGATGAGTCTGCAGTGAAGGATGAAAGCAAAGATTGTTTCCAGCAGTGGTATCACTTTAGGCCACGGAAATGCAGCCATTCTGTCAGTGACTGGAGCAAAGCTAGGTGCTGAGCACCACTCTGGGCTCCTCCCAGGCAGAAAGGGCACTTGGAGAAATGCAAGAGCCACCAGACACTGAGCTAACAGATGGGCTCGGTGCTGTCCTCCAGCTCCGCCAAGCAATGGCAGGAGGAGCAGGGACAGCAGCGCACGGGCAGCTGGCCACACGGATCCTCAAAAGGAGGTATAAAGAGCTGGACCTGAGCATAGATGAAGTATTACTGATTCTCACTTTTCCTGGCAGAATGATGTATGAGATATCCAAGGGAAGCAGTAGAAACTTTCATTGTGCATGCTGTTGAGTGAAAACCAAAACAGAAACAAACAAAAACAGACTGAATATTTGGAAATATATCCTAGAGTGCAATCTCACGAGGTGACTTAACAGTTCTTCAGCACCTCTGGGTCTAGAAAAGTGAGACTAGTGGTGAGTTTAACTTCATTTTGCTGAATAATAGGTAATTGGAACATGGGAAAATCATCAGCAATGTCTTTTCAAAACTTATTTGTAATAAATACAGTCCACAGAAAAATAAAGCAGAAGTATGCATGGGACTGATATTAAATTACCTCAGTTTTATCATATCTGAGCTAGAAGGGGAATGCAGTGACATCTGGACAAATCATTAGCGGTAACAGGCTGAGCACTATAGCCGCGGGTCACCACCATCCTTCCAGCACAGCAACAAGAGCCGGTGCTGCTGGTGCAGGTCTGAGCACCGGGATCACATTTCCCCCAGCACCGGGGGTTTTGACCTCCGGAGGAGGAAGGGATGTTTTCGTCCGAATGTGCTGCATAGGGAGAGGAGGAGGAGCAGGCCACCAAGCTGGAAATAATTCCTAACTAGTTTCTCCTCCTCGAAAAGTAGGTTACTTCCCCATGGCTAACATCACTGTCACCTTTTATGTGCCTTAGAAGTCCACAGACTTGATGGATGTAGAGTAGAACCAAAATGAAATGCTGGGAGATAATGGCCTCATGCACTTCTCCCCGTCCCTGGGCTGGTGGCTTTGTAATGCCTGCAAACCCAGCAGCTCCCTGCGCTGCCCCAGGAGCAGCCTCGGGGACGCAGCAGCACCAGCACTGCCGGCGCAGGAGGGACCTGCACGAGGCTGCAGCGAACCCCACTCAGCCCTCCCCAGCGCTGGAGGGGAAGGATGCCCTGGAACCTGGGGGAGAGCCTTTGTTTGAGAATGAGGAAAGGAATAAGGAAAATCAAGTGTAATTCACATGGATGAAAACAAACACTTTCCATAGCAGCTGCTTGGGAAAAAAGCCTCTTCCCACTCTCTGCACAGAAGTCAGGCATTCCCACACCCAGGAGGACAGAGGGGTCTGTGGGGTGGTGGTGGTGTGATCCCAGGGCCAATTCCTCACACCCAGAGCAGCCCGAGAGGCCCCAGCAACACAGCTCCACCGCGTTCAGCAGCAGCTCCAATTCCCTGCTCAATGCAAAGAACCCTGCAGAGCCAACCCACACTCCTGTGTGTCCCTACCCTGCCCAGGGGACCCTGCAGAGCCACATGTACCCCAGGGAGACCCCCAGCAGGTCCATGCGCAGGCACTGAGCCTGCTGGGGCCATGCACCCGCAGCAGCCTGGCAGCAGGGAAGCCCCGCACCCCCGGGCTGCCAGCGCCTGCCCCGGGCGCAGCAGCCTCAGCCCCGCGGGCTTGGGGCTGGGTGCGCGTGTGGGCGGCGAGGCTGGACAGGATCATCAGGCTGCAGAGAAAGGCAGAGGAAACATTTAATGAGTCTGGCATGAGCTTTAAACAGTGTGCTGAAGTGTGGGGGGATGCATGTCCAGGCTCTCTGCTCCTGCATCTAATAAAACAAATGTATGCAGCGCTAGCGAACGAGAGCATAATTAAAGCAAACAGCAGCTCGCAGCGGCTGGCACCGGGAAGGGGCTGCGGAGCAGGAGCACCGCACGGGTCGGAACAGCCACAGCCGCGAAGGATGCCTTGCTTGCAGCTGAAAGGGGCTTTATTACCATCTTTTTATTTGAAATACATAAATATCTGAGAAGAATCTGCAAGCATGTTTACTCAATTTAACATCTGGAACATAAATAAAAGATGGCCAGAGAGTGGGATTTCTTTGGAGAGTAGGAAACAAAATACCTTGCCACTAACTTATTTTAACAGTTCTCACTAACATAATTTCCAGTTCATTTGGTTATCAAAAACATTGATTATTTTCACGCTGAAGAGGTGATTTCAATGCCCAGTGCAGTACGTCCTGTGTTTGGGATTCTGTGTTAGTTTTTTGATATCCACTAATTTCTCCATGCTGAGGCAAATTTGTCACACGCATGGGTCTGTTTGATTTCATTAAACAGAATATTTAAGCATAAAAATTGTTTAATCGCCTTGTGTCATTATGAGATGAATTTCATTTTGCATACATTTGCATATTTCATCAAAATTAAAGCTGCTAATATGCAAATGAGAGACAGGTTGCGGCTGAGGTGTTTATTGTAATAGCTGCAGGCTGTTCCACTTGAAAAGCTTTCTGGGCGGCAGGGCAGAAGGGGGTGCAGGAGCAGGCTGGGTCTCACAGAAATGGCTCCGAATTCTCTTTAAAGTCAGTTTTCTGCCATTTTTCCCCACTAAAGTCCTCCACAAAAACACTCCAGCTTGTTAACGTGCATTTGCTCTCTCTCACCCTTGGTGCCTCATCTAGCCACTTTGTTTTCCCTACACCAGCGCAAGAACCACTGAAATAGAAATAACTCCCAGCCTCCAAACTGCTGTGGGAGCCAGCAAGGGAAAGCGAGCGCCCAAAAGCCCGGCTGCAGCCTGGGGACATGCCCGGAGCAGGAGGAACCGTGACAGAGCCGTGCCTAGAGCCGCGGAGCAAGGAGCTCCCTCGTCCCACCGAGCAGCAGCAAAGGTCAACACCAAACTCCTCCAGCCCCGTTTGAACAGCCCAGACAGACAAATCATGAAAATCAATCCACAGTGGCTAATTAATGCAGACTTCATTAGCACGCAGTGGCTGAACAATCCTCACCCAGCGATTACTGTGTTTTGCGGTAGGCCGAATAAATTCGGCAGCAGCGTGTCACTGGGATGAGTTCCGATCTTCCCACGCGCCCGGCCAAGCACCAGGCGCTGCTCGGCTTTGATTTTCTGATCGATAGGAAACTTCCCCTGCGTGGCACCGTCAGCACTTCTGCTGCTCAGAGTGCGAAGCTCCAGAGATTTTATATGATGCAGCATCAGTCCCTTTTGTTTTATTTTTAAAATATATTCTTTGCTTGTTATTTATGAAGAAAAGTATTTTACACTTTTAACCCTTTATAGACCCCAGCTTTTATTAAAGTCATTCTGTAAACTTAGCAATTGTTTTGGTTTAGAAGCTGGAGTAACAGAGTCTAAAACAAAGCCCATGATGAGCTATTAGCTACTTCGACTTCTGTATAGTAATTAAAACAAAATTAACTGGTGAACAGTCATCTCCATCCATCCTGAGCAGGAGCACTTTCTGCTGACTCCGCACAGAGCACACAATGCAGACGCACAATGTGAACTCTTGCTAGGGGCTATGGACAATGGCTGAGCAGCACAAAGAAGAGAGCTTATGGGAATTTTTAAGCTTTTGGAATTAACATTTAAAGCACAATGAGCTTTTTCAGCACATATTAGTCAAACCAGAAATTGTATCATTCCTCTAAATAAAGCTCTAACGGTGTCTTTGCTGTCATGCTTGGAGGTAAGTGCTGCCTGTGTATTAGAACATAGGTATTCCTGATTTTTTAGATTTTTTTTTTTTTTGGTAAATATTAGTTCTGAATGGCCATTCTACAATGACTAATAAGGGAAGGTAACCCCACACTCCAAGCAGCACAATTGCAAAGGAATGCAAATCCCAGTGCTATTCTGAGTATTTCTCTTTGCACAGAGGAAGGAGAATGGGACCACCTTAAGTCCTTCTGAAAGGCTAAGGCTCAAAGGTATGTATTTGTTTAAAAAAAAAAAAAAGTAGTGATTGCAGAGAAAAGAGAAACCTGAGAGCTTATTCTTGAACAGTCAGACAGGGTCACCAAAACCAGACTAAATAGTCTGACTGCAGGGCAAAGCACTGGGGCTGTCTGAAAAATGATCCTCTGGATGGAGAGAATAACAAGAAAAAATAGGGAAGGAGGGATGGGTGGGAACACAGAGCTACCAGAGACATGGTCAAAGTAACCGCAGAAGGTGACACCACGCCTGGGGCGCCACAAAAGCACTCCACAGCCCTTGCAAGTGAAGGTTCTCCTTGTGGCTTAATGGGACATCAGGCTAAAAATTTGTATTTCAGAGGCTGTTTTTTAAATAAAGTGTTCAAGTATAATGTAAAAAATGTACATTCTCTTAGTGTCACTCTTGCACACAGAGCTAAGCCAGCTCTTGCACCATCCAGTGGGAGCCAGCTCACTCTGCACCAGACACCTGGAGCACTCAGCTTTTCCTCTACCTCATTCTACATCCTCCTGGTCAAGTACATAGAAGCAGAGCTTGACCCTGGCAAGGGTAAACTAGAGCCCTCCATTGCCCAGGGGAGAGGAACAACTCAGGGCAAGCTCATAACTCATCTGCATTTCAGAGAGATGAAGCTTGATCTAGGAACCACTCAAAAGCTCACTGCATTAGGACTAGGTAAACATCTATGCTCTCCTTGTTACTCATATCTTACATTGCTATTAACACCAGCCTTTTTCCAAAGGATTACCATACTTCCAGTCTAGAAGGACCTTTCCAAAATGCTCTCAGAACAGCTGCAAGAAAGGAGCTCCTAAGCATAATGGGCAGAAACTTCATTCTTTAGGTAGAACCATATATCATCTTCTACAAACAAAATTGCATGCTAGCATCTCACAGAACAAGAGATTCTCTTTTTTCCTCCAGAAAAAGCCTAAACCAGAACACATTCAACAGCTTTTGCTCCTTACCTTAATTTAGAAGTTCAACCTGCACAAAACCTGTCCTACTGCACCTCCCTGGGGGCCTCATGCCCTTACCCTTATATAGCTTCACCTGCCCTCAGTCCACCTGTGAGGAGCAGGACAGCAGGAACAAGCCCCACCCCATGCATTAAAAGCCAGCTGCAAGCCCCGTAAAAGGTAAAGGTGGGAGGCTGCAGTGCTTGAGCTGCTGGGTTTGGGGCTGTTGGCTTTTCTTTAGACTTTTTTTTTCTTCTTTCCTCTTCCTTCTCCTTTCAGGCCTCTATAACCTTTTCTTAGTGCTTAGCTTGACTTTTCCGTTCTACGGTATGAAAGTCTCCTTTCCAATTTTTCCTTTGATGCCCAATGTCAGCCTTGATCCCTGTTTTCCTCCTTGCTGTACTCTCTCCTGCATCCCCACTCAGCTGCCCTTTTCCCATCAGCCTATGATAAATCCCTAAGCTTTCCTGCTGGCCTTCCTTCCCATGTGGAGGTCTGCATCTTTTCAGATTGGAGGCTGAAGTGTGTTGGTTGCGGCACTTGCCCGGGGAAGCCCCAGCTGCACTTGAGAACGCCCCAGCATGCTGCTGTGCATAGGTGTGTGCCGGCTCCTGCAGGTATTTCTTTCAGCACGCAGCAAGCTGTGGAAGGTAAAGGGCATCCCGCAAAACCCCATTGTGTCCGTGCCCTGGAGGCTGCCTGTGGGGAGCCGGGTCCTTGCCCTGGGGAACAAAGGCAGTACACACGGCGGTTTTGAAAAAACTCGCAATTCAGCCGAATCGGAGAGGCAGATGACTGAGTAAACACGAGGCACTTGCCAGATATTAGGCAAGCAAGAAACACACGTTCAATTCTTTCAACTTATGACTGCACTTAATTACTGCTTTTTCCTCCCCTCATAAGCTGCATATGGGATTAATAATAACGCTGAATCAGATATACTCTCTTATTCACCAAAAAGAACAGAGCAGTAAAAATGAGCAAAGGAAGCTCTTACGAGGTAACGCGTACGTGCTTTGGAGGGAAACCATTTTCTCACAAGGGGGCTGCCCTGCTGGCAGCAGCCCGCGGTGCCCCGGCCCCGCTCCCCCTGTCCAGCCCGCGGCTGCCAGCGCTGCTCCCCCCGTGGGCACCGGCCATGCCAGGACCTCGCGGCGTGGTGGGGCTGGAGCTCGGGCAGCTCTGCCGCTGCCTTCCTGGGTGACCGCAGACAACCCAGCTTGGCACCCTGTGCCTCCGTTTCCCCTTCTGTAAAGCAGAGAAGGGTCCTGACCTGCTTGTGGTGACTCCAGGGCCACCAGTGACAAGCGCCCTGGGCACTGGTTGTCTGCGTTGAAGCCGATAGCACTGAGGAGCGGAAGCTCTGCGCCCAGTCATAGGCTGGGCGAAAGGAAGATTGCGCTCTCCTTGCTGACTGTGTGACACGCATCTAAAAAATTGGGCAAGTTTGTAACCCCTGCAGGATAAAGACATCTAAATGCTTGAGTTACTCAAAATCAACCTGAATATATTCATATACAGCATCTTACCAGACTGCAGCTGGGGGCCAGCAGATAAGTCACAGCACAGCGCATCCCCCTGCTCGAGCATCGTGCGGGCACTCGCTGCGGGAGCACGGGGAGGGGCTGCAGCCCCCACTGTCCCCAAGCACGGTGGTTTAAGCTGGTGAAATGGTGGTTTAACTAAACCGAGTAATGCGATACAGCCGAAACTGAGGAATCAAAACCCTGTTGCAAGGGTTTTGAGCAGCGATGCTTGGAGCCACAGCAGCCTGCGGGAAGGGGCTGCGTGTCCCCCGGGTGGTGCAGCCCCCATGCAGGCGCCGCGCTGACCGTGGGCTGGTTTAGGGGAGGAAGGGGCTCCCTCTTGCATTTCATTTCACTCCATTGGTTATTATGGGCTCTTTATCTGGGCATGCCAGAAGGTACAGTGCTCAGGGATGCTTTAATAATGGGAAAATTTAATTCAAAAAACCCAAACTATGTGCTCTGCTGTGTTTGACTGTTTACCTGCTAATGTTTGCCAACTGCTATCTCATTAGCTGTACAGGAAGTATAATTGATATTTCTGTAGAGAGATGACACTTGTGCCTCTGCTGAAAGTGGAAGGCTTTCTCAATGCTTCATATCACTCCTGTTCACCGCTTCCCCTAAGTGATACTGCCTCATTTTGGGAAGGAATCCAAGAAATAAGAGCTTACCGGAGAGGCCTCTTGAAAGTATGGGCAGCTTTATGTTAGCCTGGGAGCTCCCTTGGACACAAATCTTCTGGAGGAAAGAGTGGATTCTCTGCTGTTTGCAAAAGGGCCACAAATGGGAAATAAAATGTTTGTGCAGCTCTTTAATGCAAAAAACATCCATTTTAGAGCACGGATTCTGTGCCTAGTCTCAGCAAGGCTGAGCAGGCTGCAGTGTAGGGGCTGGCGAGAGGGAAGCAGCAATTGTTTTTGGAGGTCTCTGGCACCCTTGCAGCTGGGCCAGGGCGCCAGTGGCGGGGATGCTCGTGGTCAGCGCAGGAGAGCTGCCTGCTCCCGCCTGCAGTGCCCGTGCCTGCGTCTGGCGCTGGGGTCTGCTGGGGCAGGGGTCGCCCTGCAGCGGGGCTGTAGGAGGCTCCATCCTGCTTTTTGCTCTTCCTGCCCGCCAACTGGGCGCTGGTGCGAAGCAGCACCAGTCTGCGCTTTTAATTCCCGGGGGGCTGATAGTTACCGGCTAGGTACTGCAAGCACCGCACCTGAAAACCCGCTCCAGGCAGCGTCACTGCGTACTGGAGGTGCGAGGACCTCGTGAACGACAGTGGCAGCGCGCTACAGACGTCGGGACATGATGTTGGACGCGCTCGTCCCAGTTCCAGCCTCTGTCCGCTGAGCTGAACAGAGCCGCGGCCCGGGAGGATCGCTCTGCCCACGGCGCCCTGCAAGCACGACGAGAACAGCCACTGTGCGGCTCGGCGAGCCCCGCGTTGGCTTCCCACTTGTGCCACTGAAGGTACTTTTGCCACTGTTCTGCTTTTCCTTCCCACACCAAGTCAGTGCCCCCAGCCAACGGGCAAATGCTGTTTTCCTTGAAAGACACTCAAGGCCGAAGGCACCGCCAGGACAGCAGGGCTCTGGGGCGGGGGCATCTCGGCTGGCGGGGTCCTGCCAGAAACAAGCAGCAGAAGACACGTGGAGCTGCAGAACGGGGGTAACCAGGGAGGAAATAAGCAGGATTTCCATCAGCAGAAGGAAACAAGCACTAGGGGAGGGCGCGCTCAGAGGAGTCATCCTTAGGAGTTGGACTCGATGATCCTTATGGGTCCCTTCCAACTCGGGTTATTCTATGATTCTATGATCCTCAACTGTTTCCAAATGTGAGTTAAGCAGGTATTTCTGTGTACCTGTCTGCAACAGGAACTATCCCCACAAGAAGGATTGCAAACCTACAGGAAAAAAGAATTTCTGGTTTGGTGGCTTTGTTTCCGTATGCATTTCTGTTCTTTTTTTTATTATTTATTTTGAGTAAATATTGAGATCCTCTAAATGGAGGAAATCTGTACAGTGCATTACTGTGCGTTGCGGGGTTGCTGCGAAAAATGGCTTTGCTGACATGGCCGCTTCCACTGGTGATACGGTTCTGGTGTTATTTCTTGCCATGAAGTCCCATCACCTCTCTTCTGAGATTTGCATACAGTTCATACCTAACAAGACATTTTTCCCTGGGATTAAATCTCTTGAAATCTGATCCGTGAACACATCTAAACAGTAGCGCTAACAGGTAACTCAGAGATATGGAAATGTAAATGATTCTCCAATCAATAAAGATAATTATAGTGAGAGATAGACTGACATGCAGTATCTTGAGGCTTTTTTTCTTGTCTTCCAAGGCTCCCCAGAGGCACCACAGACACTGGTGAATGTCTTTCCAAGGCTTCCTATGGCTGGGGAAAATTGTTCACTGAAAGAGGAGCACAAGTGACACTGCCAAGTTAACAATGTGCATGTTGCAGCTGAAGCCAAACTTCTCCAGCAGACGGGGGGCAAGGAATAAGAGTGCAGTTATTACCAAGAGATTTACAATTTTATAGTTCACTTTCTCATTGACATCCTATTTTTTGCTGTAATTATAGACAGCATGATAAAGAAATCAACATTATTCAGCTCTTTTCCTACTTTTTAAAAGATGTCACTAATTTTGTCCAATTAGTCTTGGGTTTTAGCAGACTAAATACAAACTGCTGTCAANGTTGTTAACTGTTGGAGAATACCTTGTTTGCCTGTTTGTGGTAGGGCTGATGGGGCAGGTCACAGAGTATTTTCCAATACGGCCAGCTGATCTCCCTCTGGGTACTAACATCCTTGTGCATATGTGCAGAAAAGCCCTTAAAGGCAACAGTGGAGAATTACCAATTGAACAGAAAGCAGCTTTGTTTGAATCAGGAGCTTCCTGAGCTGGGCAGCGGTGTCCCCTCTGCCCCGCTCTGCCTGCGCCCCCCAATCTCCCCCTGCACCTGGTGGTGTTCCCGTCAAATTTGCGCTTGTGGCTCCTGGTGTCCCTTGTGGAAAAACCTTCATCTCCTGTCCAGCACTCAGCTGAATGGTCTTCATGAAGAAGAGGAACTTTTAAACATTCTTAACAAAGTTCACGTTGATTGAACTAGTGAAATAATTCCTAGCACAAGCTCAAGAAAGACCTTTTAAATTTTCCTGCTTCAACCTCTGTCCATTGCATGAGGCATGACGGACACTCACGAGGTCATCTCCCTGTCCGCTTTCAGCTCCTTTAAAAGACGTCTGACAACTTTGATGCAACCCAAAACGCAATGCATTTTTTCCTCCATGGCACTAGTTTAAATATATATATATATATACTTGGAGAGGAATGAAACTGTGAATATGGTGGTTAAGGTCATGCCATTAAGGGTGGTTAAGGTCACCCCATCTGACACATGTCAGATGAAAAGCTCGAGCAAGAATATTCAGCGAACTGCTCGGTGCAGTTTTTCATCCTTTCTGCAGAGGGAATTGCTGGTCTCACACAGAGCAGCTTTCAGCAGCGTCAGTCCAGTCCTCCCCGCTGGCAGGTCACGGCAGTGTGTATTTCAAGTAGCACACGGAATATCTCCTCACCGTTAACAAATGCGAGGCACATGAAAATGCCAGACTTCGCCCTCCCTTTCTTTCTGCTCACAATCGTGTTTAATGGAGGAAGAGAGGAAATCGCTTCTACCCATCCACATTTGCCTTCTGTTCTCCCTGGGATGACAGCGTGCTCCTGAAGCTTGCTTTCTACACGTTCAGACCTTGCTGTGAGGGACCGGCCCCTGTTTCACAGGTGCTGGGGGTCAGCCCTGCGCGCCGGCGCTCTCGGCTTGCACTCGGGTGCTGAAGCGGCGCTGCCCCGTCCCGCTCCCAGCTGCCTCGAGCCCTGCGGGGTCACTGCTCCGATGTGCTCATACCACGATGATTGCAACTGATAACACCAAGCACGCACCGCCGCGTGCACCAGGCTTGCACTATTCCTGACTCCAAAGTACAGATGGCTCTGGGGTGGCTTTTCTTGGCACCTCCCTGCGAAACCTAGAGAGGGCATCTGCTGAAAACAACTGCTTCGAAAGAGCTGATTCCTCGCCCTCTCCCTCCCGGGTGCTCCCATCTGGATAGCCCGCTGACCTCACATGCTGCACTGCGCTGGGTTAAACGCACTTACTTTAGTTATGTACTTCCAACAGCTTCAGGCAACAAATGTATTTCATGCGTGGTCCTCCTGTACCTCTCCTTGATGTTCTAAAGCAATGAGAAAGAAGTGTTAAATTTGTTCTTGGCTACTTTTCCTTGCAACTCCCAAAGGCACCGGTTACAAACTGAATCAGTTATCAGCTAGTTAGGCTGGCAGTTCCCGAAGGTACTGCATGAATACTGATAGGGACCCATGCATTATTCAGTGCGAAGAGCAGAGGAAAATGAGCAACACGTCCAAAACAAGAACAGCAGTGGCAGTAAGGGAATAATTAGCGAGCTGTCACTTGTCCCTGTCAGTATTCCCTCCCTTAACACATGAGGGAAAATAATAAAAAAGGGTAAGATCATCTTGCAAGCTCTGCTCTTAAATATGCAGCTGGTAGGTTAAAATACAATGATAAAGGGGAGAGGATAGAGAGCTCTGATACAGTTTTCAAAAGATATGGCCTCCATTTCCATGGAGACTATATATATATATATTTTTTTTTTTAATCCCGCATGCACTGGGTTATACAGTAAGTCACTGCCTTAAATATCAGCCCATGTGCAACAGTATGAAGGGGACATGGCTCTAACATGGGGGCTTATCCCAGGGAAAATATTTAGGCTTTTTTTCTCCCTTTCTACAAAACACAGCTGAAGTGAGTGTATTTTAGAGAAACCAGGTTCACTGAAATTGGCTCTGTTGAGCAAGTCTGAGGCTCCGAAACCCAGTATGAGAGCGGGGGAATCCTGCTAGCCTGGCTGTGTGCACAGCACCGCTCCCCCAGCACATCCCGTCCCTCTGGAGGGGCTGGGGGTGTCCGAGAGGCAGCCGAAACTGCGAACTAGAGAGTTCACACCAGGTTTGTCTTGGAGTAAATTATTAAGTAATTAGCCAGTTTGTGAATTGATGGGAATACAGTCATTCTGCTGTAATCTATTAAATACCCTCCAAAGCTTCTCCTGAAGGAGCAGAGAGCTGTGCTGCCCAGGGGTTTGTGGTGCTGGGGAAGATGGTGCCCGTGTCCGGTGCAGCCTGGATGGTCTGAGCATCAGGGATTTCATAGGACGGGACTGCAACAGCGGCAAACCGCGGTGCCTGCGCTGTGCTGGTGGCCACCAGCACGCGGCTCTGGGCCTCGTGGTCTGACGCCGCAGTGCTTGCCAGCACCTTGCCTGGGCTCTCGGCGAGACAAGAGCAGAGGCACTGCCGCACAGCAAGGCTCCTTCCCTGCGGATCGAGCGCCGCTGGAGCAGCTGCTCCGCCTGCCGCTGCAACAGGCGCTCCATCGCCGCGTGCAGCAGCCCTCAGAGAGCTTCGGCGCTGCCTCACTAATTCCGTTTGGGGCGGGATTTGTGCAATGCAAAGAGAAACTGTATTCATGACAATGTGAGCAGTGACTTCCCTAAAATATCCTGACATGGATCCCTCAAAGCAATCTGCCACATCATGGTGAAGCTGTAGAATCGATCAGAATGAGGAAGCGAGCAGGTCTTGAAGCACATGGCCCACCACAGGTCTGAAAATGTCAAGAATTGCCAGCAAATTTCAACCCTCTCATATGTAAAATGACCACAGGGATCATCTACAGGGAATGCAATGTTTAGAAAAGCTATTAAAGAGCCCAGCTTATTCCAGAGATCTGTAACACTTACGTCATTGAAGACCCACTTCCCATTTTCTCTGCCCTGATTTCTTAAAGGGAAATTTTGGACAAGCTGCCACTGAAGGCAGCAGCCTGCGCGGCAGGTAGCGGGGCGGCAGGACCCCATGCCGCCCGGCTCCCACAAAGGGAGGCTGTGGGGAATCCTGCCGGGGGCGGGGGGCTTGAAGGCGGTGTCCAGGCAAAACAAAGGGGAGGAAGAGGAGAGAAGGCTGGAAAGAACTGTCTGCACGTGGCTGCTGCCAGCCTCCCAGGAGAGGCTCCTCAGCAGCCCTCTTCCTGCTCCAGGAGGATGTCTCCTGTGAAGTCACTTTCTGTTGGGGTATTTAAATTACAATTCCCTTCCTCTTCCCCAAAAATATTTCATTGCTTTTCCCTGCTTCTGCATAGCAGCCAGTAGGATAAAAACCCTCCATATACAGTTTTGTGCTATAAAAGTGCATCCAAAGCAAAGCGTTTTCATGTTGGTTTTTTATAAGTACTTTCAAGTTCCTGACTAATCCTTGCCCAGCCTCTGACATGCCATGGCTTCCTTTGATATCTGGTCCCAGATTTGCACAAATGACTACGTTTGATTGACACAAGATGTTGTAGATAGTCCCCTATTTAATCCTTATTCCAGCACAAATTTACAGAAAGCTTTTGTTCATCAAATATCTTCCTTGGATGTTCTTAAACTGTTAACTGGGTGGCCATCTTCATTCACATGTGTTATGAATTTTTCTAGGTCCTTGGTGAATGAGCTTCTAGATAATATTTTTCAATCCCACAAAGCTTGTGTATGCACTGGGAGAAGAAAACTGGGGAGATTTTGTATCAACTAAACAAGCATCTTTGGTGTCACGTGCCATGTATTTCTGCATAAGCACCCACAGGTTCTTCAGCCTCCCTTGCTGAATGAGATCCCTGTCATGGATGAATATTCATAGGAGAGAACTTGGAAGAGCTGTGATTTTCAGGAGGAGTGTGCTTTCTTTGATGCTGCTCTCGTGTACAGTCAGCCCCAGGTGATGCTTTCCAAGCTCCTAAGACCGGGCTGGGAAAGCAGCTCCCGGCTGGCACGGAGCCTGGCGCTGAGCAGGGCCGCAACCCATCAAAAACCAGTTCCAGCCTACTGCGGCAAAAGGGGTTACACTGGTTTACCTAGCAGGGATCTGTCCCCCTGACCTCAACGCTGGCTTTAAACCAGCCCAAATCAGATATGCTATTTTTTCTTCATGCTTGCAAGACAGACCCTAAGCTCCAAAATCTAAATTCTAAGAGTAAAAGAGATTTCTGCCCTGCTCTTGGTTGGTTTTTGTTGCCTAGCCCTTTCCATTTGATACAATTCATTTTCCCTCCCATATTTCCGTGCTGTACTAGTGGCACAGACGGCAGGACCAGCTCTGCTGACGGCATCATTATTGCTGTCACATACGCGTTATTGACAGGCCGTGGTGAGCACTGGGAACCTTATGTTCTGCCACTTCCGCTCAGCTCTTCGCATCCCGGCTCTGAATTACAGGACCTTTGTTTTCCACCCGCTGGATGTGGCTGCGGTTTGATTACGGGAGGATGCGCGATTTAGCTGGCGGAGAATGAATAATTTGGCACGGACTATTCCTTGTTATTCTGTCAAGGAGCCTGTGTGTCAATCGATGGGCTAACAATTATGATCAATGTCAACAGGAAAAAACAAAGAAACCGCCGTTAAGCAGCCGGTAATGTGCGCAGGCACGAGCGGCCTTGCTGCTGGCTGCTGTGGCTCCCTGGGCAGGGTGCCGGTGGGAAGGGATGGGGCAGGAAGGCCGATGGCCCTTCCTCCACCCGCGGGCCCTCGGTTGGGCCCCTTCTTGCCACTTTGGATTTTAATCACCAAGATGCAAGATTCGGAATCCGACAGCAAGCCCAGCCCCCGCGCTGCGTGCCGCGCACGCCGCGTGCCTGCCCCGGCCGAGAGGCTGGGCGGGCTGGCTCTCCTGCTGACAGCGCTGCAGCACTCAGCTCATCAACCTGCTCAAGCCGCCGGGACGTCTCCGAAGGAAGTGAGCCACCACCTGCCCTGGCTGTTTTACACTTGTGCTCCAGTGCCTGAGACGCCCGGAGCGTGTCAGCCGGCCTCGAACCCCCGGGGTGCAGGAGCAGGCGACCAGGAGGGGTGCTCAGGTGGCCCCGGCTCGGGGCAGCCGGGACGGCCGGGTGCCAGTGCCCGGCTTTCTGCAGGTGCCCGCCATGGCCGGATCCCTGCCCAGCTCCCGTGCGGTGTCTCAGCGCTGGCAGCCACAGCGGCTCTCAGCAGCGCGGGTCGCTCCTTCGCTTCTCGCTCGGCATGCCCCCATCTGCAGGGTGGCGAGGGGCGTTGTGATGTGCGGTGCCAACGCGGGCTGGCATCCGAGCAGCTGGGGCTTGATGTGAGCGTGCGTGCCGGGGGCTGGCAACACCTCCCGTAATTAATGCAGCTCAGACACACCTGGTGTGCCATTCGAGGGAGATGCGAGAGCATTTCAGAAGAATGCTTGATGCCCTCTGTCACTCATTGCCAGGAATAATGCTCCTCTCTGCTGTCACACTGCGCTCATAGGATGTTGAATTAAACAGTGGGTCTTTTGATGCTGCTGAAGTAACTGTTGCATTAATTATCCATAGAATTTGCACATGCACCTTACATAGAGAAAAAGGTGCGCTTCCCCAAGACTAATACATATTTGAATTCTCAGCCCCCACCCTTCTGAATCGCGCATCAAGTCACTTGGACTTCCAGAATGCATTGTGCCGACTTGCTTTCTTCATATTGTTTATTAATGAACTGAACCTTGAAAGTGTGAGATCTTTGCCAGAGGTTATTTTTACTACCACGTTAGTTAAGGCTGAGAGTATTATTTTACATGCCAATGAATAATTTACCTGCCATTAAAAAACTTATTCTGAAACAATCATCAGCACTGGCCATCCATTACCTGTACGGCTGCATGCATGCATCTAGAACATGCGGAAAGTGGAATTCCATATGTACGGCATGTTTGCTGCAAAGCTGTGGTGGAAAGAACGTCTTAAATGGCTGTGTAAAATAAAATTTCCACAGCACCATGGTTTTCATGAGGTGCGGCTAAGTCTGGAAGTTTGTAGAATTAAAAAATAATAATAATAATAATAATTGTGATACCACATTTTCTGCTTGTGCTTTTTCTGAGATCTCTATTTTTCTCCTTAGATTCTCCACATCTACTGATTATTTATAGCACACCAGAACTTGAGCCTTATAAAATACCATGCATGACTTCTCCTTGCACTCAGTGCTGAGGGAGGCTGGGCACTATTGGTAAAAGATTTAGCTTATTAATAGAGTAAAGCTAGAACAAAGCTCCATAATTTGGTATTAGCTTTCCCAACCTGATTGTGTTTATTTAGAAAACAGCTAAGACACAGGCATGTGGGGCTATAAATCAGCAGAAAATCAAATGCTAACATGTAAATAAATTGCAAATCAGCTGAAAAATTGGTTTCATTTTGAGACGATAAAGCATATTTCTCCTGTACTGATTTTATAAGGTGCCCCTTAAGAATTGTAATATTTCTGTGTGGTAATGATAAACATTAGTGAGTTGCTTTAGAAATGAAAAAATGGCAACCCTGTGGGGATTTGAAAAACATATGCACTTCAAATTTGAAAATCCAATTTAACTGTCCATTATATGGAGAATAAAAAAAGGTAAGGATAGGATAATTTTGCAGTTACACAGCATTTGACTAAATCTGATTCAGGGATGACAGCTACACTTTAAAAGCTACATGTCTGAATATAAGGAGACAGCAAATCATTTATTTATGATTGTAATCTAGCTCCTGTCTAACAAGTTAACAACTGTGCAGAGTGCTCCCTGAGTGGAGGCAGCCTGTGTAGGCTTGTCAGTTAGCACTTTTTAAAACACTTTTCATAGAATTTCTGTAAAAAAATATATATAAAATAAAATAAAAGAGACAAAAGAGAGTCCCTGTCAGATTTACCAAAATAAGCAGATGTTAAAATTGCAAAAGTTTGAAGAAACAAATCCTGTTCTTAATTTCACACAAAGCACCTTTTGCACAAGCTGTACAGTAATCAGAGAGGCGAGCACGAGCGCTGCGGGCATTCGCACCGACCTCGCGCGAGCCCGGCGCTGCCAGCACCGGAGCCTCTGCAGGCTGGGGGCTCCCCCGTTTTAAATCCTCTTGCCACCCAAGGTCTAGGAGGTGAATAATGAGCCACCAGGTTTTCCTCAAGAGTAGCAGGAAAGAGCTGGTGAGCCCATGGCCCCGGCGTCCGCATCAGACCAGCCGGTAGAAACGATCCCAGCGTGCAGGACCAACCGGCAGGGAGCGGGGGCAGGCGGGGGAACGGCTGGCAGGGCCTGGGGGCTGCGCGCTGCAGGATGAGCTCCCCGGGTCCCCGCTGCAGAAGCCGAGGGCTGTGGCAGGAGGTGCCGGGCACGTCCTGAAGAAGGAAAGGGGCACAGCTGGAGGCAGGGGCTCCACGTGGCATGGCCAAGGGACAGGAACAAGGAATCAGAACAAACTGCTGGTTTTCAGAGGGAACATTCATGGGATCTGTGCTGGAGCCAGTGCTGGAAGAGGGGACAGTAAATGATCCAGAAAAGGGGGTGACACAACAAAGTTTGTGGATAACGCAATGATATCTGTCTTTCCGAACAACAAGGCAGCAACAGCTGCAAAAGTTGCAGAAATCCCTCTCTGGAGTGAGGGGCAAGGCAGAGGCAGGTGAAATTTGAGGCAGATACGTGTAGAATCCCAAACTCGGTGGGGAGTGTAGAACTGGAAATCCCACCTGTACACATGCAGAGGCCCTGGGCTGATGGTCACCACCAGGAGTAAAAACCAAGGACTGCAATAACTAATGCTATGGAAACACCAGCTCAACATCCAGCAGTGGCCTAAAAGCAAATCAAGCATTGGGAATTACCAGGGGAACACTAGGGACCCAAGAAAGAGCACTGTGCTGCCCTAGACATCCGTGCAGCACTCGTACCCTGAATCCTGCATTATTCTATCCCTAACCCATGCCGCAAAGATGGTGATAGAAGTAAGAAAGGTACAGAGCAGGACCACAGGGATGAACAAGGATAAAAGGCAGGATTTCCTGGATTCAGGCTTTTTAGCCTGGAAAAAGAGGTGTCTGAGGAGGGATAGAACAGGACTCTATAAAACCAGGGCTGTGATTAAGGATTTGCTGTTAACTCTTGCTCACAAGATAAGGAGCAGGGCTGTGCAGGGGAACTGGCAGGTAGCAGGCTGAAGCCGAGCAGAAAAGCAGGCTGTTCTCACAGCTGTCTTAAACACCAGACATCTTTCACTGATATTATGAAAGCTAAAATTTACATGGGTTCAAAAAGTTAGCAGAGAAATTAGTGGCAGAAATATCCATCATACATCCATACATAGACATTATTTCTGTGTCTGAAAGTTCTTGAGCCATAAATTACTGGAGGTTAATAGAGTATTCAGTGAAGTATCATTGTCCACTTGCTCCGTTCTTACGCTCTTTGGTAGGCATTTGCTGCTGCTCTCTGCCAGAGCCCAGACGCGGGGCTGAGCCACCCTTGCTGTTTTTATGTTCTTAACGTCTTCTTACCGGCTGGAGATGGATCTGCCGCGCAGCATAAATCAGATCCGTTCCTACCACGGGCAGCGTGACCCCTGCGCTGGGCTCTGCCGGGCAGGGCTCGCAGTGGGGCAGCCAGGGCGAGCTGGCACAGGGCTGCTTGCAAGCCGCAGGACGGGCAGCTCCACCGAAACCCCGCGGTGGGCAAATGGCCGGAGGGAAAATAGACCGCGTGGGAATGCACGGGCAAAAAGGGTGGCAGTTCTGTCCCTCGTACACTGAATCGGCACTTCCGACTCAGAGAGGGGCTGTGGTTTTTTACAGGGCTGCAGAGCAGGGGTCACTCTTTACTTTACATTTTCCCCTGACTTTTGTTCAGTTTTTAAAAAGGAAAAAAAATAATAAAAAATGCCTTGTTCTGATTATTTGATATTGTGCAAATCCCCTTCCTCCTGAGCAGAGGAAAGCTACTTATTTTTGCAAGGTGTCTATACATTTGTACACTGTATCCTTCTCTTCCGCTTACAGAAAAAAATCTCTCTGGCTGCTTCCCCCTGTTACGGCACAGAGCTATCCTGCAGGTGTACAAAGCAGCTCCAGATGTGGTTGCGAGGCAGCCTGGCTAGCGAATCCAGTGTAAGCTATTTGTTTATTTTAGAATCATAAGCAACCAAACTAAAGAGAGAAAGTTTGAAATTGTGGTTGTCAGATAGTATCACCCTCACACGCTCTGCTGAATGTTAATAAGTGTAAGTAAACAGAAGAAGTCTCAGACTGTTTATTTACCTTGGGTTAGGTCAGTGGCTGAAAATATGCAGTTTTACTTTTTCAGATAAAATAATTCTTTTCAGATAGAAAATGCTGTTTTCTTAATTCATGGTTTTCCCTCTTTTGGCTTAGGGAGAGAAATGTAACTGCAGAGGCTTAGCAATGCAGGTAAAGCATGTTTTTTAAATCATATTCTGCCGATAAGAAAATATTTAAAATATGGTTTGAAAATAGCCATCAGCAGAGTCTTCTGGAAAAAAAATGGAGTAGAGCAGTTAGTGCCGTACTGTTTATTGCACTCTTTCTGGCCACTTGCTGAACTGATTATTCTTCTGTCGGAAAGGTACTGCCTACAGTGCTATTTAGATTGGATTAAAAGTAAAAGTGTTCTAGATATTGTAGGAGTCTGCCCAACGCACTTTTCTTGAGGGAGAAGAAAATTTCAGAAATCAATCATTTAATTAGGATCGCTGAGGTCTTAGATAATTGCAGTTTTCCCTCCCTATATCCTCACGCTTTCTGTGCCTCAAAAGAACAAAAAAAAAGTTATTACTGTGTTTTTGAAAACGAACCATTGGTTCCTATCATGTCATCGTGCAGAGGGGACGTGTCCCTGCCGGTAATTACACAGTGGAGAGGCTGGAAATATCTACATGGCTGATTGACAGCTACAGCTAAGTAAACAGATCCTTCTGCAATCACTGGCAGTCTGGACGAAGGCTGGGCTTGGCTGCAGTTTGGCAGCAAAAGCCAGGAGGCCGTGGAAAATGGCACTGTTAAACCAGCCAGCAATCTGTGGGGTCTTCAGAACCTTATCATCCATGCGAGTCAACAACTGTGCTAAATTGAAATTGTAGAGTTGATTAAACGACGTATTTAAGGCCCCATAAAAGAAAGCAAGCAAGCCAGGAAGGGAGAGGTGCGTGCACGGCGCGGGGGGAGCAGCAGTGCGGGGAGGGTTTATCTCACCGCGAGCAGCAGGCTCAGCCACTGATCTAATCAAATTATTCAGCATTAAAAAACTGCCAAGGCATTCCAGTGCTGCAGCTTCCAGAGGCCCAGCTGGGATCAAATGCTAATCAACATCTCCACGATATTTATTCCCACTGTCAGTCTGGTACGTGTTTGTTTTCCGAGCACTGCATACTAAACTGAAAGATCAAGATGAATCGGTGGAGATGGGAGATGATGAGCAGCCAGGCTAAACGTATAGAAAAAGCACCGGCTCTCCAGGAATGGGAAGGGGGGACGGGGGCAGGCGCAGCACCAGCAGGCGGAGGGGATGGAGACCCCCGGGTGCACCCTCGTCCCCTCTCGTCCCCTGCGCAGCGGCCTCCAGCCCTGGCCCCGCCGCCTGCGCTGCCCTGAAGCCATGTCCCAGGGACAGCTTTGTCCTCGCAGCGGTGCGGGCTGGGTCCGTGCTGCGTCCCCAGCACAGCGTGGCCGTGGGGACAGCTGGCACCAGGCGCTGGCCACAGGAGCCTTTACCCCCATGCAAACCCACGAGGTCCTCCTTAAACACTAGCCATCGGAGGGCTCGGAGACTAATTAATTTCCTTTTTGTTTTTCAGAGTTTCATTTTTAAATTACAGTCTTCCCTCCTCTCTAATAAATACTCAACAATTAAAGCTTTTTTTTCACCGACATGCGATTCCAACATCTCAGTGTCCCACCCTCCTGTCACCTTCCCTGCCATAAACAGATTCGTAAAAACTGCTTTTGACGCCCCAGCTGCCATTAGCCACTTAAAATCCCATAATTATCATCCTATCATGGGCCTGTTAACGAGCAGTAAAAATAAGGCCATTGAATATGGTAATTTATTCGTAAATTAGCCTAATGAGAATAGGTTTCAGACACTGTTTACTTTCTAGCTGCCTGTTTCGGTGTGCGCAGGCTGGCTGCGCCGGGATGGCGGAGCTGCTGCCGGCACCGGGACCCAGCCTGGGCGGCAGCGCAGCGCCCGCACCCGCCGGGGTTTGGTGCCTGCGTGTCCGTGCCCGGTCCTGCCACCACCAACACCACGAACCAGCGGCGCTGCGGGGGTGTCCTGCCCGCTGCCCTTAGCGGCTCAGCTCCTGCAGGGATGCTGCTCGCACTTATAGCTCCTCTCTGCTGGTCTCACCGCTGAGCGCTGGTGCTCGCTGGTGGAAAAGCGTGCCATCGGCTTCCCGCTCCCCGGAGACTTCCCAGCCCTTGTCTGCAGTGCTCTGCGTTGTCATCTTTTGCTTCCACAGCCTCCTAATTTGTGGAGGTCAAAGACGCTACCTAGAAAGCAAGAGCCAGCCTAGAACAGCAGGCAAATGCTGTCTCATCACAGAGCAGTTTTCTGCAGACCATCACAGCCTGTCCCAGAGCTTTCCAGAGCCGAGTAAAAACACCAATGTGAAAGGACAGGATTGTGCTGTACGCTTGCAATGCAAAATAATAAAAACTTGTCCAGTTTTAAGAAAGCAAAGAGTGAGGATTCAAGGGAAGGAGTAATTGGGAGGAAGCCCGAGCACCACAAAAATAACTCAGAGGGAAGAATCTGAAGGTGCGTTTAGAAAGCAGCGGGGGCTGGAGGGAGTCGGCAGGGCTGGGCCCCCGCGAGAGCAGCAGCGATCCCAGGGCCATGCTCACCGCCGTGCTGCCCACGTCCCTTGTTCAGGACACCTCTGGTCCCATTTCTCTGGCTATTTGTGAGTGCTAGTCCCCAGCAAGCAGGGAACAGGCTATTCCTCACAACACCGTGTATGCAGCACCCCAAACCCATGAGAACGACTGCGTCTGCCCCATGCTGTGGTGCTGGGAGAGGAGACGGCGCCACGAGGCAGAGGCTGAGTCCTCGGAGAGGGGCTGGTGGCAGAGGGCAGGAAACCAGGAGCTGCCCCTTGGTGACAGATGCCACTGACCTGAGAGTGGGGACCTTGCTGCTCCCACCACATGCTCAGGACAATGCAGCCAGAAAGGATGCTCTTTGGTGGCCAACCATCGGCTAAAGCCACAGCCCCCTCCACAGTATTTAAATGCTCATAAATCAGAGTAGGAGGAGGAAGAAGAGTCCCGTACTGACTCTGCATTGAATCCAAAGCTGACAGGTCTAAGCACTTTGGCACCTGGGCAGCTTGTTTTTCCCAAGCTCCATCTTTACAAACAGTTATTCTCAGGCAGTGGAGTGGTAATAAACCCTGAATGAATGAGGATGAGAGGTCCTTTCAGGGAAGAGGTGAAGAGCTCTTGACTATGAGCCTTTCACCCTCTAGAGTATTTTCATTCCTAGGCTGGCTAAAAGCCAGGAAATAAATCTGCACGGCCAGAGCGTCTCAGCCGCACTGCGAAGCCAGAGCACGCAGCACCCTGGCACCGCCACCCTCCCTGCTCCTTGTGCCCCACGGGGACAAGGCTCAAAACGTCCCCCCGCAAGCCCCCGCAAGGGCCGAGCTGTGCCACGGGTGCTGGGGCTGCAGGGACATGGCTCAGGAGCAGCCTTGTGTGAATGGGCACCGGCTCACGTGCCCCCGCCGAGCGGCGCGCCCCTCAGCCCCCACGCCGCTGTGCCCGGGGTCCGCTCTGGCAAAGACCGGCCCGCAGAGCCGCTGCAAGTCCGGGGCCATGAAGGCCAGGGTGGGAACGGGGGGCTCCCCCAGGGCTGGGGGCTCAGCCGCAGGGAGCGGCACGGCAGCGGGGGCGAGGAGCAGGCTGCTGCCGCGGCACTGTCCCCAGAATCCTGTCCGGTTTCCAGCGCCCAATTCCTGCCTGCGGGAGGAGCCAGGTAAGAGGAAAGTCCTGGTAATGGTGCCAGCTGTGCCTCCCCATCCACTCCTTTTTGTCAGGCGGTGGCTGCGTTAATCGTGCTCCGCAGTGGCTATACTCCTGCCTTTCCATCTCCTAATTTAATTACAACTTGTTTCTTTACTAATTATAATGCTCAAATCAGAGAAGAGCTTAAGGCCGCTGTCGCAGAGAGGCTAGTGGCTGTCTCCTTCTTGCTAAGATGGCCCCATTATAATTTCACTTCCTTCTGATGGAGATTATAAACACTTTATGTCAAACCACTTCCCAGCAGTTCTCACAGTGTGAAAACGATTGGGGTCAGGAGATGCACACAACCTACCCATCAGCTCAAGTATATTCCTCAAACACTGACACGCAGTCTAACTGCGGGGAGGTCACCTCTGTAAGAAACAATCCTTCCAGCCGCTGAGCAAGTACCAAATTGCAGTGTTGGAAAATAATCGTGTGGAACACATTGAAACTAGCTCCCTAGGTAATAAATGGTTAACAAAAGCAGCCACTTTCATCCAGCAGAAATGGGGACATAAACATTGTAAATAAGTTAACCTACTAGTGTCTTGTAACAGAGGCACATCTCCTAGCTAGACACAGAAGACACTAACGCCGAACTCTTGGAACAGCCTTGTCTGGCAAAGCTGGGGAAGAGGTAAAAGGCTCGGCAGGAGCAGGTGCAGCCCCCAGACAGTGCGGAGCAGGTGAGCACCGCGGAGCAGCAGGTGTCTGCTGGACTGGCGGGTATGCGCGGCCCCCCCCCTCCTCGCGCATCCTTGCATTTGCAATTTGGATTCAAATAGAGATCGGGTCAGGTATGAGACTTCCTTCTTGTGCTTTCCTGCGATCCTCCTATCTTCTCCATGAACACAAACAGCTGCTCTGGTCCAGGGCATCACACTACAAGCGTGTGTGTGTGTAGTTCACCAGCAAGACAGAGAAAGACCACCTTTGGCTGTTGATTTTATTATGAACTTGTTCCTCGTTCCCAAGAGCCTCGTATGTTTCCACGAAATTGTCTCGCACATACACAGGTGCGTGCAGAGAAACAAAGTTTCTTCCAAAACATTGAAGGGTTTTGTTTACAAACAAACAAAGGGATGTTTGTGGAAACTCTGCTTTCAGAGGTGGCCTGGAGCACCGGGCAGTGAGCTACCAGCTGGCTCCCAGCAAGCCTCAGCCGGCCCACTGCCCCCGGCCTCCACGGGCAGCTGGGGCAGGGGCTCTCCCTGGGGATGGCGGGGGCTCTCCCTGGGGATGGCGGGGGCTCTCTGCTCCCTGCCCACCGCCGGTCCTTTGTGGCACGACGTCCCCCCAGCAAGGAGCAGTGGCATGCTTCACAGCTCTGCTTTTGGCGGTGATCCAGCCTCAAATGAATGCATGCAAATACATGGATCTTAGATCGTTTACTTATCACATATGGGCCTATTTGCAAGTTTGTAGCAGAAGTAGCATATTTTGTAGATTTGGGGGGTGCTTTTCTGTTTCCAGACGATTTTTTCATCTCTCCAGTTATCAACCATTAAAGCAGCTCCGGAAAATGCAGAAAAGACAGTCTCGTACCTTTGTCACAACACGCACGTCTGGTGTCACAACACCCCTATCATAAAGGCAGATTCACTGGGGCAGCTAACCCGAGAGTAGCTGACTCTCAACCACAGTTTTCTGAATATGTTTCATTCGAAAACAAAGATATTTTTCCCCTTGCTTTTCTGTCTTAAATGTCTGTGATTTTTTCAGGTCTTCTACCAAAAGGGGCCCGTATCCAGAAGCAGAGTGTAGGAGCGAAGGAGTAGCTGAGCAGTGCTCAGGAAGAAATCATTTTGTCCCTCCCTCCCTCCCTCCCTCTCGTGCTGAATCTCTCCCTGCAGTGGGTGGGCAGTTTTTGAAAAGCTGTTTGAAGGAAGTCTTGAGTCGCCCCTGCTCATTCCAGGCTCTTGCCAAAATTAACAGATTTATGGCACAACGTTTAGTTTGAATCAAGTTTTAAAAACGTAATTTACAAGAGATACATTTTTTCCTTGTTCAGACATGTTATTTGCCCATTAATATGCACCACGATTTCAGATGCCTAATGACTGCTCAAATCTCTTCCTGCTCATATGAAATGTTGCTGTTGTTGTTGTGATTAAGGGCAGCGCACCGCTTCGCAGTACAAATATCCTGGAGCCAGAGCAAGGACAATTAATTCCACAAAGAGGGGAATGCNGCGGGTGCCGGCCGCCGCAGGGGGCGAGGGCGCGCTGCGGGCTGGGCGCAGGGGCAGCGGAGGGGGCTCAGGGTGGGCGCTGGGCACGGGGCCCCTCGCGGGGCTCCTTGGCACTCCGACCCGGCGCCACCTCGCTTCCACCGGCAGCTTCGAAAGCACACAACAGCCAGGAGCCTCCTTTGGATGGCAGGATGCGAAGCGCACTGCTATCGCCGCTGTTTGAATGCCCTTCCATATATTGACATTTTGGTACAAAGGTTAATTATAACTGGTTATTCTTAAATGGAACCACAAACACCCTTTTTCCCATGTTTTATTACTTTATAACTCACCATATAAACCTGATTCCTATAACCATAAAACAAAGCTGAAACGAGTTGGACATGTACCAGTGAGGAGAAAAAGAAATAGCCGGAGGGGCCTCTCAGCTGTGCGGTAATGTATATCCATGTGGATTTCTGCGTCTCCTACTCTCGCAGAAACTTAATATTCCAATCAGCTACTGAGCTACTGCATTAAGAGCCAGCGAGCGCATCAGTGCCCCTATAGCTGAGGGAATATTACTCACCGGGTCATGGTCGGCTGAGTAAAATACAACCCTCATATATCATCATAACTGCCAGCAAATGACAATTATAATTGAGACGGCAATAACTAGGAAAGAGTTCTTTAATTTAACATCCAATTATTACAAGTTATCACTCCTTAATAAATGTAATATAACAGACAATCAATGTTGCATGCGACGGGCCAGGCTGCATTGGGATGGGAAATTTATATCCTGGGGAAAAAATACTGTGTGTGTGGGTTCTGCTTTTAAAAGTCTGCAGTGGTTGTGATAAGTGTAGCAAGAACTCGAGCTATAAATAGCTGGCTGCCATTGCCACATTTGCATATGTACAATAGCTCTAGGCCAAGGGGAGAAAAAAAAGATTACTTCTCCCCTGTGTAGTAAAATAAGAACAACAATAGAAAGCAAAGCATGTAGTGTGAGCACTCCTTCCCTGCTCCAGCTCAAATGAGCACTTTAAAAGGAGAGTACAGCAAAACCTGATAGAAATCACCTTAATAGCAAAGGACGTGATTCTGATCAGCTTCAAAGGGGAATCACAGTGAGCAAGCTATTTAAACCTTTGTGAAATCAGACCATTTGGGTATTAATGTTTTTTCCTGTGCCCTTTCTGAGCATTTTCATGGTGAAATAAGTCGTGCATTTTAATTGAACCCCGTAACGCTCCCAGGCCGGTGGAGAAAGATGGGGATACTCAGCGCTGAGCGTTTGAAGCCCAGTTCTGCATTTCTGCAGCCAACGAAGGAGGCCTTCGGGTGCCTGCCCACAGGTGCCCAGCGCCTCCTGCCCCACTCAGCACCACCCCTGCTCATGGGCTGGGGCGGCCGCGTGCCCCTCACCGGCGGGACCCGTGCGGGGGCTCGGCACACCCGGGCGAGCTGGGGGTGACACTGCTTCCACAGCGTGCCGCGACTTCGCTGCCCCTGAGCCCCACCACAGCTCCTGCGCACAGGCTAACTGCTTTTTTTGGTGGTACCGCGCTGGGAGGGAAGGCGTGCTGTTAGATTTCTCTTTTATTTTTACCCCAAAATTAAGTTTTCAGTAAAATTTGGTTCTTATTTTTTTCTCTTGTCTGCATTGCCACAGAAAACATCTGTTTTGTTTTCTAAAGTCTCAAGCTTTTGGCCAAAAAGTTCATTTTCATTTCTCCTTAAAGCCAAACCCTTGTGCAGGAGGAAGCTCGAGAGCAGGGCTGGCGGCTGCACAGGGCACGAGTGGAAGCGGAGCCCACGCGCTTCACCAGGGCCTCCCGGAGCAAACCTTGCGCGGGCACCGGCACGCGAAGAGCCCTGCCCCACAGCACGGTGTGGGGCTGGTCCTCTGCAGAGGGGACCCGAGAGCTTCCCCCTCAGCCGCCCTCGCCAGGCTTCAGCGCTGATTCATCTGCACCAGCCCCAAATACTTGTTTACGTGAGCTGACCGCAGGGACGCAGCAGCCGTTGTTTCTTTGTCTCTATACGAAGCGGATCTGCAGTAAATTGGAGAGGCTGGCTTGTTTGGTTGCTGGGTTTTTGTTGGGCGTGTTGTGGCTTTTTTTTAACTGACTGATTGGCTGACATCTATTTCCAAGGAGATCATTGACAGGGAGAGAATACACAGTTTACTCAACCACAGTGGAATACAGAGCCATTTGCATCAAATAGAAAAAAAAAAATTCTACTTGAAATGCATGTATGTGTCAGAAACACTTGACATATAAAGTAGAAAAAACATTGCTTTGAATCTGTAACATTTATTGTACTGCACGTGCTACACAAATAAAATACATAATTACTAGACAGGCATAGATAAATTATCATCTTAAAAATTTCACTTTTTTATCACACTCCATTTGCAACCTGGAAATTTTGTAGCAACAACCCGTATTTTCAGATGTCTTAGGAAAGCAGAAGGCACTTACGGGGTCCTGATTCTGGCAGATCTCAGCTGCGTGCAAATCCAGGCCAGCTCCTGCTTTGTGCTTACCTTGTCAAGATCATCATCTCAGCTTGTGAGTTTAACCACAAAATGTTTTTAATAATGGATCTTAATACAAATTGAGGCAATTTTGCTTTTTTGATTAAATTACTTTTAAGTAGTAAAACACAAACTGCATTTAAACCCCACTGGTAATTACCATCTCTTTTCGAGTTTTGCTCATCTTCCAATCAGGCGTGTGTTTGTCAATGCACAGCAGATGAGCTGCGTGCCTGTGGGATGTTCGGGGTGTCCCAGTGTGGGGTGATGTCACAGCGCGGGGTGATGTCACAGCGCAGGGTGACGTCACAGCACGACATGATGTCACAGCTCAGGGCGGTGTCGGGGGCAGGATGCAGCACTCCCTGCGGCTCGGCTGCCCCTCCCAGGACGGGACTCAGGACCGTAAGCCAAAGCTCTGGTTTCTCTTGCACCTCGCGCACGCTCGTGGAAAGCCCGCACCCCAGAGGCTGTCCTCTGCCACCAGATCTATGTGACAGCCCTTACAGAGCTGAGGCTCTGTGTTTCTCTGGGGGTACAACAAAATCTGGCCTTACTGCCACAAAGGGACATTTTGCCAGCCCTGCCTGTGCACATCCCAAGCTGAGAGACATTTATCCATGATTAACAGGAAGTAGAAGAAATAGTGACACAAGAAAATTAGCTGCTACTTGACCAAGGTTGCCAGCTGTGGTGTCAAGCAGCCCCTCCACGGCAGGGTGACAGTACTGATACCAACAGCAGTGCTAACAATCATGAGCTCACACTGCTGGGGAGCCCCAAGTCCCCAAACACAAATGAAGCCCTGGACAGCTTATAATTTTTTTAGGACAAGAGCATATAAGTGGTTGTAAGAAGCAATAAGGGAGGAAAAAAATATTGATCAATACGGTTGCCGGAGTGAGGTCGATGTGATCATCAACAGAGGTACACGCTCTGCTAGGAGATGTAAAACCTTGAACAAATCACTTCAGTAACTTGCTGTTAGCAAACGCCTCACCGCACCACCGCGTTGCCCCTTTGGTGGAAGCAGGCAGACCGCCTTGCAAAGCCCTGGAAGTCCCAGAGAGGATAAGTGATAAACAGTTCAACCGGCTCTGCTTTCTGTTCCCCAACCAAATTACACATTGTTTTAACTTGTCTGTGGCACCTGATAACAACCCTAACTTCTTCAGAAAGGATTCCGGGTTTCATTTCCCCTCATTCAACACCAATTACAGAGCACCTGTGATACGAGAGGAGAGGTGCAGCCCTCCCTCCATGCGTCTCCGCATCCCGTCTCTGAGAGCTGGACCAGGCAGACCGGTGCCGGCTGTGCCGTGTTTCCCTGGAGCTGTCAGGCCCTCAGGGGTTCACGTTCTCTGTCTCAAATCGCAGCCAGAGGTGCTGGGCAGCAGGCGCACCTGGCGGTGCGGGGTTTGCACCAGCCTTCCAAGCAGCCTCCTTTACTGGGCCTGAGGGTCAAGCCAAATATCTCCTATTGCGATGGTCAGCTCAGCCCAGTGTATGGCTTTGCACCTGTGAGAAGCAGGTATGGACCCGCACCCACAAACGTCCGTGGGTGCATCATCACCCCTCACGATCTGGCCCTGGTACCCTGCAAGATGCAGGAGGTGCTCGCAGCCCTGAGTGGCATGGGGCAGCCCTTGCTTCACAGAGACCGTGTGCTTCCCTGGCAGTGCTTCGGCAATGAAATGGTTAAATGAGGCATAGGAAGGTTTCCTCCTCCCCAGCTCCCCCCAAAATTGTAGTAACATCTTAAGTAGAAGCATCAGACGGACAAGATAAAGGCAAAGCCCTTCTGCAGGAGGATTTGTCTTTCAAATCTAGATTAGCAATTGGTGTTTGGGGAAGATGGGACCGTAATCTGATTGAATAACGGGAGTTTGTGATATCAATCTCCTTGAGTCCCATTGTCTTTGTGCTGCTTTGTAAATTAATATTCATTTTCATCTCTACGTTTATGCTGAATCTCTTGTGCTTCTTGTCTCTCACTGTTTGATGAATTGCAGTCCTAGGTACTGGATACTGTGCACGAGAATTAGCATTACATTGTGTTCCTTAACTTCATACGCGTGTATGACAGGCACGAGAAGAGCTGCTGAGGCTGCGGGGCCGGAGCTGCCGGTGGGCACAGGGCTGGGCCCTGGCCCCGGCACTGCCCCTGCCCCGATCTGCACGGGACAGGCTCAGGGAGCCCCAGCGCCGGCTTCCCCGCAGTGCCTGGGCGGCTCTCCTTGCACAGTTCACTGCCAGCGCCACCTTCCCCAAAATTCAATTTTTTCCCCTTCTTAGAACATTGCATCTTGTTCAATCCTTCCCCTGTCACACAAGCTCCAGCACTGTTTCAATTGGATTCCAAAAATAACCTCTTTATTCACACGGCTCATGCTATTATATCGTAGTACAGCTCGGGCAGGCAAGGGGTCATTCCATTATCCAGGAACGAGATAACTGAGTATTAGGGCAGCCAGACTCTTTGACTCTCTGCCCTGTGGTAATGGGCCTTTTTTAAGGGCATTAACCAATGTTTCTACTTAGGTATTTGACAAGAGTAAAGGTAACATTGCCATTTAATCCTCCCCCCCCTTTTTTTCCCCTTGCCTATAGACAGCACTCACACACTTACTTCTCTTCAAGTGTTCAAACTTCAGCTCAAAACCACAGAGCTCATTTTCACTGCACCCTTCCTGAAAGCCCAGCTCCCGGTAGGATGAAATTCTCCAGGCGCTCGGTCGCGAGGAGCCGCCGCGCGGTGCCTGCCTGGTGGGTGCTGGTGCGGGGTCCTCCAATGGCCCCAGCCACGGCAGGGGCAGCCCCAGCACCCCCAAGAGCTGGGGCAGGGTGGGCACCATGGGACTGCAGCCCTTGCGTCGTGCCTGCAGACATGGAGCACTGCCCCAGTGCCAGCCCGCAGCTCCCACGGCTGCTGCTTCCAGCTCCCGCCTCTGTTCCTCCACACCTGGCACAGTTCTAGCTGCTGGGCCGATGCTTAGAGCCGGTAAAGGAATGAGTTATTCTGCTGGGTGGAGCGGAAGCATGTGCACTGCCGCACTGCCGGATTTCGGTCCAGTTTGCCCACTTTGCACTTCTGCACCCCCGCTGTCACATCGTGTGTGCACGGCTGGATGCAGCCCCGCTCCCGCCACAGTCCGACAGGACTGCTGCTGCAAAGAGCCTGAAGCGAGGCCTGGCAGGGTTTGTGCCTGCGTAACCATCAGCACAAAGCATTCCAGCTCACGCTGCTCTCACGTGTGTGTGTGTCACCTCTGCTAAGGCTACAGCCTGTGAAGTACGCTAGGGAGTTAAGGGCAAGGTTTTTTCACCTCTCACTTGCCCCAGGTGCAATACCTGCCAGCGCTGCCTTCAGCCCTTGTTCATACTGAGAGACTTCTTCCAGAGTGATGAGAAAATGCCCTGGAAGTCCTAGGAGTCTGAAAAACCCCTATCACCAGTCTTTTCCAACGAACACATCAGGCGGGAGGCCGCGGACCATTTGCTGGAGGGTGTGCTCTCTTCAGGGCTGTGCTGCTCGGGGCGTGCGGGGCGCCATGGGCAGCGCGGGGCGGGGGGTCTGGGTAGGGCAGAGCGGCTCCTCCGCTCCGTGTGCTGATCGCAGGCAGCCACGTCCTTGCTGGCAGCTGCTGGCAGCCCTCGAGGATGGGACAGCTCATGAACGGCCCAAGCACTCTCTGGGAACACTTCTCATGTCCTTCTCTCCATGCCTCTCAGCTCCCATGCGGATCTGCCTGGGCAAGGACAGTTTCAGGCTCTTCCCCACCACAAACACGAAGCCCTCCGTCACAGCAGCGGTGAGAAAACTTGTGCACAGGCAGCTGCCTCTCTCCTCCCGACCTCGTGCAGTCGTCCTGGTAGAGCACCCTCAGCCCGGCAGCAGAGCAGTTGCAGCTGAATGCCTCCTGGCTGACGCGCTGCCAGCGGGGAGCTGGCACTTCCCGGTGCCGAGTCCGGCGGCAGCTGCCGGGCCCCAGCTGTCCCTGCCTGGCCCCGCGGCTCGCCCAGCTCAGCACCTGGCGAGCACAGGGTGCCCTGGCGGCTCCGGGGCTCTGCAGCCCACACCGGCCTGCCTATCCAGATGAAGCGATGTCCCTAAAGTTTGTAACGCCAGCATCTCACCTCTTTAACAGTGAAAATGTATATACCGAGGATTGCGGCTTAATTGATTGATTAATAACAGAAACTCTAATTGAATCCTCCCAGCTTGTACATAAGATGTCTTAATGTTAGAGCCTAGGGAGTAAATGCACAGCATGGAAGTATGAAGTGCAGCACAACCAGTAACACTTTCAATTTAAAAGTCAATCTCATTATACGAGAAGCTGTTTTCTCTATCCCTCTGGAAAGGCAACAGCAATCTCCCATCTTCTCCCTACCAGAGCCACATGGTTTGTTAGTGTCTGTGGGAGATGCAAATACAAGCTTTTTTTTTTATTTGTTCCCACTGCTGCATATCTGAGCAGTTCAGTAAATATTCATGAGGCTGCCATTGTAGGAGCTCTGAAAACTACAGAAAATATGCCCTCCGAGGTGACATGTAATTTGGCACTTCCCGCATGGAGAGGCAAAGGATGCAGCCAGAGCAGAAATATCCTAATAATTAAATACCTTGCTACAACCTAATCTTTTCTGTTTCTCATTAAACATGAGACACCTCAAACCTTTTCCATATGCAGGGGCCCCTGTAACACAGAACTTAGCAGGACCGGCTAAGAAGGGTAGATCTGCACACAGCGCCCGGGAGACCAGGCAGCATCTAGGGCCAGGAATGTCTGGAATTTCTTCCCAAATTCTCACTTGATGGTCACAATGCCTCTCACCACGGAAAATAGAATCACTCCACACTGAAACATCTCCAGATCAGAACAGGCACTCACACACAGTGTGCCCCATGTTTTCCTTGCCCACAAAGGACACGGGTCCTCCTCGGTTATTTCCCCTTCTGGGCCAGGCAGTCCTGTGTGTTCCTGGTTTTTGCTGCTAGACTTGCTTCGTGTGGAGATGGTTTGAGTTCATACTCTAGGACTGACTTTTGCAAAGGCTACAGCTGGCTTGCTCCCTCCTGCAGCTTTCCAGGCCCCACCATCTGATGTCTCTAAAAAAAGCCAAACAGTGCCAGAAAAACAGCAACACTTGAATACAAAACCACTCCTTCAAGTATTCTCCATGTTTTGCTCCAGCTCATCGTTTTGGTTTCTAAGGCTCAAAATCTCAGAGGACCAGATGCTCCATGCCCAGACAAGGCAGCAGCCCTGAGCAGCGTCAAGCCGCTGTCTCTCCCATCAGGTCCATGGGGCTACTCCAGGCTGCTCTCTGCCGTGAGGGCAAGCAGCTGGCTGGGGACCTGCTTCCTGCCTTTTCTTTGCGTTCACCTTTTTTTCCTTCCCATTTCAGCAGCTTCCTTGTACAGAAGGTCTGCCTTTTCTAGACAGCTCTACTGTGATCCAAAAGGTCGGAGTCCAGAGCTGCGTGGAAGGAAATGTTAGCTCGGGCCATTTTATTACGGAGGTTAATGAACTGTTAAAGTGGATCATTCCCAGACACTCGTTCTTGGATGCCTGCCTGGGGGAGCCCTCTGCGCCTCTGCCCATGAGCCAAGCGCCTGCGAGGCTCCAGCCTCTCAGTGCTGGGTACAGCACAGCGCGGGTACCCGCAGACGGGGGTGGTTTTCCACCCCAGCCAGCACCCCGTGCTGGGCACGAGCCGGGCAGACCCGCGCCACACGCGAGTGAGCGACCCCAGGCTCGCGGGGGGGCACGCAGCAGGAGTCCTCCCACACCCGCAGAGCAGCAGCGAGGGCTTTGCCAGGATGCACCAGAGGAGAGTGGTTCCAGGCCTCAGGCGCAGAGCCTGGCGGATGCCCTCCTGGCCCGGCACTGTCCCCATGCTTGCAGGGCGGCCGGGCGCGGTGTCGCTGCGCCCCGGCGGGAGGGAGGCGGGAGGGTCTCTGTGCGGGGATGGACTCCCACCAGGAGCCGGCCTGGCCCCGCGGGCGTGGGGGTGATGGGGGTGCTCTGTGCTTCGTATGCTCAGGTCCTTCGCTTGTGGGGCAGAAGCCAAGCACGTACTAATGATGCCACATGGTGATGAGGCAGCCACAGAAGATACTTGATTGAATGCCCTCTTGCCCCCACTTGCAAGCTGTGTCCATAACATCCCCTTTATAGATCCGCCAGCCAAGAGATGCTCTGCCTGCTGCTTGTCCTGTTTCCTTTAACTACACCATCATTGGCATCTCAGTGTCATTCACACCCTAATCTCACAGATATCTGTTTCCTATTTGGATCCCACCTGTCAGAGCACCTCTTTCCCACTGCCGGTATGGGTAGTGAATGACCTTCAGCCAGTGAATGGTTATAGCCTTAAGACAACACAATTAAACATGTTTTATTGCTTAACACACTGTGTCAGGAGCCTTAGTTGTGTTTTTGTTCCAGTCTTCTATCGTTTTCAGAAATGCCTGGAACTGTGACAGCTCAAAGCGCTGGTGCACTTCTGCTCCCAGGTAATCAATAGAAGGCCTCAAGGTATCTCACACTTCTGTCAAATATGGGATTTTTACCATGAAAGCATTTTCAAGACTTTTTTGGTCACTGCAGGGCTCTCCCGCCCTCCCGCTCCCATAGCTGTCAGGGCAAGGACACCGGGCTGCCGCCAAAAGAGGCAGCCTGAGCCGTGGGTGAGAGGGACTCTGGGTGCACGCCAGGACAGGATGGGTGAGCTGGGATGGACGGGACAGGATGGGCAGGTTGGGATGGACAGGACGGGATGTATGGCATGGGACAGGATGGGACAGAATGGGATGGGGCGGATGGGACAGAGCTGAGCCAGAGCCCCTCAGGGGGCCGGTGCCACTGCACGGGAATGATCCCAGCCTCCAGGGAAGAACTGGGGGCATGGACAAGGGACAGGCTTGGTCCCAGTGCCACCTATACACGGTCAACGTGCATCCCCCTGAAAGCCTCCCGTGCTGCCCCAGCACACACGGATGAAATGAAGCTTGTGGGACACTTGCAAGGCTGAGGCAAGCTGAAAAAATGTTAATTTTCTTAGTGGATACTCCAGTTTCCCTCTGCTTCTAGGTTGTTTTTTGGTTTTACCTGTTTTCTGTTGTTTTGGTTTTGTTTGTTTGTTTTTGTTTTTGTTTTTTTTTTTAGAATTCTTGTGATTTAGATCCCAGTAGCAATTTACCTGTTTTTCAGAAAAACGCCTGTGTTCACATGAGCAGCATGCCAGGATGAAATGTTAGTTTCTTTGGGTAGAAAAACAGTTTTTTCACTTCAGAAAATTATTCCAGGTAAAAATTAAATATTTATGTATTTCACAGTCTCACAAAGCTTGTTTTCGCTCAGATGAAGAAGACTTTCCAATATTACCCCATTTGTATCATCATGGCTTTGGCTGAGGTTTTTTTGGCTTGCTGGATCTCTGCTTCTGCTGCATCTTTTAGCACACGGCTCAAAACCTTCGGTTCAAACCTCCACCAAGTTGAAATGGAGGCAGCAGACATTTTGAATAATATCTGATTTCTTTGTAAAGTGTCCATTTTCAGCCTGTGGCCTCTGCGAATTATTCTTCGTTATTTCTTAAATGCATGCTCTGTGCACAGTCAGGCCACGTGATTTGTGTGAACTTTTTAATAAGCCCTCTCTCAGACCGTCTCACATTTATGTGTAAATGACTACTCATTTCCTGAATCCTTATCCCATTGGCTTGTGAAGTTGTTGTCATTAATGATTTTAACTGCATTTAAATTGTCTTGATCTGTCTGTGAGTTGCATTGGTCAAGGAGCAGTTGTTTGACACATCCATCATTTCTGTCTTGATCTAACCTCCAAGATGTCCTTTGTTGCCAGTGGTAAATGCTTTTGGTAGCAACCAGCGGGCACAGCAGGGGTCTGTCGAGCCTGTGCTAAGGTGTGAGGTCTGTGCATGTAGGGCTGTTCCCACAGGAATTAACACGTTTCATGGCTGACCAAACTATTTTCCTATTCCTCTTCCTGAGAGAGATTTTCACTGCCTCTGTGGCAAATCTCCCCGAGTGAAACGATGCTTGCTCCATGCACAGATTTGATGGGAGTTTTGTTTGCAGAACTCAGAACAAACTAACCAAAAAATTAAAGTGAAATTGCTAATTAGACTGAGAATGTGCAATGCTTTGCTTAAAGGTTTCCTGATGGGAGAGGGAGTCCCTTACCCAAAGTAGGAGCCTTTTTGCAGCAGTGCTGCTTCTCATCCGTGCCTGCATGCAAGATGCTAGCTGTCCCAAAGGCAGTGCGGGAGGCAGAGTATTCTTTCTCCTTAAGGCTAAATCATCCTCTTGCACCAGAATTATCCCTGGACCGGATTCACTGCATCAATGCAGGGCTGTGTGCAATTTGAAACCGTTTGCATTTCAAGAATTTCTCCCGGAGCTACCAAGGCTCCTCTGTGGCTGTGGACCACAGCGGCCTGGAGGGGAGGCGGGAGGGCGTGCTGCCCAGAGAGCTGCACGGACAGCCCGTGTGGAGAGCGTGCCCAGAGAGCCTGCGGGAGAGCTGCTGAACCACCCCGCTGCCCCTGGGGCTGGGGTTTCTTTCCTCCGCGGGGTGAGTGGTCAGCATCCCGAGGCAGCAGTCAGTAGCAGGCAGCTGGCGCTGCTGGCCGCTGGCAGCGTGTCCCGTTCCTGGTGAGGTCTCGAGAGCTCTGCGTGGGCCGAGGCAGGCCAAGCCTTCCTCCCCAGGCCTCGCACAGCCACTCCTGCAGCAGAAGCAGTGAAACCCCCCAGCGGCCCGAGCTGTCATCGCTGCTGGACCCCCGCGCTGCAAGGCTCTGGGTTTGTCCCCATCCCTGCTCCCCTCCCACGTGGTCGCTGCTGGCTGGCGGGGACCCCCCCAGAGCACGGTTCTCCAGAGGCACGCTGGGTTGCGTTTCCACAGCAGGCTTCTCCAGTGCTCCACGTCCCACCGTCTGCTGCTGCTGGTGCGTGGCAAGCCGCTTCCCTTCCTCCTCCCGGTCTCCTCGGGGCCAGACCAGCTCCCACTCGTGCCCGGCAGAACGCGGCGTGGGCTGCGTGCAGGCACTGGCTGTCGGCGAGCGGGGAGGCCATGAGGAGCCAGAGCAATCGTCCTTGATTGGAGAATCCTGACACAAATGGCAAGAGAAAAACAAATAGGGAGGGAAATGAACAAATTATACCGATAATTGGTTTAAAAAATGCATCAAAGAAAAATGATATCCAATAATACTGCTGGTTCCTAATGAATGTGTGTGTAATAAAATCAGGCTGTTTGGGCCGTGGTTAGCCCTGCACTTCACATCCCCAGATTAAAAATGGAACATCTGTGATGATTTAATTTACATGTTAATAACAAACAGGCCTCCAGAAACCAACGAATAAATGCCTTTTATTGCCGGCGTATCTTTTCCACTGCAGCTTGAATGAAAACTCTGGTAATTAATTGTTTTAAGCGATTCTATTAAAAAGTGTCTGGAAGTGCTGTGTGCCGAATGTTTATGTGGGCAGGCAGACGAGAAGAATACAGACGAGGAAGCAGCCTGCTAATTATGTGCCTTTTTAAAATTCACTGCCTTAAAGACATGGGATACTTTTAAACATGGAAGTCGACCCGGGCGCATTTATTTTTCCCTATTGTTCCTTTCCAGTTGAAAAGTTTGCAATTTAAAATAAATAGCGAATCCTGATGTCGCTGTGTTCCTGCACAGCGCGCACTGGAAGGGAAAGCCGCCTCTCGGAGCAGCGGGGCTTGGCTGGGGCACAGCCCTTGCCGCGGCGAGCGCCACGCGCCGGCCCTGGACGCGGGAGCCAGACGTGGCCGCTGCGCCCCACGCGCGCTGCAGGCACCTTGGCCAAAGATCGCCCGTGCGGGCAGCAGCTCTGCAGGCAGCTGACGCGCTGTGAGACAATCACATGGTGGCCTCAGTCTTTCTCTCACAATGTGTTTGATTTTGAAAGGAAACTTTTTCAGATGCTCTGTGTTCTGGAAACAGAAGGAAGGCACCTACAATGTCAAAATGCAGAGATAATGCTGAAACTCTTCTATTCCTCAGGCCCTGTAAAATTCAGGATGAGGGTTTGGGTATCCAGCGCCAGTCAATCCTCTTCTCCCTGGCAAGCAAAATTCAGAACCTGTTTGCAGCAATCACTCCTCCTTTGCCTTGTTCAAAGCACTGTGTTCCAAAGACGGAGAGATGCTAAATCTGCTACAGTGGTGGGCTCACCACTGGGAGCATCCCCATAATGCTAGGTGCAGTACGAGGATTTACGAGGAATAGAAAATAGCTGGAGCCAACCGGCACAACAGTCACACACTGAAATTTTACTCAGTGCTAAACACCAAAGGAGATGCTGTAAGAGACGGTCCTACAAACGTGCAAGTGCTTTTGTCTGAAGAGCTGCTGCCCTGCAACATCTCAGCTGTGGAGGGGTTTCTGCAGCACTGCGGCTGCCTGGTTCATGGGCAGCACAGGACCCCCACCACCCTGCCCACCAGTGCTGGCAGACCCGGCCGTGCCGCCCAGGGAAGCCCACAGAGCTGCGGGAGTAGGGCGAAGCAGCGCTGAGCACCTCCGAGCTCCCAGCCAGAAATCCCATACCTGGTGTGCAGGAGCTGCCCTGCGGGGCTGCTGTCTTTCTGAGATGCTGCCGGTAAAGTTACTTTCATGACTGATACATGTCCATAAATGAACATCACAGCTGCTGTTCTATCATAAATTTATTCAGTATGCTTTGTAGAGAGCATCGGCAGGCAGTGGAGCTGCTACCCTGGGTAAAGGACATGCTCTAGAAGCAGAGGTGGGCTTATCTAAATAACAGCACCTGCAGAGACACAGCAATGCACAGGGTTGGCGATAAATAACCGTGTGCTGCAGAGCCGCTCGCAGCAGCTGCAGGGGAAGCAGCACCCAGGGGCTCGCACCCACCCCGGGCTGGCACCAGCGCTGCCCCCGGCCACGTGCCGGTCACCTCCGAGGTTTGCTTTGCCGTGTCAGCTGCGGGAATAGGGCTTGGTTTGTGGCAGAGCTGCCCTTGCTGCTTGCTTTGCAGTGGCCGCCTCCAGGATGGGAACATCTGGGAAAAGCATCACAGCCGTAACGAACTGCTCCCTGGCTAGGGACTGAATTAAAGCCTGGAAGCAGAGCGAACCGCCCAGGGGAGCAGAGCGCCCAGCCTGCGGCAGCTGGTCAGGCAGCCGTGCAGCGCAGCAGCCCTGCAGAAGGGCGGCTTTGCCGTGAGGCTGCTAGCCCCATGAGGCTCCAGGCAGTCCACGAGGCCTCTCGTGCATCTGAAGTGCCAGCGTGTGGCCGTGGGAGCAAGCGCTGCAGTGAAGTCACTGCTGCAGACCTCTGTGCATTACCTTCTGCTGGGGTTAGAGATGAATATTCTTTCCTCTCACCTCCCTTGATTTTGTGTTTTCTCTCTGACAGAAGAAAAGCAAGCAGGAGGCTGAAGAACTCAAGAAACCTCCTTTTTACAAAATAAAATAATGGCAAAGTGTCTGGGCAGTCATGCCTATGGCATCTCCGTCTGTGATATAGCTTATCCACCTTTTAAAAAAGATAAAAAGTATGGGCAGCTGTATTGCAGCTCTCCTTGTTATCCACTGAGACAAGAAATGGACCCTTCCTCAATATCGCTAATTAGGAGTTGTCTGCTTGCTAACATTTTGCTTTCTGCTATAACACATAGCAGCCAGTTTCACAGATAAACTGTGTCCTGAATTTGTTTGCTTTTAGTGTGAGCATCCTTGCTGTGAAGAACACGTGAAAGCTCCCAACGAAACTTTTTGCTCTGATTTGATGTTTTGGGGCCTTTTTCTTGTCCTCAGGTAAACCAAAACTACGAACAAGCAAACAAACTTAAATGCCCCAGAGCAAGCTTTGCTCCCGTTGTTGCTTTCGCACAGGCGGTAACTCTCCCTTTCTCTCCTGATGGTGGCTCACACTCGAGGGTCAGATGCAGCTGTCCCGGTCCCTCCATCCCGAGCTGCTCTCTAAGCACCCCGCCAGCACAGAAGACCCCTGCAAGGGGCAGCATCCCCGGTGCTCAAAGCCTTTCATGTGCTGGCTACAAATGCGGTAACAGACAATGCACCATCCCTGCTGGGTGGGTAGAAGCGGTCTGTGCGGTATGCACATATCTGTTCACACAGCAAGCTTATCTTTGTGACCGCGTTGCTGGCTTTGGCCTCCAGAAACACCCCTTTGAACAAACAACCAGCTTCCTGGGCTTGCTGCGGGTGGCGAGGATCCCAGGCCAGCTCCAGGCGATGGGAGAGGCTGCGTTTCCCCGCGTTAAAGCACTCTGTATAAGCACAAATGGTTGTGCTGCAGATTACCATGAGAATGACGGGAGCTGCGGACCCGGCATCTTGGCAGCGCCTGGCTGAGTGGCACGGGGGGAGCAGAACCAGCGGTGCCGGGGCACAGGGGGCATGGAGCCACAAGCAGGGGGTGCCGGAGGCATTTGTGACCCCGGCACGGCTGAAAGCAACCCGTGCCGTGCCCCGCCACCCTCACCACCACGCCGTGGCCTCATGCAGGACAGACGGACGGGGCCGCCTGCCTCCCCGGGTGCTGCGTGCCCGCGGCTGCCGGCAGCATGGGGACGGGTTTGGGCCTCCCGCGCGGCTGCACCCCGAGCACCCTGCAGGTGGGCAGCGGGGCAGCGTGGGCCGGGGCCGGCGGCAGCGCTGGCAGGAAGCGGATGTGCACGGGTTATTTATGGCGCGTGGCAGCAGGACAATGCTTCCAAACTAAAAATTGCTCCTAAACCAAAGCATAAATTTCAGCTGACAGCAGGCAGGCAGTGAGGTAAATCGGGAGGAAGCCGAGCGGGCTGTAACATTTCTGTTGCTGTTTGCTATTAAAAGATAGGGGCAAGGGAGACAGAAAAAAAATATCTGTAAGGTGCAGGATTACACATTTCTTGGAGTAATTACATCCACAATTCTACTTGGGTGACAGGGAGCTCCCCATAATCACCGCCAAAGAGGCTACAGACTAATGTGCTCTAATGAGAAGGGAAGACTTCTTTTCCACCCCTCTCTGCCTTTCATGTCATGATTGTTCAGAGCTGAGAGCTGCCCCTCTTCGCCAGGGGTGCGCAGCATTCAGCCTACGCTTCCTAGCACCACGGAAAGAAAAGCCCACTCTCTGCCTTTGTTTTGCACATGAAAAGCTCTCCTTCCCTCTCCGTCAGCTGAATGCCATAAGACAAGGTCCTTTAGCACACACAGAGTTTGGGCAACCCTTGCTGTCGCTGGCTTCCCCTTGGGCTCCGTGTGCTCGGCATTGAAAGCAGACGTATAGGAAATCTCCAGCTCCATTTGAAAAGCACCTGGGAGCATTTAGAGAGGTCCCTCTGTGGGGCAGAGATGCCTTTCCTCCTGCCTCCCTCCTCGCTTCTCCTCGGAGCCGGGTTGTTTTCTGCTCAGCTCCACTGTGGCTGTTCCCCAGGGGCTGAGGCAGCTTTTCTGAAGGTTTCTTCCCCCAAAACGGAACAAGAGGAATGCTGTTTAAGCAAGGAAAGAAGCAAGGAGGGACGGAAGCGGTTCCCCTGGGGATGGGTGTTTGCACAGGAGGTGATGGGAGGGAGGGTGCCATCCCCAGGCTCCCAGGTGCCCGTCGGGCACTGTGCGGGTCTGGCCGCGGCTGGGGGCCACCATGGTCACGGCCCCAGAAAGTGAAATCCCCTCCCTGTGGGCCAGTGGGCGGCCAGAGTGGCTCCGTCCCTGTGGCAAACAAAAGGAAAGAGCCACTTGTCAGCTCTTCAGTCAGTCAATATTTCACTGAACTTTGTTTTCCCTATTTAGTACAATTAAAATCCCAAGGAGAAGTCTTGTATAAATCAAAGTTCTTTTAAAGTGTACCACGCAGACACACATATTGGTGCCGCTGCACAGCGTGTGCCAGTAAAAAATATGCAACCCCCTTTGGCAACACAAGCAGAAATAAGCAATTTAGGATCTTAAAAGATAAAAGATAATAAAAGTAATTAAGATAATTAACCACCCTGAAGAGAGAAGAATTTACTGCTGTAAATTTTGTACTTAGTTTTAGATGGCAATATCGCAGCTGCCACTCCACTTAATATACAGCACATCAAGGCGTGCTGCCTGTGCCGGCGCCGCTGGCTACGAGAGGGGCTCGCTGCAGCGTGGTTATCAGTGGCCCTGGGAAAGCCTTGCCCACAGCCGTCGTGCACCTCCAGCCTGGACAAGGAGCAGCTCTGGGCGAGGACAATGCGGCAGAACACCAAGCACCACGCACCACCCACCACAGACTGAGAACCCCACATCAAGCACAATGCACCGCTTGCCACGCACCACGCACCACGCACCACACACCGCAGTGTGCAGGGCTCTGCACAGGGCTGGCACTGCCCCGCTCCCAGTGCCGGGACCAGGCAAGAGCCGCTTCTCTCATCAGCCATTTGCTGGGTTTCCAAACAAGTGTGTTGTCTCATGCTGGCTGTCATGCTTCAGATGAACCACCTGTGAGCATCCCAAAGGAACCAAAACGCTCCTTGAAATTCACCATTGCCTCCCAAGCTAGACTGCTGCTGTGCTTTAGTGAGTGCACATCATGCTACTGGTATTGCCTTGTTGTTTCCTCCTCTCCCCAGCCGTCTGTATCCATCTGTTGCGACCTAGCTCTGCTAACAAGCTTTCTGGGATGACGAGCGTTTTTAGCTCCATGTTAAACAGTGCCTGGCACAGCAGGAACACAGCCATGGCTAGGGCTGCTGGCCACGCTGGAGCACAAACCCTCCTCTTCCTCATCTGCTTTTCTTAGCCTTTTGCCCAATGCATTTTCACCTTCAGAGATGCTGCACAAAAGGGGTCACAAGAGTCATCCTGCACATGTGCGCAGGGATCGCCAAGGGCCAGCACCACCTTTGCTCTTTTCGGTCTCTGCCTTTTTGCAAGGAAATTCTTTCATTAAACAAGGACCAGTAGTCCCATTCTCCTTACTGACACCAGACACTCGGCGTGCGTTGTTTCGCTGCAGGATCAGCCTATTCTTTCTGCAATTAGCTAAGCCAAACCAGCCCTGACTGTCTTGGTGATGAGGCAAGACAACCTCAGCTCTTGTGGGTCTATGTGTCTTCTTGTTCATTCTGCCAAGACTCCACAACCCAGCGTGTCTGGCCCACAACCCCCGCTCGGCACTTTGCACAGCACAAACCCGGCTACGTCCTGGCCTTACCACAGCATTAGGAGACAATCACACAATTTCCTTTCTGATAAAAGCAAACCCAGTTTGCAGGGTGGCAGCTGATGATGGGCTCCCGAGTGCACACAGCAGCACGGGGCAGTGCCTGGGGGCTGCCCCGTCCTGCCCCCGGCGTGCGGCTGCCCCGGCTCAGCAGAGCACCAAGGGCCCTGCAGCGCTCCGGCAGAGCAGGCACCGTGCATGGCCATGCTCTTTGGCAAGTGACAGTTTCTCACCCCACAGCTGTGTGCGCACAGAGCCTGCAGTGCCTTTGGGGCAGCGTGTCCTGCTGTGTGGAAGAAGCAGAAAAGGCATTTGGGATTTTGAGCTTTAGACTGCTTTGCAGCAGCATGCTTGTAACACCAGATACAGAGCTGGGCTCTCCACAGCACATGCAGAAATCAGCCCCTGCTCCAAGCTTCACTGAGCCTTCCCCAAGCCACGTCCCCAGGTTGTGGCTCCGTGCTGGGCTGCCCCCTCTGCCCTGCCCTCCTGCTGGCCCCCTCTCCTCATGGTTCGCCCCAACTGCTCGTCCCCATGTTTCCAGAGGAAAACTGGGATGGCCTTGCAGGTTCCTGGGGCTGGTGGGGCTGATCCTCTGCGCCCAGCCACTGGCTCCCACCCTCACTGGCACCACCTCTGGTGCAGCCTGGATTTCTCCAGGAACCAAGAAAACAACCCAGCAAAAGAAAGTAAAGAGACACACTTGGAGCTGACTTGACTCATTAGCAGGCAGAAAACCAACACACAGCTGTGCCAGCACCCACGAGCCGCAGGGCTTGTGGCGAGGAGAGGGCAGGGTGGCAGGGGCAGGGCGTCCCCCGGCCGGGCACAGCCGCTGTGGCTCTGCGGGTGTGCAGCTGGCAGGGCTGCCTGCCAGCCGCGCTGGGCCGTTGGGATGCTCCTCGCCCACCGCGCTCAAGCATTTCCGGAGAGGCCACATCCTGCACGCTCTGCCTGCTCTGAGAGCCTGCTCTGAGAGCAGCCAGCACAACCTGCAAGAAAGACAGAGCAGGGGAATCACCTGCGTGTAGAAGAGGGCAAGCTGCTAAATAACGGTGCTGCAGGGGGACCCCAGCACCGGCATGGGCCAGCGAAGCAGCCGAGCGCTGCGGTCGTGGGGAGTCAGCACCCCGGGAACGCGCTGGGCAGGGCGCTCAGACTGGCGAGCAGAGCTGTCAGCTGCGGGCTCGGAGGCAGCGGCCGAGCTCAGGCTTGTGGATGGGGCTGACAGTGGACGTGAGGAAGGAGGGAAGGGGATGAAGGATGAATGAAGGATGAAGGATGAAGGATAGGTGTCACTCCTACAGAAAGTGGGAACGAAGCTGAGAAGCATTCCCTGGTGACAAAAGGAGGTGCAGAGAGGTGGGAGATGGGCTGTCACTTATGTTGATGATAGGCAGTGGCATCGTGCAACCCGCCCAGCACGGCCAGCTGAACGCCGGCCAGCCATGGCTCCAGCACCCTCCCCTCCAACAGCAGGCAGTGCAGAGCCCTGGCACACCCAAGGATCACCCACCACTTCAGCCCTTTCCGCACTGTCCATCAGCAGGCTGGCTCTCCCATGCACTGGCAGGCTCACGGCTTCTCTGGGTCCCTTGGCTGCCAGCGCAGCTGCACAGTTCCTGTGCTCACCCCCTTCTGTTTCAGCTTTTCCACTCCCTGTGAAGCTCCTTGCTTCGCCCAGCCAGCCGGGCAGGAGCAGCCCCGCAGGACTGGTTGCTCTGCACTCGTGGGGCATGAACTGAGATGGACAGAGTTCAGAAAAGAGTTGGAAGCAATTAGAGGTTACTGAAACCAGTCTGTCCAGTGAGCACAGACGTGGAAAGGGGAAGCAAAATTAAGCTATGGGGAGAGGAAGGTAAGATCCAGCATGGTTTTAGCTTCATTTTCTAATGAAATGCAATTTATGTGATCGGGCTGTCCATGCCTGTCTGTATCTGGCTACATGTCTGCTGTAATAACTTCTTAATCTCTTGGCAGATTTCAACCCAATCTGACAGAAGTGTGGGATAATGACATTCCTCAAAGTTGCAAGAAGAAGGGCTCCTGCCTGGGGGAAGGTTCCCCCTCCCTGCCAATGGCCAGGGCCCGCTGCCGGCACAGCTCGCTCGGTACCACGCGGATCAAGACGGATAATGGCAAGAGCTCGTATAAACCACCCAAAACGCAAAAAAACTTTGACAGAGCTCATGAGTGATGGTGAGAGATGAACTGATAAGGAACAAGGCTTCGCTGGTTCCTACACCCTTGGAGCTGCTTGTGTCGACATGAGCTGCAGGCGTTCAGAAGGTGTTTGCGCTGGGCACAGGCAGGCGGTGGAGGCGGCGCGAATTGCGGCTGCTCCTGCGCCAGCGCGAGGAGAAAGCAGCGCCTCGAGCAGGACGGGGAGGTGGGGAGAGGACAAGAGCAGGCAGCAGGGCTGGGACAGGTCCCGCTCCCGGCTGGGCAGTGGGGGCCAAGCTCGAGGTGCAGGGGACATGGGGGACACAAGGGACATGGGGGACATGGGGGACAGGGGGGACACGGCGGACACAGGGGACAGAGGCCCGCGCCAAGTGGGGAACGGCAGCACAGGGCATGTGGCACAGCCCAGCCCGGCCCCAGCCTGCTCTGCTGGGTGTCATCAACCTGAGAGCAGCTCACTTCCCATGCACAGAATGTTTATTTGCCATAGGAAACCAAAGTCCCAGATTGCCTCCTCTGTGTCTGCCATCAATTAGCACAATTTATTGCACTGTAAAGCCCCGCGGCCGGCAGTCCCCACAGCCGGGACTGAGCCCGCCGGGCTTCCTCTGCAGCCAAACCTCAGCCCCTGGCCAGGAGCAGCTGGGGCTGTGTTTCTGTGAAATGCAGTGCTGCTGAGGGGCCGGACCTGAGAACAAAACCCTGCCTTGGGCGGAAGCAGACAGGGTTGTGCAAGAAACCTTTTTTGGCTCTCGTGGCTGTGGTTCTGTACAGTTCCTGTACTGCAAATAACAACTGGGGAAGACACGTTGCCATTAATAACCTATCAGCACCCATCTGCGCCATTGTTTTTCCTCTCTGATGTATTCACACCTGCAGTGTCTGCCCCGTGGTAAGGGGATGCGACAAGCGGAGGCAACCGCTGCGGCCCTGCCCCGGCCCCAGCTGTCATCTCGAGGGCACCTGAGCCTCGGCAGTGCCACATCCACCAGGGACGGCCCTGGCAGGCTGAGCCAACCCACCTTGCACCCCACAGCCAGCTGTAGATGGATGCTGCTTTCTTGAATCCCATAAATAACAGAACTAAGAAGCAGAATCAACCCAGATGCTTGGAAGTTAACCTAAACTTTGAAAAAAATATGTGTTTACCAGAAAATAGCTATCAAGAGCTTGTAAAGGAAGGAAAAAAAAATCATAGAGCAAAGTTTTGTGAATCGCACTAACTTTTTGCAACTATCTTGTCAAGATATCTGACTGCAAACCATCTATTCAATGCTAAAAGAACTTCTGTAAGGTTGCCTTGCATTTCCAAAAACGAGAGGGTTTTTAGAGGAAAAGAAAACTCATAAAATGTTTCTTATTTTATCATTAAAAAAAATTACTTATGAAATTTGAAGTTGCTTCTAAGTGACAGAAGAACTCCACAGTAAAAGTTGTTTACCGCTGGTATCAGTTATTTTTAAAATTTTCAGTAATTCCTGCGCTGTGAAACAACTTAGAATAATAATAGACAAAAGCATTAAAACAATTGGAGAAAAAATGTCCTTTAGAAATAGCCACTTTTATACCTAACAGTAAATAACTATTCTCAGTGCAGAGTTTTCTCCCTATTCTGCCCCCCCCAAGCGTGACCCGACCCGACGTTAACGAAGCCATCCCGCGAGGGCCATGCTGCTGGGGCTCCTGCCTGCTCCGGAGGAAGACAGAGAGTGCCGAGGTCTACCATCTCTCTTTAAAACGCTCTCCAGTTAGGGGCTGATAGAAAAGTGTGAATGTCTGTATTGGGCACACAAGCAATTTCTGCAGCCGGGGAGCCTCCTCATTTCTTTTAAAATACAACCTTCAAGTATGCTCTTCATCATTTCTCAAACCCTTTTGTAACCGTTTATTGTTCAGCGTAAGAAGCTCTTGGGAGCTGGGGCTGAGCTCCATTTAATTGCCGAAACGCAGCGAGTGGTGCGAGCGCTGCCTGCGCCGCCCGCCTGGGAAGGGAACCCGCGGGTGGGACAGCCCCTGCCCAAAGGCGCCTCCGGGACCCCCGCCCAGCTCCCGCGTCCAGCGGTCACCTCACTGCCACCGAAAACCGATGGCATTTACAGCCCTACCTACGAGCCGGAGAACACTTTGATTTCAGCTTTTACATCACGTCGGTGGTTTTGAAAAGGAGCTAAAGAGCGGGGCTGGGCTGCGGGTGGCTGGGTGCTGGCTGAGCTCGGGAGGCTGAGGCAGCGGCCGGATCCTCCCGCAGCCCCGGGAAGCCCCCGGGAGCCGCGAGGACCCGTTCCCCCGTGAACCACCCGGCGCCTGAGAATGCTGAGCGTGGAAGTCGCGCTGTACCGCAGCAGAATGAAGACGAAGGGAGCCGGCCCCGGAGCAAGCACACACTCTCGTTTACCCTTTGCACATATTTGTCCAACAACTCCAGTATCAGAGCTGCTTGCGGGGAAACCTGAGAGGGAGGAGTTAAGCAAAAAAACAGCAGAAAATTCAGTTTATTTTATTCCAGAGTGACAAATGTATTTTGAAATGAAATCCAGAAGTGCTGCCAATGAGCCTTTGTTTGCTCTCGCACAAAAGTCCCCGGCCAGGCGGTGAGGAGCGGCGGGAGGAGGAGGAGGAGGAGAAAGAGAGGAGGAGGAGAAGAGGAGGAGGAGGAGAGGAGGAGGGCAGCGCTGCTGAGGCCCTTCTCAGCTGCATTCCAAGGGGCTTTCTGAAAAGAATGAAGTGTTGAGCGTTTGCCAAATAAAGGAGGGGGGCAAAGGTTGCTATTTATCCCAGAAAAGTAGCCAACATTATGTCTATTGATGGGAAGAAACCTGAAGAATTGTGGGAAGGAAGAAAGTTACTTCAGCTGCCAATCACGGGCCCAAATTTCCATGAGCTGCCAATCATAATTAAAAGGAATGTGGCAGTTCAGGAAGGTCACAGCAGCAAGGATCTCTCTGAATAAACACCGGGTCCCAATTGAAAACCACTCCAAAGGCTTCGAGTGATAAAAACATTAACATCTACATTGATGATTGTTGTTGTTGGTCTCTCGGAGAGACTACCCTTTTTCCCTGACGCCGGGATCATCCCCAGCTCTGAGCCGTTCATTTACACGTGTTGGGGCACGGACCCCAGCTGCGGGCGGGCTCCCCGCCTGCCCCCACCAGCCCCACAGCCCCCGGTCCCACGGCACCATGGCCCCGTGCCGGCGGCATGGGCAGCGCTGCCCGCGCACCTCGAGAGCTCGCGGCAGCCCAGCCTGGCCGCCCCTTCCCAGGGGGGCTTGGGGTGGTTTTCCCACACAGCCACCAAGTAGGAAAACTCTTGCATTGCCTGGGTAAGGCAAACCTTTCCCGAAAGCGGCTCTGCCCAGTTCCAACAGCATTTGAACTGCTCACGGCCCTGGTCAGCGCAGCCCAGCAGCCCGCTGTGTCATCTCAGCTATTTTTGAAAACAAGTGTAAATCCTCTCACCTCCTCTGTTCAGCATCAAGGTTGGCTTTCATCATGCGAAAAAATGGGGATGGACAAAACGCAGGCCCCGTGCAGCCCAGCAGGGCACTGCAAGGCTCAGGATATTTAGGCTTTGCTTGATACCGTAACTTTTCTGCCTGACAGCACAACTTACTGGAATAAAGGTGGCTCAGCGTCCCGGGGAAGATGAGGTGAACATCAGCTGTGAAAGCCCAAGGGAGGGTGTGAGGAAGCGGTGTTGGAGCTCTGTGCAGGCCGTGCACATCTGCCAGCAGGAGGAGGCAGTCCCTGAGGATGGACGGACATCCTGCCCCACACAGACAGACATCCTGCCCCGCACAGACAGGCAGGCTTCCCCAGGGCACCCACAGCTTGCCTGTGAGCCCACGGTTTGCAGTCCCTGCGATACTTGCATAGACCGAGCCGAGGTGCCCACCTTGCCCTGCAGACCTGCTCTCAGTGTGGGACCACGGTGGCCTGATCGCAGCTTTTCGTACAGGACATGTTTCCCACCTTGCTAGTAATGAAGCTGGAAATCTGGAGAATGATGGGAGAAGTGCCAGAAACAAGCAGTGAAGTGCCCACCCCCAAAATAGTTTAAAAGATGACATGGGAGCATGATGCTAGCTCCCAAATCTGCAGCTTTCCAGCCGGCAGAGCAGCCCCGTGAGCGCAGCCAACGGCGGGAGCGCAGGCACCGCGCGGCCCCACAGGCACTCCAGCTTCCACGAGTTGTTCCTGTTCAACCACAGGCTGGTGAGGAGAAAATTGGTTCTGGGCAGGGAACCAGCCCGGGGCCCCTGAGGCTGGAGGGGGCTGCGAGCGAGGCACAGGCGTGGGGCAGGACCCCTGCCAGGGGTAATTCCACCGTGACCAGACAAATTCTCTTACACTTTCAGCTTTTTTTCAGTACCAGCCCTGCACTTCTTTTCCCCCACAATGCTGTTCAGCACCCAGGGACTGCAGAGAAAAATCTCTTTTTCATCCAAACCTTTTACACAAGAGAACCAAACTGTTTTGTTCTGGTCTGCTTTAGCACACCCGACGGAACTGCCGGGCAGTGGGTGCTGATGTTTAAATATTGCTTCCAGTATCCACACAGTCACCCAGTTCTGGTGTATGCACGTATTAAAAGGCCACCAAATACCGGTGGAAGTATGCAGGCTGTAAGTTAGGCACTGTGCAAGACATACCAATGCTTGTCTAACACATCTAACAGTAATCCCCTGAGCTTGCAGACATAGTGGTCAGGCTACTCGTACATAGACAGCGACATTCACAGCAGAGAGAGCAGAACAGCTCCTTTCTGTATTTGTGCTGTGGGCTCCTCCAGCCTCCACATCCGCTAAGGTCAAATCCAGCGCTGGACATGCCTTCTCCTCACGGGCTACGCTGGGTCTCGCGAGCACAGCCTGCTGAGCGCCATGCGAGCTGCTCCCGGCACCGGCACCTGGACGCGGGCGTGTGGGTGAGCACGGCGGCTTCGGGTCCTCCCTGGGCTGCTGGAAGCGCTTGACATGTGGTGGTAACGCAGTGTGACTTCCAGCTCTGCGCTGCGTGCTGCAGCACGCTCCCCTTCGGACTGGCACAGATGCACGATATTTCACTCGATGCCTTCAGAAACTTTGTGTTCTAAATGTATTTAAAAATTAGATGTTTTATGGTCTCCACAGAGATGCAGCTTTAGATGCAAAAAATGAAACCTCTAACATGTCTTTAACAGGAAGAGTGATAAAATGCAATTGTGAGCTTGATTGAAAAAAATATATTGTGTGTTAATTTCTTCTGCAGCTATAATCATTCAAATAGCCTGGCATGATAATATTTAAAATAAATTGAAGCAAACAACATGCATTCTTATGTCCAATCCTAGATTCAGCTCTGTGGTCTCTCACATGGAGGCACCTGGCAGAACCCTTAGGACTTCAGGGCCACTTATTGTACGGTGAAATGGTAAGCAAAAGCCCTGGAACTGAACTTGGTGTCCCCCGAGACTCTGCCAGAGTGGGGTGTCCCTGGGCCAGGGATGTCCCTCAGGAGACCGTGCTGGGGGTGGTACGGGGGGGCCGGTGGCATCCCCTGGGTCAGCAACACCGCCGGTGCCCGACAAGGCTCCGTGCAGGGCTCATCCGTCATGCCCTTGATGTTTAATTAGGAGGAAAGTCTGCTCTGTCTTGCCGCTCGACTTGCACCTCGGCGGGGCCGGGGAAGATAAGCTCTATGACATGCACATGATAGAGTACAAATAGTGTCTGTCGCATGATGTATAGAGCCATCTGCGCGGCACTCGCTCCACTCCTCCCTGCCTCTCATCGGCTCCCGCTCCTCTTTCTCCTCTTACGTTCCTTTGCCCTGCGGCCAGGTGCCGAGCGGGTGCCTGGCGAGGCCTCATTGGTGCGGGTGGCGGCGCCGTTTGGTGCTGGCTCCCACCCCGCCGGGGACCCGTGCCCACGCGCCCACGGCCACCCGGCCCCGGGGCTCCAGGGTGCCCGCGCTGCCGCCGCGCCC
>VXAA01002809.1:39866-52072 GCA_013399115.1 Anseranas semipalmata | reverse complement strand
ATAATAATAATAATAATAAAAAACACTTCTAATTATAGTTCTGTTGTCTGAGAAAATTGGTTTCTACAGTGATTCTGCACAATACCTTAATGACAGCCATTCCAGGTCAAATCAAAGATCCATTCATTCTCGAAGAATGACTAAAGTATATGTCTAGGGAATAGAATAAGAATAAGGCAAATATTATTGCAAACATTTTTACTCTTAGTCTGTATGGAAGTATCTGGTTTTGGATGGCAGTTACAAGGACTGTGAGAAGACTGATTACTAATTAAATCTAGCTTGAAGTATTGCCCTTAAATCAATGAGGTCTGATATTCTTTCCACTGCTCAGCATTAATATTTCCCATACCTTCTTTTCCCTGACAACTCTAAGAAAACATAGTACTTGAAAGTTAAAGAAAAGAGGCAAGAACTATTTTCTGGTATAATCTGTAGTCCAGCTAGAACCAAACAGATTTCCATTTGAGAAACCATATGTGGTTAAATGTCTTTTTAAGTAGTCCCGTTGAGTACTTGTATATGATCAGTAGTTTTTCTAATACTCATCTTTCTTAAAAACATGTCATTCTTAGATTTTTGATGGAGAAAAGAAAGTGAAACAGTATTACCTGCAGTAGTTCACGACTCAAAATAAGGTGGTGATAATCAAGAAAGTGAACTGATTTGATGATAATTGATAGAATATCTGTGATGATGTGTTCATTGGAAAGAAGTATACTTCATTCATCAAAGCCTAGGAATTTCATGTTCAAAAATTCCATTGATACAGTTGCAAATCTGATCCTAGCTAAGTGGCAAGTTAAGCAGAGGACATAATAAAAGCTGACCGTACATCAAATATCACCCAGGGAACAGAGCAAACAAACTGAAAATGTGATATTTTTAGAATAATTTGTTAGGTATAGTGATTTTAAATGTTACTTAACTATTTGAAGTACAGGCTTTTTCATACACAACACTTCTGTCAATTTCCAGTGGCCATCTAAACTTCAGAGCAATCTGCTTCAAAACTATTACAGAACCATGAGAACTTTGTGAGTGCTGTTACAAGGGATATAAAGTATTGTATCTTTTCAGCTAACAAGTCAACTTCCTGTAGATTCACAGATTACACCAAATAAGAAAAAACTGGTTGTTAATATTGACAGTCCCACCAACACCTCCAATAAAAAATAATATATTTTATTTTGTTATTAAATCTTGGACATTTGTAATGCTTCAAAGGAATTTTAGGAGTATCAAAAATTCTTCATAAGCTTACTGCTGCCAAAAGCATGATAAGCAAATAATAATAATAATAAAAAAATAACACACTCAAAATCCCTGACTGTAGAGCTTAGTGAAATGTCATATGATTTTTTTGCCGTTGAAAACTATTTATATGAAATAAATAGAGAGAAGTTCCTTCAGAGAAGCACCTTGCTCCAACAGTTGCTCCATAATTCGAAAGATTGAAAGTAGCGTTTTATATAAAAATTATTTTTTAATTTACAATTTGCATTAATCATACAGAGCACAAAAATTTGACTTTCTGACAAATAGAATATATAAAATAAGAACTGTTAAAGCCTGGAAGACCCTTTGAAAAAGTAAGATTATCACTACCTTTGGAACATGTGATAATTATCACCACCTTTGAAAACAGTATGTGAAGAAAACAGGGTTCATTAGTTGAACAAAAAAGAATCAGTCTTCAAGAGTTTAAGATAGTTTCAGTATTTTATTTAGAGATTTGAAATAGGTCATGTAAAAAAAATACTTTTAACAATAAATTTAGGTACCCACAATTCACATGCATTCTGACCAAAATCAGAGAAGCACTGTTTAATTTGATGCAGCATTGATATTACTGCTTCTCTGTATCTTACAGTAGTTAACTGAAAAGTATTTCATTTTAGTGTTTGGTGAGTATTGTATTTTCCTTTTTGCTTAACTTCATATTGAGGAAGCCTATATAAAGAAAAGAAACACTCTTCTACTTTGTCCTCAAAAAATGATTTGTAGAATCATATTAGAATCAAAGAAATGTTGGTTGGAAGGGACCTCTGAAGGCTGTTGAGTCCAACTTCCTCTTGCTTGGAGCAGGACTGTTGCTCACCAACTGAGACTGTACAGCAAAGTCCTGAAAATCTCCGAAGGATGATGGTTCCACAGACACTTTGGGTAATCTATTTCAGTGCTGCATTACTTCTCTTAGTGAAGAAGGTTATTCTTAATATCCAGATATCATTTAGATGGTTGTTATTGATATTGACCTCTATAACCTACATCGTGATCTTCTTTACATGCCTATCTGTTAGAGAAAACGAATTAAAAAAAAAAAAAAAAAAGACACGTAGCTTTCACTTTTTCAGGAGACAGTGTCATGTGAATCTTCAGAACCTATTCTGTGAACTTGATGTATGGTTTGGCTTTAGAACAGTAGCTGGTCTCATGTGTTCACAATTCAAGCTGGCTGATCAAAGACTTGGTGCAGCAACACCCCTAAGTTTTTCCACATTTTTGTTTTCTGTATGTAAGTGTGCAGACAAAACCATAGACTACAATGATGAATAAATCCACATTTGAAAGACATCTTTCCTTAGTTTTAATGGCCATTGGATCAAGACATGAATCAAAAATTCAGAAGGAATAATTTTCTTTACAGGATTGCTTTTATATAGGAAAATAATAAAACTTCTGTTTATTCTGTGGTCATTTTAATGAGCAAAAATAATCATGGAATCTGAGTCTGCAAGAAGTTCTGCTGACTTCAGATGACACTTCAGAGCTTAGAGCATTTCAGCCTATCATACACAATTATGTTAGAATCTATAGGACATGATTCAGCCTTTATAGTATCATGTATGGCAGCATGAAGCTAGCTATCCTCAGCACAACATTTCCCTTCAGAAAATCTGTATTCATGAGTGGTCAATACACAACAATCTCCTCTCCCACATCAATTTTTCTGAGGTTATATATTGCTTAAAGACACTTATATAACACATGAGGCTGATAAAGTTTCCTTACCTTAATGTTCATTACATAATATCTCATGTAATCATTTACCCTTTGTAAGCAGTGGCATCTAAATGCTGCATTTCTTATTTATTAATATTTTACTTTCATCCTTAAATCACATGAGATAATTTTATGGAATATTGAACACCTTGGGCAATATGAAAAGAGCCAGCTAAATCTTCAACTGTTACTCAGAATCTCTTCCTCTTCAACACATCACCTGAGAGTTTTTTCACTGGCCTCCGGATACCCAAACATCCAGAGTGTCTGAATGCCTGTGAACTAGCCTAGCACTAGCAGCCTGAATCTCAAGTCTTACCAAGTTTCATGAAGATGTAAGATCTTTGGGGTCCAATTTAGCAGATATATTCAAAGGATTTGACAGACTGGATCTTTTAAAAAGTGTTGTGGTGACTACCTTTTGTTTACAAAAGAAAATGATTACATAGATGACTAGTTAGGCCACTCCTTTGTGTTAACAATGCCATGCCTTTAATTGTTTTCAGACTGAACCTCTTAGATACTTTCAATCTCCTATGAACTGTTTGAACATACTGCACCACGTGGATGGGAATACGAAATATTTTACTCCCCAGAAAGTGCATATAACAAAGACACAAAATAATTTATCTTTTTGTTTGTTCTTCTAGCCCAGGAAATGTGCATTTTTTCGCACAGCGCACTGCATTGTTCCTGCACAGAGAAGGAGGAGGTGGGAATCAGATTATATTTGACAGTATTGTTCTTTTTAATATATCTTAGTATGGAAATCTTTAATATGTATTTAACCCAAATATATATAATTATGAAAGTGTTATATTGGTTTTCAGTTTAAAAAATGCAAAAATTCTGGGATGGCTCTTAATTTAAAACTAAAAATAATAGTTTTATGAGCTAACAAAATTAATGTTATAGTTTATTTTAAAAAGAAAGTTTATGCTAACTTTCCATAGGACAGACTTCTGGATGTATAAAAGGTTCCAGAATTCTTTATATTAGAACCATTAATTATATACTCTTCTGTGGTTTAGTAGGTAATTAATTACAACTGGAAGATTTTTAAAATTCTTATTTCCTAAAATAATTTGTCTCAAAATGAAATAATCTAGATGAATTGATCTACAAAGGTAAACAGCTGAAGTTACAATAAATAACATTTCTCCTTGATAAATGAAACTCAGTTGTTTCTTCTTTTCTCTATGCTAACATTACATAGCATGAACTAAAAGTAATAGTAGCTGTAGAAGTAGTCCTTGTAGTAGTAATAGGAGGAACATATGCACTCCTTCTTGTTGAAACTGATTAAAAAATAAAAAATAAATCTTCATCACATGTTGCTTTCATAGAACTGAACAACATCTGGTGTTTTACTTCCTTCTTGAGGTTAGCTGCTTTCCATTAGACTGTGGCTCTTAAGAATTTCTTCTGTTGTGTCAAAAAGCCAAAGGAGATGTGCAGGAAAGAAAATGCCGTGCTATATCTTTTTAGTGTGGCAATTAAGTTCCCCATATTGATTCCAGCTACAGCTCATTTCTATTTCAAGTTAAAAAAAAAAAAAAAAAAAAAAAAACAAAGGGATTTGATACCAGCTCCTGGAACATGATCTAGAATATCATAAACTTCAGAAAATCAAAAAGGGACAAATCTTTTGAATTATCATACAAGCTTAGTAATAGATCCATTTCCCTGTCCCAAATCCGGTAGGGTAAATCATCAAGTCACAGAGGAACTGAACACTGAAGGCAATGCACACAAAACTTCCCCAAGGATTAGGTTTTAATTTTACTGCCAGAGGGCTGTCTATGGCTGAGCAGGATTTGTCCATGATGAAAATTCATTAATGGAAATGAAGGTATTCTGTACTGGGGCAGTACAAGAGAGGAGAAATATACAAAGTCTTCAGCAAGTGTCTCAGCTGATCTTTTGAATTAAGACAAGTGCTTGATTGTTTTTAACCTTGTAATAATTTCAGTGCATCTACATGAAATGTGCAGATTGCACTGGTGTGGCTGATGAAGTATATTGCTCTAGAAAATTGCATCCTCAGAATAATAATCCAGAATCCCTTCTGATTATGACTTTGAGACTCGGTCTCTTTTTTTCCCTTGCCACTGTATCTATGCCCTGTGAAATAATGTTTTCATTGCAGTAAATACCCATTTTTTATTCATACACTAGAAATGGATCTTGATAAGATGGGATTTCCCTCCCAGCCAAACTTATCTTTTCAGTTTAGCATACTAGGCAATTAGCAATCTGTATGTAGGTAAATGGCACATTATAAAGAGCTGCCATTTGGGGTTATACTGACTTCTTTGTCATGAAGAGAGGGTCCAGAACCTGATCCTCAGATTCCAATTAGAGAAACAATAACTGAAGGTGAAAAAAGCTCAAATTCAAATCTTGTACCTTTAACACATCACAGACAAAAAAGTATGAACTCATTTTCAATTTAGAATTTGGTTATAGAAAGGTTGATATGTCATTCTAATGGAAAATAATGTGTGAAAATACTGAATCATTTCTGAATTAGGCAAATACCCTAATTTATGTGCAAATTCACAGTTTTTGTTGGAAGGGTTTTTTGGGGTGTTGTTGCTTTTTTCTGTTCGGAAGCTTGAAGAGACATCACTGCAGGTAATATATTCAAGTATCAGTACTAACAGCCTGTGTGAAAAATACCTGTAGCAGGAAGAAAAGGAAATGCATTTGACTTTTATGAAGTTGAAAATATAGAAACAGGTTAAAATAAATTAGTGCAATAAATTGCTTAAGTATGTTTTTATTTAGAGAACAGGTCTATATTGTTATTTAATATATTTTTTTCACTCAAATGGGAGGGGAAAAATGTTAATGTTGGTTACCTTGAGGTACCCTAACAACAATAACATAGCTACCAAGTACACCCGTGTGCTGTACACTTCCTGCACTCAATTGAACTATCGTGCTGACAGGAGAAAAATGGATCCACTTCATTGCAGACTGTCAAGCATGCTATGCCTTCCAGCCTCCATTATTCTAGCTGAGTGAAATGTACAAAATCATTTTACCGTGCCTGTCATTGGAAAAAAATAATAATAATAAATACAAGAACATGGCTTTAACAAAAAAAATTCTGAATACCCCTCCCAACTTTCCAGAAACATCATTAATAATGTTAGGGTCACATTTCTAATTGTTATAATGAAAATATTCCAAGGAACTTTTAGGAACACATATTTCATCCTTCTTCCTTTGTACATGATACCGTCCTTATGTTATGATTTTATTTTTATCAGCTGATATTGATATTCTTCAGCTGAAGAATAATCATATAAGGCCAAATTCTTATCCCTTTTTGTTATGGCAATATAAATTAATATAAATAGCTGGAAAATCACTGTCTGAGAATGTTATTATGAAGAAAGTCTATGTACAGACCTGCTCTCGCCCCGTCACACAAACATTTATTACATGGCAGTCCAGCAGGAGCAGATGATAGGAAAATGGATAACGTGCCCTATTCTAGTGATTCCTGGATACTGGAAAACCACTTGTAGTGTTACAGACTACCACAGAGTACAGTCACCCTAATAAAATGAATGGTGTGAATCACCCTGCTGATGGAAAGCTAAAAGCTAAATCTCTATTTACTTCTGCTGAGTGATACTCTGATACAGCTGTGTAACTGAGTTGCTTTGACATGAATTTAGCTCACTCTTTTTTTCTGATGCCTTGAAACTTCAATGAAGAACAATGTTTTGCCACACAGTTGTCCTCAACATTCTGCCAAGTAACTGTTAGCAGCAAAGCAAAGTGACATCTGTGCATGTGGCAATTGTCTTTAGTCTGAAACCATTTCTCTTAAATCAAAGCCTGAGGGTCTGAATCATCATTTCCCCGCATCTTGCCAATTGCAGAGTATTTTTACACCCATTTTTTACTAATGGAAATGACTACTGAAATGAAAGACACTGAATTCTGAAGACTGTTATTATATAACATATATGTTGTTGTTGTTTTTTTTTTTTTTCCCTCCACGCTAATTTAAGATCTCTGATAATTCAGAGAAGAACAATATTTGTGGGTCTGATTCAAAATTCAAAGCTTCCTCGTGTCAGTTCCATTGACTCGATTCAACTTTTCATTGGTTCTTAATAGATTGTTTTCAGAGTGGAATTCAATTGTTTAAATGTAAACTACTAGTGTCATTTTAATGCTCTAAGCCATCCCACCTGGGCTCCAGTTGCTCCTCCAGATCAAGGCATGGGTTTCCATAGGTTCTGTGACATGTCCATGAAGTCCATTCACATGTCGCAAATTTGCAAGGACAGCTAAAATAACACTAGATACTTAAGTTAATGTAAATTTAATGTAGCTGCATTTTCCCCTTTGTCTCTTTCCCTTTGTCCCTTACCTGCACAAGTAATACTTAATACATTATCTTTAAGTGTTTAGAATAACGATAGCAAGGAAAAAATATATTGCATCCAGATTTACTTTTCCCAATCCTCCTCAGTACAGTGGTTTTCCAAACTAAATTATTCTTAGCTGTAGAAAGAGGAAAGAATACTTATTCTCTAATAATTGACATTTTGATTCTTGGAAGCCAAGAAGTTTGACTTCCATAGCAAAGTGATGACTTCTCAAAAATATTAATAAGGAACTTGATTTTTTAACAGAGACGAGTGGTCAGATCTTCAGGTTACAGAAATTAGGATAGCACCATCAAAGTAATTATCTCTATGCAAATTTGAAAGAACTGAGTATTTGACTTTTTTATGCAATATAGGAAAAATTCTGTCAGAAACCTATGTACCTATGTGCAAAGAAAATGAAGAACTCACATTTATGTATACAAATAGGTAAGACATCAGCAGTAAGATGAATTAAAGAATATATCTCTTTACTTTTACTTTATCAAGACTTCAGTGCTAAGTTTGGCATACATATGTTGACATGGAGCAATTCAGCCTTAGCTCTACAAATAGAAATTAGAAAAAAGTTCTTCATGCATAGTCAGTTTACAACAGATTTGCTTAGAAGAAGATAAAAGCAGGTCAGAATTTGTGTTTTGGCACTGTGTCAGCCATGCACAAAAATTGAATGGCCTTACTGCACTCCAGACAAGATGCTCCTGACCACATGACAAGAGTGAGAAGCATTGTCTTCTGACAATTCCTGAACAGTTCTAAACTTGTGCATGAAGAAGTTGCTGCCTTATTCTTTAAAAAGTGACCTCTAAGAAAAAGACATTTAAAAAACTCTTTATTTCATTTTCATTGAAAGAGACCAGTTCCTTGATTTGCTTGAAAGGCAGCCAGGAATAAGCTTTTTCTTTTCTTGTGAGTTAAAAAAAAATAAAAATCAAAATACAAAATTATACAGAATAAATAGTAAATATAAATCTAGCTAGAATTCATTGCAAAAATAAATCTGCAGTGTTCTACTTTTTTTTTTTTTTTTGCCTATTTTCCCCACAACACCATTTTCTTCTAGATTCTTCAAAATATAACATATTTTTGTACAAACAACAGCTAAATACTATTACTGTTCCTCATACATGTGTTTTGTTACAGTTATTTTGTTTGGGAGTTGCTTTTGGGTAGTGTCAGTCAAGACCTGCTTTTGCACCTGTAAGCTCCTAGCTACAGCAAACTTATTTTCTCCAAGAATATTTAAAGCCAGCACAGAAGTTATTTATATATATTGATAGATATATAAAAATCAAACATATGAAACACAGCAATATATTTACAGCTGATTCTCAGTAGCTTTTCAAATTGCCCATGATTATGAGTTGAAACACCAGTGATGCACAATATTTCATAGCAGCAGCTTAAGAAAAGATTGTCCAAACCTAAGTAAAGCTATCAGATAGGGAAAAGTATGCAAAGGCTTGTTTTTTTTTCTTCATGTTGTAACATGTTGGGTAAACATAGTTTACCCAAGATAGATATTTTTCCATTTTTAGATATTTTTCCATCCTCATACTGATAAAGAATGCATATGATGAAGTTCTGTGTAAAATATTAAGTATTTGAAGGCTCTGGATGCATGGGTGCATACACAAAAATCTTTCCTTTTTGTTTTTAACTGACAGTTAGTGTGACAACATTTCAAATCTTTTCATATTTATTACAAGGGTGTGTTAGGTGTGGTTGTAGACAATGGTCATGTATGCAGTGCATATACTAATACCTAACCAATACACTCTAACTTTTAACTACAAACACAGTTGGTTTCTTTTTTTTTGTTTGTTTGTTTCTTTGTTTGTTTTAAGGGATCTAATTAAACTGACAGAAAAAGAAAGAGTACAGGTAACAATTATTTTTCCATAGGTTAGGTACAGAAAATAGAGTGCCATACACACCTTTAAAAAAATGTTGAGGAATATTGCAATAAGCAATCTTCCTTCCACAGTTCAATCATACAGTTCATGTTTAACTTGGGGTGAGACATACCGTCTGCACACAACCCCATGGCTTCCCACAGTGATCCCTGAGTAGTTTTTGTTTGTTTGTTTGTTTTTGCTAGGATTACTGCTGTGCTTAAGTTCTGACTGTTGACATGTCATTATAAGGCACTTTTATTTACAACGGTTCCAACTTAAAATAGAATTACAGAAATTCGGCCCCAGCCCAATGTATTATCACTTCATGTTTGCTGCTCCAAGACTTCCAGGTAATCAGGCTCAGTATGTAAATTAGCTTTGAGTTCAAAATACTCATTTTTAGTTTGTTCTAGAAAAACTTTTCTTGGTCTGGAGTACATTAGTGTCTCCATTAACTTCAGTTCCTCATGTGTTCCAGGATAATGAACTTCCATTTCAGGCTGGAGCTGGACAATATTTTTTCGTAGGTACTCTGTGATCCCCAGTTGCTGCAGTTCTCTCTCTTTTTCAAGAATGTTTCTATACAAGCAGCTGGCATCTTGAAAAGACAGAAATTCAGCAGATTGATCTGTAGCTTTATATTTGACATTTGAACCAGTAAGTGGTGAACTATTCTCTCTTTCCAGGAGACTTCTGCGGAGATGTTTGGAATCATTAGCTACTTTCTCACTTCCCTCCTCTTGTTGCTCAGTATGCTTCGGGCTGAAGGAAGGGCTGTGATAGACCTGAACCATGGGAGTAACCATACGTTGCTCATAGAGAGTTGCAGCTGGGTGCTCCGTTGTGTGGTGTGTTTTCTTATGCCCATACATGCTGTACTGAAGGTGAACTGGGCTACTATCCCTCATTTGTTCGTTTGCTTGTTTCTTTTTACATCTTCGCCGCCGATGAAGAACAAGAACAACTATTCCTGCTGCACAAAATACAATAGTTATAAACACAATTAGAAGTCCTAGTATTAGAACAGAAAGTGGGACAGCATCTGTAAGGGACCGCAGGATGGTGTCTGCAGTGTTGGTAGTAGTAGTAGAAGTTGTCACAACCACAAAACTGGCATGAGATGGTAGGGCAGGGCTGTTTATTAAACCTGGACATAAGACTTCACTGTTTAAGGATTTCAGTTCTTTTTTTTCTAGGTGTCCTGGAGATTTACAAAAAATGTCACCCATCATTGTGTTCTTACTCAGCTTTTGTATCCATTTTTGCAGCCCAACTGAATCACAGGTACAATCCCAGGGGTTGTCTTCAAGTTCAATTTGCACCAGCATATCCAGTTCATCCAAGACATTGCTCACAGGCAGATGAGCAAACTGGTTTGTTTTCAGATTTAATCTGGCAAGTGGAACCCCTGAAAAGATATGGGGTGGTAAAGTCTGCAGAAGGTTGTTATTTAAGTAGAGGACCTTAAGTTTTGGCATTGCATTAAATGTCCCTGGCAAAACTTCTTTGATGGCATTATATTCAAGGTACAAGTATTCAAGGTGTTGAAGGCCAAGAAAGAGATTCTGACTTAGCTTTGTAAGATGATTGCCATTGAGATATAATTTCTGCAGTCTAGTCATATTCATAAAAGATCCTTCCTCAAGGATTTCAATGCGATTGTTCCCCAGATGAAGCATTTCCAAGCTAGCATAGTCCACAAGATCTGATTTCAGTAATGTCTGAATAATGTTTCCAGCTAGAATAAGCTTTTTAGGATTTGTAGGAGGAGGTCCTAAATCAGACAAGCTTTCAATATTTCGCTCCTGGCAGTGCATGAGAACTCCTGAGAGCATATGGCTGGTGCAGTGACAGGGGATGGGACAATAGATTCCTGGAAATTGAGTAGTTGGCTTTGAAGTATGAAGCACTAAACTTGGTTCTTTAGTAGGAGCTTTCAGAATAGGAATCACCTTAGTTGATAGGTGACTATCACCAATAGAAGTGGTTACAACCAAGGGTAGCGACCCTGAAGGATCTTCAAGTTCATTGACAGGATGAGTGGGACAAAGTGATTCTTTTTTCAATCGGCTTAAGATGCTGCCTTTGATAACTGGAGGGCTATTGCAAACAACATCACCTATTATTGACTGAGGAGGCATGTTTTCTAGCCATATCTTCAGCTGAAGCAAATCACAGTTACAGGCCCATTTATTGTCTTCCAACTGAAGGTCTAGTATTCTACCAATGTGTTCTAAAAAGCCGACATATGGCAGTGTCTGTAACTGGTTTCCACGAAGATCTAAATGGGTCAATGGCACAAAACGAAATATGTTCGGAGGAAGATACTCAATCGCGTTATCGTTCAAAATAAGCACTTTAAGCCTGTTGAGCTTGCTAAAGGCACTTGCTTCAATCACTGTGATGAAATTGTTGTCTGCTTGAAGAAACTCCAAATTTTCCAATCCATTAAATATATCTTCTTTAAGTATTTCTAAAGAATTGTGATTGATATGAAGTTGCTTAAGAAGGCTGAGACCACTGAAAGCCCCAGGCTCGATATCTGCAATATTATTAAATCCAAGATGTAGAGAGATAGCATTACCAAGGCCAGCAAAATCATTCACATGTAACATAGTCAGGCCATTGTTTAACAGATTAAGATGAAAAGGCCGTGATGGTGGGACATTTATTTCTGATACCGTCTTGATGCCTCTTTCTTCACAGTTTATAATCATGGTATCATCCTTTTCTTCACAGGAACACAAACTCTGACAAGATCCTCTGACTGAAGAAAAAGAAGACTCTGACTGGAAAGGGTCAGATGCAACCAGAAGTGAATATATCATAAAAATCCAGAGCTTCATCTTGCCCAGCAGATTCTATAACAAAGAAGGGGGGGTGGGGG
>VXAA01002809.1:18981-30926 GCA_013399115.1 Anseranas semipalmata | reverse complement strand
CCCAAGTGCAGGACCTGGCACTAAGCCATGTTGGACTTCATACAGTTGGCCTCAGCCTATTGGCCCAGTCTACCCCTATGCCTCTGTAAAGCCTTCCTGCCCTCAAGTGGATCAACACTCCCGCCCAACTTGGTGTCATCTGCAAACTTACTGAGGGAAGTCATGATGGGCATCACATTTGCTAGCTGCCAGTCAACTGGGACCTCCCTGGATGGCCAGGACTTCTGATAAATGATGCAAAGTGGCTTGGTCAGCACCTCCGCCAGCTCCCTAAGTACCTTGGGTGGATGTCATCTGGCACCATAAACTTTGTGTACATCTACGTGGTGTAGCAGGTCACTAATCACTTCCTCTTGGATTATGAGGGTTTCATTCTGCTCCCTGTCCCTATCTACCAGCACAGGGTGCTGGGTACCCAGAGAACAAGTGGCCTTGCTGCTAAAGACTGAGGCAAAGAAGGCATTAAGCACCTCAGCCGTTTCCTCATCTCTTGCCACTTTGTTTCCCCCCACATCCAATAAATTATGGAGATTCTCCTTAGTCCTCCTTTTCTTGTTTATATATTTAGAAAATCATTTTTATTTATCATTAACAGTAGTAGCCAGAATGAGCTCCAGCTGGGCTGTGGCCCTTCTCATTTTCTCCCTGCATAGCCTCATGACATCTTTGTTGTCTACCTGAGTGGCCTGCCCCTTCTTCCAAAGGTTGTAAACCCTCTTTTTTTTTTCCTGAGCTCTTGCCACAGCTCTCTTCAAAGAGCTTCAGTCAGGCCAGTCTTCTTCTCCACTGGGTCATCTTTTGGTACGTGGGGACAGCCTGCTCCTGCACCTTTAAGATTTCCTTCTTGAAGAGTGTCCAGCCCTCCTGGACTCCTCTGCCCTTCAGGACTGCCTCCCAAGGGACTCTGCCAACCAGGGTCCTGAACAGCCCAAAGTCTGCCCTCCGGAAGTCCAAGGGAGCAGTTTTACTGACCCCCCTCCTGACTTCACCAAGAATAGAGAACTCTACCATTATATAGCATGTTAACAGTGTGAAAACCTCTCTTGTAATCTATCTGTGCTGCCTTATTTTAGCAACTTTTGCAAGCCCAGAAGCATTAATGTCCATTGACCTCACAGTAATTTTACTGTAGTTTTAGAGTGAAGTTGTCCTCTCCACTACCACATAGCCATTGTAACTTTTAAAAGCCAAATGTTGTAAAGCATCTTCTGTCAAGTAGAAGAGAAAACCCAATGTGAAGTCAACAGATGAATTTCCCTTGTCTTCTTCAGCATTTATTTCTTTTCTAATTACTCTGGACATCCATTCAATATCCTTTAAACTGCATTTGAATAAAAAAAGATTAAATTAAAACATACTTGTAAGTTTATATACGCTAAATATGTTCTATTTACTTTTCCATAGGTAAATGAATTGTGTAAAGATTTTGAAATAAGTAACAGAACATTTTTTCCTCTGCACCACATTATTTTAAAAGAAAAAACTGTTTGGTCTTCTGTTCCTAAGATAGATAGTGGAGAAACACACATGCACATGCTGTACAAGTTTGTGAAGTACTATGACGTTCTTTTCAAATTACAATCTAAGATGTTACCAGTTCTAGATGAAGTGCTAACTTGAAATTCATCTGTCAATAGTTCATGATGTTACGAAAGTGCAGATATACTAATAAGTTACAAGCCCTTTACAGGAAAAAGAAAAAAAAAGAAAAAATAATCACTGAAAGTGCAGTAACTAACAAGCAAAACAAAGGATATGACAATTTACATGTGTTTAATTTTTTTTTTTCAGTGTCAAAAAAGTACTCTCTTTAATCTTTTTCAGTAAGTTGTAATAGGAAAACATGAATTACTGATACTGCTATGTAAAAAACTTTGCTTTCCTTTTGGCTATGAATTGATATTTAACGTTAGTATCCTATTAGACACAAATTAGTTTCTACATGTTGACTATGCCTAAGCCTATTCATGATAACGCATGCTTGTGCATAAACTAATTGTACATTACATGATCCTTCTTTTCCACAGAAATCCAGCCAACATAGATTATATCAGACAACTTGGAAAAAAAAAAAAAAAACACATAAAGAATAAATTCTACAGTAGGCAATAAAGTTTGGAACATCACTAGGTTGCAAATAGCCATAGAATTCAATTGAATTCTATGAATAGAATTCTATTGAATTCTAATTCATAGACCCAACACAAATCTAATGCATTAATTAATTCATATTTAAACTCTGTTTTGAAGGTGATCTTTTCTTCTTTCTGAAAATAAATCTCCTTTACAGAGCCACTAATTTATGCTTTGAACTCTAACTTTGATTATGTAATATAGGGACTGAAGCCAGTGAGTGCACAGGTCAAAGAACACTTTTTTTGACCTCTAAAGTCATAGGTACTGTTCAAGACAGTTGTAGATCTTGACAGCTGGAAACACATCTCACCAATCTGACTTTCCAGTACAGTATTGATGTCACTTAATTTTCAGTCTAAAATTTCATTAGTTCAGTCCAAGTTCATTGTCCATTATTTAATGCATGGACGAATCAGGGATTATTCATCTTATCTGTAAATCTATAAATAAGACTGGCATTTTAAAATGCCAGTCTTCATGTGGAATGTGTCACTCTGGAAGTCCCCATTGCTTCCTGTCATTCAGTGGGAAGTCTAGAGTTTAGCTTAGACAACAAGTAATTTTTAGGCATCTGCAGTCACTGAGACAAATCTTATCCTAAATAATTTTCTGAGTTCAGAAACTCTAAATCAACTCTAACAGAATGTACTAGGTCTGTCTGGGATGGAGTTGACTTACTTCATAGCAGCCTATATGGTGTTGTGTTTTGGATTTGTGACTAAAATAGTGTTGATAACACACCAGTGTTTTGTCTGCTGCTGAGCCATATTTGCACAGTATAAAGGCCTTCTATTTTTCCAACTCTGCTCCCCCAGAAGATAGGCTGGGGACATGTAAGAGGCTGGAAGGGGACACAGCCAGGACAGCTGACCCAAACTGACCAAATAAATATTCCATACTATATGACATCATATTCAGCAATAAAAGCTGGGGTAAAGAAGAAGGAAGAGGGGGAGGGACATTTGTAGTGATTGCATTTGTCTTCCTAAGAAACCATTACATGTGATGAGCCCTGCTTTCCTGGAAGTGGCTGAATGCCTGCCCGCCAATGGGAAGTAGAGAATGAATTCTTGGTTTGTTTTGCTGTTGCTCAGGGCTTTTGCTTTACCTAGTAAACTGTCTTTTTCTCAACCCATGAGTTCTTGCACTTTTACCTTTCTGATTCTCTCCCCTGTCCCACCTGGGGAGAGTGATCAAGTGGCTGTGTGACACTTGGCTGCCTGACAGGTTAAACTACAACAGGGCTATTTTTAAGAAGGTAGCCACTGCTTGGACAGTGGCTGGACATTAGTCTACTTGTGCGAGGTGGTGATTGATTGCATTGGCATCACATTTTAGTGATTTTTTTCTTCCACTTTCCTTTGCTTATTGAACTATCTGTGTCTTGACCTACAAATTTTCTTGCTTTTGCTCTTTCTATTCTTTTCCCCTTACCACCAGGAGGGAGCGTGTGAGCAGCTATATGAAGCTGAGTTGCCTACCAGGGTTAACCCATAACACAGAGGTACAACAAAGCTCCCTGTCTCTAAGTTCATAGTGGCTGTGCTCCCCTTTTGCACAATAGATGATTAGTAAGGCTTTTCAGGAAGTAGTAGAACTAGAAACAATTCCTCCTTATCTCAGCTTTTCTCTACTTCCTGAAAGTCTATAAGTAAATTCACTCTTCCCTGGTGCTGTTGTGCTATGGAAGAGTAAAGAGTGCAAGAAAAGTGGGCTTTAATGGGAAACACACAAGCCATTAAAAAAAAAAAAAAAAAGTGAGTATATTTGATACAGATACCACTTAGGAAAGGGGTGGAAGATCTGTGCTCTGTTGTCCATCCTGCAATACTTGTATTTGGTTAAAAACAACAACAACAAAAATGTATCAAGTTGGCCAGAATTATTCAGTTAATCCCTGCATCTAAATCTTCAGATACTCTTATGAGTAGCTACGTATTTAAGTATGCTTTCTCAACTTTGCATTCTGCGATGTAGCCATATTCCTTATTCACATTACTATCATGGAGCAAATAGAGCCCATTAAAGGAATTAAATCTACCAGATTTAGGATTCACTTCAGCAATATTAAGAAGCTTTTCTGTCTAAGTGGGGAGAATACACAAACCCATATCTGTTAATGATTTCTTTTTGGCTTCTATTCTAAAATAGCTGTTTATTTTTAGAATGTAACTTTTAAAAATATGAAGGTCATGTTAGCCACTATAGAAATTAATTTATTAGATAGAAGAAAAAACAATGAACAGAATAAAAACTATAAAATATCCTGAATAATAAGAATGATAAAAAGGATTATTTTAAAAGTTTCTACGGGATTTCTCTCTATTGAAAAAAAAAAAAAAAAAGTATATAGTTATATCTCAACCCATTTTTGCACAAGGAATGTCAAGTTTCTTCTTAAAAAAAATATATGTTTCAGATGCATAAAACAAGCACTTGAGAGGTGTTTTTTTCATCAGTTCAGCATGCTGTACCAATAGCTTAGCTTGTAATTTTGATAGCACGTTGACTCTAACATCAAAATAATTAGGTTAATTTCTGGTTTATTTCCAAAATAGGAACAGACATATAACTTTATTCAGTATTATTTTTTTCAATTTTGATTTAGGCAGATGTTGACTACTGTTTTTGTTTCTATGCTCTAGACATGTAGACCAACTGAACCTTTGAGTCATATGTGACAGTAAGATTTTTTTATTCATATACAATATATATTCATATGAATATGAATACATATATTCATATGTATATGAATATATATTCATATACAGCATCTTATCTTAAAATGTCCTTTGTGTTTCAGATCTTGAATCTGGGTTGCTTATATGGACTACGACATTAGTACAGCAGAATCAGTTATTTTGTCCCTGTAAAAGCAGGGAAAGGAGGAAAAATCCTCTTTATGAAAAGAAAGAAATATTCAATTTAGTTTCCTCAAGAATGAGGGATAAGGACAGGAGTGCGAATATTTCCAGTGAAGAAAAAAGCAGAAAGTAGGCCAGGAAGAGTGAACTTTCTGTTCTTTTTGCTATTGAAGATGAAAATAGTGTGAAGTAGTGACTTTCTTCACTGAGATAGTCCATCTCATTGCTGTGGTCACATTGTTACACACCCTTACTTTTCCTCAGTGACACTGATAGATACAGTGGGTAGGAATATAGACATATTTCTACTTCCAAAAATCTATTGTGCTACGTGCTACCTTTTATGTACCTTTCATATGCATAAAGCCTTTTATGAACACTTAACCTTTCCAGTTACATTAATCATTTTTTTTTGTTTTTTTGTTTTTTTTTCACCTGGGATTTTATAGATGAAGCTTTGTTTAGAACCCATATGAAGGGAAGCTTCTAAATTAATTTTCCAACTTTTTTTTCCTCAGTCTTTATCTGACTTAAAGATCTAACTACATCTGACCATATACTGGCATCTGTGCAAAGCCATACGGATTTCAGTAACTCACAGACCATGAGAAGGTGTAAGCTTAATAGTAGGACAGCTACTGAGTCAGTAGTAGGGCCTGGCATTCTGCATGGTATCAGGGCTAGATTTTGTCATCAAAATCACCTGCAACGTGGTAGTCACCTTCTCAGTCCAATTAATAACAATGAACATGGTCAGTGAATTAATAAAAAGTTCTGTGCAATGTGTAGTGTAATCCAACTGAATAAATACAATTATTTCTCCCCTGCTATTTCCATGTTGTAGCTGTTTTTTTTTTTTGAAACAATAAGATAAAGACTCTCAGACAGAACTGTATATTTCAATTTACAGTGTCCTTAATGCATAATTCCAGTCTTACCTAGAAAATAAAATATCTAGCTTTAGTACTGAAAATCATCTTATTTTTGGAGGCTTTTTTTGTGTGAATGATGATCATATGCTTCCCAAAACCAAACCTAGTTTTTGGCTGATATTTTACATCTTATGTAAGTCTACAATGTACGTACCTAAGATATACATGCTACATGTAACAAATGAGTGGCAGCAAACACTCAGAGGCTTTTTAGTTTTCTAAGGGGTGATTTTTTTTTTTTTTTCTCTATAGTTTAGGGAAGACAGTGGAGTGTGGTGGATTGAAAACTGGCTGAACGGCCAGACTCAGAGGGTAGTGGTCAATGGTGCAAAGACTAGTTGGTGGCCAATAATGAGCAAAGTACCCCAGGGGTCAATACTGGGTCCAGTCCTGTTTAACATCTTCATTAACAATCTCATTGGTGGGGTACAGTGTAAAAGAGAAAATGGATGGAACATATTCCAAACATATACCTAGGTATAATTAATAACATGTAGTTCCCTTTTTTCATGTGTTATCAAAGTGAACATAGAATCAGTATATAGTTCTTAGATTGTAATTATTGCTGTTTTTTGAAGGAAAAAATATTTTTGTTATCTGATTGAAGATTTTTAGGTATCAGCTAATCAGTCCCTCTGTAACAGAGCAAAAATAGATATAGATTATCTGCATCAGAGAAAATGAAAGGATAGTATTCAAAACTATGGCTTCCCTGCTTTAATATCCTTGCAGGTCTTTCATAAGAAATAGTTTCTGTTGAGATCAGGGTGAAGTTGTATACAGAGTAAACCCAGAGATAGGTGATTGTGTAGACAATGTCTGCATCTGTAGTCTAAAATTTGCTATTTTATCAGAAAAGTTCTCTATCAAAGCTACACTAATTTTGAGAGCCACAATAGCTTTCTTTTCCTCGTAGACAATGTGGTCAATCTGAAATAGCCTCATTTCAGAAGACAAGATATAACACCATTTTGTTCATCTCTGTCATATGATGATCTCAATCATTATCAATACCTAAGACCATAGCTTTTTTTCAGTCGAATTTGCATGATGTTTGAATTCATACATACAGAGAATACCTCTTAAATTTTCATTTCATTCATGTGATAATATTGTGGAAAAATCCTTAGTCTACAGCTTCCAAAATTTCTCTGGTTTGTGGTTAATGAATATTATAGTATTAAAAATATTCTTTTTCCTTAAAGGGTGCCACATATTTTATCCTGTCAGCCACATAAACATGGGAAAATCTGTTACACATTTAACACCAAAGACTGAGTATCAAAAAAAGAAAGAGAAACAACAACAACAACAACAACAACAACAAAGAGATCATGTTCTCTTTAGAACTAAAGTTCTCAGTCTATGTTCAGTTGATTACATTAGTTCACAAAGTATGGTGCAATGCCTGAAATGAGAGTGGTCAGACCATGGAGCAGGTAGCCCAGAGAGGTTATGGAGTCCAAATCTTTGAGGATATTAAAAACCAAACTGGACATGGTCCTGGGTAATCTTTGTGTAGCTGACCCTGCTTGAGCAGGAAAGGTGAACTAGACAATCTGCACAGGTCCCCCTTAACTTCAATGACTATGTGATTCTGTTTTGGAAATCCAGCATCCAACAGGTTCAGAATTCTATGAAAATCACCTCACTTTAATATAATCCTCAGAGCTGAGATAATAACAGAATCACAGAATCACAGAATCTTTTAGGTTGGAAGAGACCTTCAAGATCACCTAGTCCAACCTATGACATAACACTAACAAACCCTCCACTAGACCATGTCGCTAAGCTCTACATCCAAATGTCTTTTAAATACATCCAGGGATGGTGACTCGACCACTTCCCTGGGCAGCCTGTTCCAATGCCTCACAACCCCTTCAGTAAAGAAATTTTTCCTCATATCTAACCTAAACCTCCCCTGGAGCAACTTCAGCCCATGCCCCCTCGTCCTATCACTTGACACGTGGGAGAATAGACCAATCCCCGCCTCGCTACAGCCTCCTTTAAGGTACCTGTAGAGAGTGATAAGGTCACCCCTGAGCCTCCTAACTATTAACATCATAACTGCTCAGTCTCATACAAGGTCATTTAGTGTCATATGGTTTCTCTATAGAAGTGCTATTGAAACAATACTTTCATTATCTGAAAACTTAGCATATACCACTAAAAAGTCATATCAACATAACACAGTTCATATTAAACAAGCCGTGTGATATTAACTTGTAGAAATCACAATAAATCAAGAAACTCATTTAATGCCAGCTCATCTTTGCTCCATTCCTAATATTTGTGGATGATCTGGGGTAACATAGACATTGATGTCCTCACGATCGAAAATAATGACCTAATCTAGTTTTTAAAAATGTAATTTGAAGATAAAATATATGCCATGAATGCTACTTTACTTGATATTTCTTGTTCCAGTCCACAAAACAGAACATCAAACCCGGCAGTCTATTAGTTCATGCTCTTCAAAAGAAAACTGCTTTCATTTCTGTGACATTTACTATATAATTTGAAAATATTTTGCTATTAAAAATATTATAAAGAGAAGCTTTGTCGTGTCAATGTGTGTCAGTTTAGAAGTACTGGACGCTTTTTTTTATCTGCTAGATAAAATATGGACCAAAACATAAATCCATACAGAACCTAATTTGAAGATCACAGGTCTTCTGCCTAAAAGTGATCAAAATGATTCAGTTGTCAGTTTAATTTTCCTAAAATACAGACACAAAATTATATTCTTTAGTGTGTCTAAAACACAAAGCAAACAAATATTGAATATCGATGGTCTGATTCCACCACACTGATTATCAAAGTATCAATCATCTTTCAGAGCCATTCAGCATGAATATACACATTCCTTATATAATCATTAGTGTCAAGTTTAAACAGATGTGCTTTCATTAAAATGCATTATACTAGCCTATTAAAACAGCACAGTTTGAATCAATCAGTAGTGTCTTGGTAGCAGTAAGTAGGAAAAAATACAATGTATTTTTCCACCTTTGCAATGCTGCCAAATTTTGTTTCGAACCTCCTAAATTAACTTTGTCTATGTTTCAGATTTACTTAGTTTTTTTCATTCTTTTGAAGCCATCAGCATTATGCTTTTCTTTTTTTCTTTTTTTTTTTTTCTTTTCATTTTCTCTAAGTGTGAATTGCATTTAATAGCTGGTGTTTAACTGCATGACTTATTCTTAATTGTGGAAGCATCAACTGTTCAAGAGCTTGCAAATTAATGCCTTTGTGTATTATTTATATAGATAATAAGTTAATTGTAGTGCATAATCATAAATGGTTAAATTTAAACTTTTAGTGGCAGAACAAAATAATGTAATGTGGGTAATTAAAAATTAGCTCTGTACATAGACAATTGTATACATAGACAGATATGTACATGTGATTTTAAACACAAGTGTTGTGGTTATGTGTTATCTTGATGCTGTCTGGTTGGATGTCTTTTTTTCCAGGTGGCATTGATTAAGATTCTGCTGCTGAAAGCTAAGATTAACAATGGAGTAAACAGCAAAAACACCCACTAGTTTCTACTGAAGACTATTCTCACCCTACAGCTATTGGAAATACAAGTCATTTATTTATGACTTTTTTAAACTGGTGTTTTAATTACATGTGCTCTTATTTAATACACATATACAATAATAATAATAATACATTATACAGTCAGATTATTATGACTCATTCATAAATGTTTGTTTGGTTGAGAGGGAGGGAATGCAACAGAGATTTTTTTTTCCTTCTCTGTTCATTCTGAAAATTTAAATTGTGTTTATCTGAAAACCTTACAGTGTCCTTGTCCTCTTTAAAATAAGTATCTGTAAAAATAGAAAGTTTTGGAATCTTTCTTGTTCAAAATAACGTACAGAAAGTCAAGTGAAGGCAGACAAGATTGTTTTAGATTTACAGTTCAACATCACCCTCTCCTGGCAGAATTCCTGAACTAAAATATCCTCGGTGAATGGATTTTGAAATAATTTTTTTTTTTTGTATTGCTTATAAAATAAGAATTTCACTTTTATTAATTCAGACAGTATGCTTAACTTACTGGAGAAGGAGAAAATAAAAATCACATATTTTTTTTTTCTTGTGCCAGCTGTCATCCACCAAAGATAAAAATCCTAGCATATAATCAGCATTAATTTAAACTATTCTGTTTTAGATTCATGTAAAGGTCTGTACAAATTTGACCAGCCTTCAGGCAGTTCCCAAGCCATGTCCAGTTAACACTTTTGTATTTTAACCCCTTATTTACAAAAAGATCATTACTTGTTTCCTTTATTGATTAATCCAGTGTACCAAAATGTTAGAAGAAAAAACATGCAAACAAAAAGCATTGTTATATAAAAGACCAGGAATTTACTTCAGTTGAAATATAATGAGAAAAAGTGAAGAGAAATAATAATACAATAATAATAGCAAAATAAAAATAATAAAATAATAATTATGTGAATATGAAAATTTAAAATAAATAACCCCTGGCATGATCAGTAAGGCTAAATTTGTTTTCAGGGCTCAACATCTTTTTCACAGCAGCCAAATGACAAATCAAACTGAACTGCATCTTCATATTAACATTAAACATTATTGTCATTCTGTCTACATATTTAAGTAATAATCTTAAGTAATAATCTTATTTCACGAATCAGATAGAATATCTGCATATCTTTATGCAAGTATTTAGCTCAGTTTAGAATGTTTTCATATTTTGGATCTATTGAAATCATTGGAAACTTTGCCATTCACTTCACAGAATCTGCAGTTTCATTTGGCATATATAAATATACATGCTTCTGCTTATCTCTTTAATGACTGAGTTTTTGTGATCTTATTCATGCTCATAATATTTTGATATATATTTTTTAAGAGTTACAGTAATGCAATGAAGTAGTAGTCTGGCAATGTTTGCTAGAAATACTCCACCCAGTTACCAGGTGTTCATATATATATATATATATATATATTTATTTATTTAAAGGATTTCTGCAGATCATATAACAAAACTGAAATATTAAAAATGACCCACCTAAGTATGAGCACAACAATGATGAAAATTAGAGTTGATTATAATTAAAACAATGTCTATGATTATTATCTGTATTTATTTTTACATTTAGCAAAACAAATATGAGGGAAATGTGTTTCTACCCTGTGTGTCAATAGTTGTGTGGGAAAAATGAACTCATATGTTATCATTAGTTAACTGTACCTGTGGTTGTGAAAGATGACCACCCAAAGAGAGAAATGTTCATGTAAAAATAATAAGATAGATTAACCAATCTAGAAACCAGCAACAAACAAGTCCTTTAATGTCTCTTCTTTATTTTCTGTAACCTTAGAATGAGACCTGCCCTCTAAATTATGTTTGCTGTTTTCCTGGACAGGCAAGTGGGGAAGAGGAGCAGTAAAATTGCCTGAATTCATGCAAGAAAACAAAGTTTTGTGTACCTAAATCAGAAAGTTATTTACTTGCTTCTACCAGGCTTGTTGGCTTACTAGGGAGTAAGATTATCTGCAAGATGGTAGTTGCTTAAATCAGAAGTGCACCTTATAGATAGATTAGGAGATTAAGTTTCAAAAAACAAACAAACAAACAAACAAAAAAACAACAAAAAAAGAGGAAATTACAAAATTTACTAACACCTTATGCAATTACTTTTATTTTTTACTCAGCCTATTGACCCAGTCTACCCATATGCCTCTGTAAAGCCTTTCTACCCTCAAGCAGATCAACACTCCTGCCCAACTTGATGTCATCTGCAAAATTCCTGAGCGCGCACAGGATCCCCTCGTCCAGATAACTGATAAAGCTATTAAAGAGAACTGGCCCCAGTACTGAGCCCTGGGGGACACCACTAGTGACCAGCCTCCAACTGCATTTAAATCCATTCACCACGACTCTTTGGGCCCAGCCATCCAGCCAGTTTCTAACCCATCGAAGCGTATGCCAGTCCAAGCCATGAGCAGCCGGTTTCTTCAGGAGAATGCTGTG
>VXAA01002809.1:4236-18217 GCA_013399115.1 Anseranas semipalmata | reverse complement strand
CCTGGACTCCTTTGCCCTTCAGAACTGCCTCCCAAGGCGCTCCACCAACCAGTCTCCTAATTAGGCCAAATTCTGCCCTCCCAAAACGCAAGACAGCAGTTCCGCTACACCCCCTGCTTACTTTTCCAAGAATAGAAAACTCTATCAATTCATCATCACTTTGCCCAGGACGGCCTTCAACCTTCACGTCACCCACATGTCCTCTGTTCACAAGCAGAAGGTCCAGCAGGGTGCCATCACTAGTTGGTTCACTCACCAGCTGTGTCAGGAAGTTATCTTCCACACGCTCCAGAAACCTCCTAGACTGTTTCCTCTCTGCTGCATTGTATTTCCAGCAGACATCTGGTAAGTTGAAGTCCCCCATGAGAACAGGGGCTAGCCATCGTGAGACTTTCCTGGCTGCTGAAAGTATATTTCATCTGCCTCTTCATCCTGGTTGGTTGGTTTATAACAGATTCCCACCATGACATTTGCCTTGTTGGCTTTCCCCCTGATTCTTACCCAGAAACACTCAACCCTGTCATCACCATTGTTAAGCTCTAGAAAATCAAAACACTCCCTAGCATGCAGGGCTACTCCACTGCCTCTCCTTCCTAGCCTATCCCTTCTGAAGCATTTGTAGCCATCCATTGCAGCACTCCAGTCATGACAGTGGTCCTACCATGTTTCTGTGATGGCAACTATGTCATAGTTTTCCTGCTACACAATGGCTTCAAGGTCCTCCTCTCTGTTGCCCATGCTGTGTGCATTGGTGTAGATGCACTTCAGTTGGGCGAGTGATCCTGTCACCTTTTGGGAGGAGAAGCCCTAACTCCTGCATGACTGTTCCGGGGCACTTTCATGATTTCTAACACATCGATGTCCTTTGTGCCTTTGCTGTCACATGCCTCTCCATCCCCTACCTCTACTGGGATGGCGAACAGAGGGACCTTGCTAGCACACCGTCCCATAACCACTGTCATACCAGCCCCAGACTTGTCTTTGTCAAGTCTGGTTTTATCCCTTTCCCCCTTCAAATCTAGCATGTTTCCAGTATTGAGGAAAAAGATATCTAAAGTAGTCCACTAATTAGACAGTGGGTTCAAGATTTTCATGAGGAACAATAGAATAGGAAATAGAGAATGATAATCAGGTACCTCTTTTGACCTCATAGTTTTTAACATTGACTTATTTATAGATAAGAATATATAGATAAGAAAGAATAATATATAGAATATAATAATAATAGAATAAAATAAAATATAGAATATATATGCAATATAACAGAATATAGATTATATAGAATGTAATAATATTATAGAATAATATAATATAATATATACAGATAAGAAATCAAGCTTTGATGAAATTTCTGTATAGTTCACCGAAAAAAAAAAAAAAAAAAAAAAAAAAAATCTGTTTTANNAAAAAACTAATCTGGTTTCAATTGATGTACAAGTTCAACCTATAAGAAAAATGTGGAATTTGCATTTTAAAGAATGCTTCAGCCTAAACCTTGATTAAGATAACCTGCAAATTAATAGGTTTCATTTCATATTTTCAACATAGGAATAATCAATGAAACATGTTAAACCACTGGCTACCAGAAACTTTAAAGCCAGATAAAAATCATTATGTAGTTTTGAGTATCTACAGATTCTTAAATTATTTAGATGTTGTGAAATGTTGGTAAATTATACAATGTAATATTACAACACCATAAATGACAAAATATGACATGGCTGTTGAAATGTAAAGCTAAGATTTATAACCTTCAAATGCATTGTGTTTAACCTTCAGTAAGAAAGACGTTGTGAAGTACAAACAAACTATTCTGATTTCATTATATTTTAAATGTTGAGATTTCAGAAGCTTCTTCAGTTACCAGCCTTTGATAATCTCTAGTTCTTCTCTTTCTAGTAATAGATAACAACAGTAACAATAACTTATGACAGTAGATTAATGCCATTTTAAGTATTACTGCTTTATTTTAAGTATCCTGTTTTACCCACTGTTGCTGAGTAATCTGAGTTCAGGCTAATTCACCAAAATATTCTTTCCATTTGATATTTTTACCTGAATGTGGGATATGTTTTCTTATATTTGTTAGAAATTAATCAAGCGTATTAGATATTTAAATCTGCTGTAATAATCTGTACACATCTCAAATTATTTGAAAGTTAAAACATTACATAAATAGATGTTATATATGAAACTGAAGGATTTTATTTATATTAATGAACACAAGCTTATTCAATTTAGAATGTGGATGAAATTAAAATCATTCTTGTCTCACATTTTAGATCAACTGTGTGTTCTCAGACCAAAACATGTAGAAGATATTTGGTCAGATGGTGTCAATTCTAGAAAATTGGTCCTTTTGATTATATTTTCTTCCATTGGGCTTCATAACTTTGAGCCTGCAATAACTGTTTTTTGTTTGTTTGTTTGTTTGTTTGTTTGTTTGTTTTTCTCAACTGCTGTATGATCTGGTCAGTGCTGTAGCTGGAGTATCTTCAGACCATGCATCTTTGCTTCTAATTCTGGAAAAAGCATTCGTAATTACCATAAGCACGGCATTGATTATGGCTTATGCAGTTTACGATGTGCTTACCTGTAACAGCTGGTGGGTTTGTAGACTAGAGTGTCTTTCATTTTTACTTTGCTGTTACTTCTGGTAAACTTGACAACTATTCTTTCATTGTGTGAAAAAAAATTACTTTGCAGGGAAATGATAAACTAAAACAAGACTCCTTCAAATTAGTAGGCATCCATAAATTTATCTCAAGTCTGTGTTACAGAGTGTGAAAGCACATGCATTTTTATTTAGGAGGCATTTTCTCCTCAGAACTCTTGTAGATATCATAATGCATGTTGACTTACTGACTCCACTATACTTTCGGGACACAATTCCCAAGGGCACAAACAGGCCTTACTGGCCTTGGGCAACTTCACCTGAGATGCCTCCCAACCCCCCCACCCCCCCCCGCCTGTGGGCCCAGGATCCACATTTCAGCTTAGGCCTGGGCATCTAGTCCTCACCTACTCCATGTCATGGGTGTGCCTCTGCCCAACTCTGTCCTATGATGTTCCTGACTTCCTGATGAACTTCCTGGGTTGACTTTGGACCTGAATTTTCGTCATGTTTTTATCTAAGCATGTCTGGACTGTTGAGGGGCCCTGTTTTGGCCACCCTGCTCTGGTGCTGTGGGGCTGCGCCCAATCAGTAAGGGCAGGACCCACACTAGGGTCACCCTCAGCTCCATGCTCATTTCCCTTGAGAGCAGTCTAATTCCTTCTGCTCCCTGGCAGATGCTGCCAGATCATATAGTCTTGGAACCACTGAGGTGGGAAATGACTTTGGGAGGTGTCTATTCCAACCTCCTGTCTGACCCGGAACAGGGACAGCTCTGAGATCAGATGCTCAGGGCTTTATCCAGTCAGGTCCTGAAAACCTCCAGTTTTAGAGACCGCACAGACTCTGTGGGAAACTTGCCCCAATGGTTAATTATCCCCATACTGCTGGGCTTTCTTCTTTGTATCCAGTTAAAATCTCACCTGCTTAAATCTAATCCTGCTGTCTTTCATCCTCTCACCATGCTGTGCTGGCAAAAGCATGGCACTGTCTCTGTCTCCTTGCCAACCTCCTCATAGGTACAGAGCAGGGAGGTGGCCAATGCTGCTGGGTACACCCCTCAGCCATCTCTTCTCCTGGCTGAAGAAATCCCAGCCTTTCAGCATCTCTTCCCAGGGCAAGTGCTCCAGCTCTGACCACCCTGGTGGCACTCATTGATCACTCCCTCCAGGTGATCAAAGCTTTTATTTGTATTGTGGGCCCCAAACTGGACTTAGTATTATATATGTGGCCTGATCAACCTCATGTAAAGGGAAACAATAATCTTCTCATGATCTACTGGCAGTGATTTTTTTGATACAACCCAGTATGCAGCTAGCTATCATCAGTACCAGAGCATGCTCCTGACTCCAGTTTAGCCCACTGTTCTCCAGGTCCTTTTGAAAAGAGTTTTTCTCCAATGAGCTAGTCACCAGCCTGTACTGTTTCAAGGGATTAATCCTGCCCAGATGCAGGACCTTGCATTTTTCTTTGCTGAATTTCATGAGGTTGATGTCTACATATTCCCCCAGCCTGTCTAGGACCCTGTGAATGTCAGCTCTGCCTGCAACTATATTGTCTGGTTCCTCTCAGTTTAGTGTCCACAGACTTGATGAGAGCGCACTCCATTACTCCAGGTAATTGATAAAGATTACATGTGACAGGTGCCACAACAGACCCTGAGCATATTGCAATAATATCTTCTCTTTTCTGTTTGCCATGTTCCTCTGAAAGTAGTTCACTATGTTTACATTAACGGAAATTATACAACCCTGATGGCTTTTTCAGTCTGGTGTGGAATCTCACATCTTTATCATTAGGGCTGCTACTTAGCTAGTTGGTTCTCAACCTTTACCAATGCTGGGATAAGCATCTGGTTACTCCTTCACAGCTGAAGATCTTTTGACTTCTCAAACTTTGTGAGGTTTCTCTTGCTGAAGACCCTCTGGATTTAAGCTCTACTTTTCAATGTTTACCCCTTCTGAAGTCCTACCTTTATTACTGTCTGCAAATATGGTGAAGGCACATTCTGCCTCACACCCAGGCTGTTGTATAAAACAATATGGAAACCAGTAGATGTTTCTGGGACATTCTTTCTGTTACTGGACAGTAGCTGGACTTCAACATTCTGTTCACTGCCCTTTGGTATGGTTGTAAAGCTGTTTTTCAGCTTACCTGGTGGTCCATTTATCCAGTTCACAGTTAAACAGCTTATAAATAAGAATGTTGAAGAAGACGGTATCATCAAACTTAATAAAGTCAAGTATATCCATCACTGTCCCATTATTCATATGGCCAGTCATTTCATCATAGAAGTCAATGGAGTTGGTCAAACAATTGTTGTTGTTAGTCAAATTATAATAAACTCAATAGTATTTGTTTAAGCAACCTCATTGCCTTCTATTATGAAATGGTGGCTATGTGATTTATGAGACGGAGGTGAATGCAAATGGTACAAGTTTTATTGTAGTAAAAGTAGCACTCATAGTCCAAATTATCTAGTTACTTCAGAAAAAAAAAAAGTTAATAATGTTGCAGTTAAAATTAGTTGTTCAAAAACTAACCATTATCTTTTCCTTTTTGTTTGTTTGTTTGTTTGTTTTATTTTTGTTGCTAAGCTCATTCTTTCAGCATCAATCTGGGCCCTAAGGTCATTGACTTCATTCTTTCTTAAAAAAGGTTAAGATGCATCATTAGTGCCCTGAGTTCTTCACTGGGAAGGGTTGATGCTGATGACAAAGGTCCCTTCCTCCTTTGACTTGTCTCTATTTGGGGTTATTTTTATGTTTTCTTAACACAAAACATACTTGCTCTGTAGCCAGCATTTGCGGTCTGGAGTTTGAACATCTTCACCTGTTAGTTAAAGTTACACAATAGTTTCCCCAGGCACTTTTTTTTTTTCCAGGTGACATTGATTAAGATTCAGCTGCTGAAAGCTAAGATTAACAATGGAGTAAACAGCAAAAACACCCACTAGTTTCTACTGAAGACTATTCTCACCTACAGCTATTGGAAATACATCCATTTATTAGTATTTCTTGAATAGTTAGGATGATATGAACAAGTAATTGACAAATTAGTGTTAGCTAACATGCCAACATTAAGCATGCTCATATCTTTCACAGTAACAACTTGTGATTTTCATTAATATTCAATTTTATAACACTTGACAAAACAAGGAAAAAAAACCATTAAACGCTAATACCCAATGCTCTCAATGATATTAAGATATATTCGGGGTAAAGAAAACTTGTTTTCTTTATCCAGTGTAATATGTTTCCACTCATTACCCTGCCTCATAAAGATATCATATGGAGGAGTGCAGTTTTTAAGTACAGATCAGTGAGAAACAAATGTAAATTCTGCAAAAGCTTCTTTGTCCATTAGTAAAGAGAACACTGATCAGTCTGTACATGGCTGCTGACAGATCCTCAGCATGAGGTTGCTGAGAGTCAGAGGGTGGCACAGAGCAAAGACAGCTTGTGGCTGTGACTGTGATTTCATATTACAGACTACAGGCTTTACTGAGTGCTTTACCAAGTAAAGAATGGGGGGCCTGACAAGAACTACAGTAATAATACTGCTTTCTAGTTTTCCAGTTTCTGTGAAAAAGCTGTTACAATTCATTTTGTCCTGTTTTTTACAAACCACCGTACCAAATATCTTCACATGTCCTTCATAATCTGTAATTCCTCTGTAATCGAATAAGAATTTATGTCAGAAAAGAGATTCAAACAAGAAAAGACAAAAAGTTATAATAACATGTCTAATGACTTTTTTAAACTGATATATTAATTACATGTTCTCTTTTTTAATACATGTATACAATAATAATACAATATACAATCAGATTGTTATGACTCATTCATAACTGTTTATCTTCGAGGTTGAGAGGGAGGGAATACAACAGACGTTTTTTTTTTCCTTCTCTGTTCATTCTGAAAATTTAAATTGTGTTTATTTGAAAACCTTACAGTGTCCTTGTCCTCTTTAAAATAAGTATCTGTAAAACTAGCAAGTTTTGGATAACATAAAGGGTTAATCTTTGTTATTCAGTGACCATATTGATTTGTTTATCTTCTAGTGTATAATATCGTATTCGTAAAGCTAACCTAAAACTAGTTAAACAACAGTCCACAGCTCATTGACTGCTACACAATTATTGTCACAGTTAAAACAAACTAATACCAGCTCAGGCTAAGACAAGTTCAGACAAATCCTGAGACCCTGCAGTGTCAAGTAAATACATCCTTTTCCTAGAAACAGCAAAGTCTTGTTTTCTTGGTGACTTTGGAAATGGAGCCCAAGAGGCTGTTCTCCATAACCTTTAAATGGACTGAGGTGTAACTAATAGTCTTAAAGTTCCCCAAGTCCTTCTTGTCCCTGTAAAAGATAAAAAATAACTTTTTGTTTTGTTTTGTTTTGATTTTGGTTTGGTTTAGTTTCTGTTTTTCTGGTCATCAGGAATCTCCCCCAGCCACCACAGTTTTTATATCAGTTTTGCAATCATATTGGCCTGCTGTTTCAGCACCAGTGAATGAATCCCATCCAACTTCATGGATTTGAATATGTCCAGCTTATCTAAGTTGCAGACCAGGAAATAGGATTTTTGCCACAGCTAGTACAAGACCACAGACTTTATATTGAACTGAGAATGCACAGATTTTCTAGGCTTGCCTTGACTTGAGATTGTTTAGCATCTCTTTACAACTATCTAATGGAAAATTTCATCAAGGAAAATGTGATGAAGGATTTTGATGGATGAAGGAGGAAACCAAGTGATGGAGTACTTAGGACAGGCCAAATTGTTCAGTGCTTTTTTTCATCAGTCTTCATAATCTAAGCCTGTGTACACCTGAACCATTTGGGTAAAAAAGGGGGCAGTCGACAGTAGGAGAGATGTGGTTCTCTTCTGGTGGTCACCCCAGTCTAAATGTCATTGTGGCAGAGGGGGAAGCTGACAATTTAGGGACTGCCTTGCTGCACTTAAATCTTGTTAGCTGCTTGGGGCTATTTTATTTGTTAGTTTCCTTCTCTGTTTCCTTCTCATGAGCTCTCAGTGGGATTGTTGTTGTAAAACAGCTTTTCCCAGACTCATTTAACATAAGGGCTATTGTTTGTTACACCTTGACTACCCAAGTTTGTCAGAGCTCTGCTACATATAGTATACTCACAGCCTAAACTAAAATAGGTCATAATAGTTACCTGGTGGCAAAATTCACCTTATCATTAGACAATGTTTAAGAGAAGCTTAACATTTTACTGTAAAAAGCTTGCTAAGAGGCAAATAAAATTAGCATTTCTGCTGCCTGTCCATTTACTGTCATAAAAGCTTAGGTACAAAAAGATGCATGCTATCAAACTAATACATGTTTTATAAAAAATGGAAGAGTTCCTGTAACTAAAATGATATATCTAGTGCGAGGAGAAAATTATAAAATTTTTAGTTCACCTATTTTGTTCTAGTAAAATGATCTAATTATAATGTAAAGAAGGTGTACACATTTCACTATTTGCACCAGGAAATCTGTTAGCTCTTCTACAACATTTTCCTTTGGAATGAAATGAGGTAAGCATTGTTCTTGCACAATAGATCTGATTGCAATTTTGCATATTAGCTCTCAACATGAAAGCCAAAATTACAAAAATTATTTCTTTTTCAGGTAATAGAAGGAGTCCTAGAAAGAGTCCTGCTCCTATTAAAGTGGGATATATGTTTGTTGAATATAGTTAAACTGAAATTCCTGTTGTGTAGATGGAAACTGAAATAAATTGGAATAAACAAGGTCTTTGGTAAATGCATGGGACATTGTTACCTGTCTCTTTTGGTTCTTCTCACATAACCACAACAGGTGTGCAGTGACCAGAGACAATTTCATGGTTTTAGAAAGTATTGGTGACAATTTGAGATCTCCCCACACAACCCATAATATAGACTTGTAACTACAATGATCATTTTAAAAGCTCCTGTAGTAATTTCATGCAAACTCTTTTACTTTCAACACTGAGGAGAAAATTGCTTTGACAGCATCCTCTTTGAAAAGCTAGCTGCTCTCTTTCAACTTTAGTGTTTGTGAAAAATTAAACACATTGATTCAGATTTTCTGGGTGATGTGCTGTAGCGCTATGTGTCACTCTATATCAAGATTCCTTGTTACAAAAAGGCTGGTAATTTGTGTTCATTCATCCATCACAACAAACTCATCTGATCATCATTTTGGGTCAGTAGATATGTCTGTTACAGATAATGTAGACTGGTATTTGGTTAGTGAAGCAATACTCATTTGACCCACCAACCTCACAAGTATTATGGAGGTGCATAATGAAACTACAGCCTGAAAAATGACACAATTTAACATCACTAAATAAAGTATCAATTACCATGTGATGATCAAAATATCACTATTTACAATCACACGTCTCCAGATGACGGGGATTTTAGTGCATTTTCTTCCTGGTAAAGGTTAAATTTTAGTGGTGAAGGCTGTAAACCGTGAGGAATTAATGCCATAACACTTTTTGTGATGATTTAGTTCTCCAGAGAAACTGAAGAACAGAGGAGAAAAATGGTAGTTCCAGATAACCTAATGAAATTTAAAAGTGTAAAAACAACCATTAGTAGATGCCTAGGCAGGAAGGCTGAGGACATAAATGTGTATCTAGTCATATAATATACACCAAAATACACTCCCACTTAAATTAGATGCTTCAGGGTGAGGATGTCTTTGTTCCAAAATCTAAGCTTCCATTCAGCCAGGGGCATCTTGATAATTTTGTATATGTGTGAAAAAAACAAATTTAATGTTTGAATTGTATTAAATCTTATCCTGGACTGTTGCATTTAGTGTAAGGACCTGGACTGATGTAATCATGATCTCTCTTTTTTCCTACATTTATCTTCCCCTTGACTATGAGACTTCCTTCAGAGAGGGATAATTTTTTTAATCCACAGGAAACTACAACTGTTTTAGCAAACATATGGGAACAAGAAGGACAATCTTAAACTATATAGTCTTAAACATATAATGCTACATTGCTACAAGTTTCATCAGGATAAACATCTGTATCCGTAAAGGAAAATTACAAAGGAAGCCCAATCTATACTGCCAACTAAAAGTTAAATAGGATTTATAAAGTCACACAACACATAATTATCTCTGAGTATGGAATTACTTACACAAATAAATAAATAAATAAATAAAAATTAAAAAATATCTACAGCTTAAACAAAATTTCTTTTTAGTAAAATGTAAAAAAAAAAAACAAAAACAAACAAACAAAAAAACTGTGCACAGATGAATCAAGTGTCTGAAATCCTACTGCAGCAATAAGTTGGAACTGTCACCAGGCACCAGAGAGTTGCTAATTCACTCTGAAATGATAAAACAGGGTTCAGTTGCCTAGACAGTCAGTCTGGTGGTTGAGGTATCTTAAGGTGTCTAAAACACCTGCACATATGTAGCAGAGTAAGAGACTTATGGGAGGCCTGTACACAGCTAGAACAGCAACTGAAAGCAAAGTGGCAATCCTGAGGGCCTCTCAAATGTCATTAGGCACCAGTTTTGAGGCAACTAAAGTGAGGTTCTACATTTTGTTAGCTGTAATACTGCATAGCTCTCTACTGACGGGTGAAACTGTGTAGCTTATTGCTAGTAACATGCTTTGTGCTGAGCTTGCAAGGCCTCAGTTTTTTCAGGTCTGCTTTGTCTGAACTTTTGTTGACCTGCTTGCAGCTTTGTTTTACATGATTTACCTGTGACAGCAGTTTCTCGAGCCGACCAGGTGCCTAAGGCTAACTTGTTCTACTTTTGCATATCTCTGGGTATTTAAACAATAATTTTATACAGGTAACAGTAACAAGCAGTTGCCCTATGCAAAATGAGATATTTATGACTCAATTATATAGTTCAGTGAAAGGCAGGCCTGGTGTGATGGCAGAGGCCTTCACAGGTAGAGACACATGATGTGTTGCAGAGGAGCTCAGGTACATGGTGTGGAACAGGCTTGGCATGAGAGACCCCACACTTATAAACAACTCACTTACAGTCAGTCAAAGAAAAGTGGACCAGGAGCTGGACAAAACTAGTTTTAGGAGTAACAAAGAGAGCAAAGAAATTATATCTAAGATAGATAAAAGGCACCGTATATAGTACATTTCAATGCAATATGGAGCTGCAGAGGAAAGACAGAACAAGGAAAGAGTAACAACATAAAAGTGTGTTAGCAAGCATGCAAGAATGATCCTAACTGGATCTCAGAGCAAGGGATAAGGAACCATCAACATGAACACCATAGTCCTGTTGGCAAAGAACTCCAGAGGTTGAAAGCTGTAATGCTCCCCGCCCCACCACACACCACACCTAAATGAAGCCGTCAACCTTAGGACCCAAAGCAGCAAGATAAAGGTGAGCATAACACCAGAAAGAGGGGTAGAAAAGAAGTCTGTGTAACAGTTTTAACTGCATTATTATTCATTTTTCTGCAACAGTTAGATGTGGACTAGTAATGATTAGACTCAAGATTATAATTATATTGATGATAAATTTCTGATTTTACATATTTGCAAAGTGTGCTTCCTTTTTGCCCATAAACAAGATTTTAAGTGTAACACTAGGGCTGGTCCTGTTTCTTAAATAGATACACATGATGACCCAGTATATCCTGTCTGGCTTCCTAGTGCCTTCTAAGAGGTGCAGCTGTCTTGTAATTAGAGCATCATAGCAAACCTTTTTTGAAGTCTTAAATGGTCTAAATACGTCTCATGCAACATTAACAGTCTGTATGAAGGTAACTGAATTGAGTCCCAGCTCTCCACTGACTATTGAAGTAGGGGATAGCAAACGATCTTTTAATGTTTTAACGAGTTGAATTTCAGCCAACAAATGCCTGTTTAGCTATGTATAACTGAGTATTATGATAGTGCAGAAAAATATTCTTACATCTGCTGTTAAAAATACACTTTAGCATTATCTCATATCATTCTAGACACATTATAAAAGGCATCATTGAGCTAATAAAAGATTACTAAGTGCATTTTAAAATATAATTAAGAGGTTACTTCCTTCCCTGTCTAGCATCTGAGAAAATTTAACAAAACCAAAAGATGTAATGGTAAGCACCTACACATTTAGAAGTTAATGTTTTTAAGTAAGACATATAAACAACAAATATTAAATTCTGAAAAATACCATTACTCACAGTATTACCTTGGAAAAGTTTAAATGAGATGAATATCATTTTCTCCATATTTAGTTTTGTGTAGGATTCCTTTATTTATACCCAGTAAAATCAGCTTACTTGGAAGGATATGCTACATAAATGTAGTTAGTATGGATAAGTTCTAATGACAAGCTACAAAATAAATAATATAGAAAATAATAAATTTAAACCACTGTATTTTACTCTATAAATATAACTATCTGAAGCAATACAAACAAATCTCCCCCTTTTTTTGGATAACAGGACATATTATTTGCCTTTTTTCCCATTAGTGGTACTTTTCCCTTTCCTTTCATAATTACTCTGTCATGCTCATATTTTTTCTTCCCACTGTCTTGTTCTACTACTGATTGCATGTCTCACCAGTAATTCTGCAATTATTTTAAATTATGGTCTTAGCAATCATTTTAAGATATTTTGACAGGTGTACCTTAATTAATGGCACTCAAATGAAAGGTTGAACTTGAATCTGTCTTACAGTCTTTTGTAGACTGTAGAAGGAATGTCTGAATATATTTAAAGAGCTATCCACCTCTGCCCTCTAGTGGTCACGCCTTCCCTCATTCTTGAGAGGGGAGGGAAAGAAGGAGGAAAGGAAAGGAAAGGAAAGGAAAGGAAAGGAAAGGAAAGGAAAGGAAAGGAAAGGAAAGGAAAGGAAAGGAAAGGAAAGGAAAGGAAAGGAAAGGAAAGGAAAGGAAAGGAAAGGAAAGGAAAGGAAAGGAAACTAGACGACCGAAAGTCCTCAGGCTCTCCTTGTAGGACATGTTTTCCAGCCCTTTTGTCAGATTTGTTACCCTCCTCTAGATGCTTTCAAGAACCTTAACACCCTTTTTATATTGTGGAAATCAAAACTGCACACAATATTCAAGACGAGGCCACACCAATGCTGAATATTGCGTGAGAATCACCTCTTTTGACTGGCTAGCTATACTATTTTTAGTGCATCCCAAAATGTGGTTTGCCCTCTTGACTGCCAGGGCACACTGCTGGCTCATATTGAGCCTACTGTCGACCAGTACCCCCAAATCCCTTTCTACTGAGCTATTCTCTAACAATTTGTCTTCCAGTCTTACCTGTGTCCAGCATAACTCTGTCCCAGGTGCAGAACCTGGCATTTTCCTTTGTTGAACTTCATGGCATTGATAATTGACCAATGCTCCAATGTATTGAGATCCTTCTGCAAGGCCTCTCATCCCTCCAGAGAGTCAACAGCACCTTCCAGTTTAGTATCAACAGCAAACTTGCTGAAGATGCGCTCCACTCCTGCATCCAGATCATTAATAAAAATGTTAAAGAAGACTGGACCTAGAATTAAGCCCTGGAGAAAACAAGCAGTGACTAGCCACCAGCCAGATATAGCCCCATTCACTATAACCCCTTGACCTCTACTGTTGAGCCAGTTCATCATCCAGCCTAGTGTGCACCCATTTATCTCACAGGTGGACAAGTTGTCCGCCAGGAGGAACTTCATCAAAGTTCCTAAAAATCCAGAAAGATTAGATCCACTGCCTTCCCTTCACCTGTCTTGTCACCAAGCACGTGACCTTGTAATAGAAGGAGATCAAATTAGTAAGGCAGGATTTTCCCTTGATGAACCCATGTTAACTATGCCTGATAATAGCTTTGTTCTTTAAATGTCTTTCAATGCCTTTAAATGCCTAGAATCATAGAAACATTTAGGTTGGAAAAGACCTCTAAGATCATCAAGTCCAACCATTAACCTAACACTGTCAAGTCTACCTCTAAACCATGTCCCTAAGCACCACATCTATACATCTTTTAAATACCTCCAGGGATGTTGACTCAACTAGTTCTGTGGGAAGCCTGTTCCAATGCTCCACAACCCTCTCAGTGAAGAATTTTTTCCTAATATCCAACCTAAACCTCCCCTGGCCAATCACTTGTTGTGTGGTAGATGTGTGTGGTCAGAGACTGCCCCCCACCCTGCTATAACTTCCTTTGAGGTAGTTGCAGAGAGCGATAAGGTCTCCCCTGAGCCTCCTCTTATCCAGGGTAAACAATCCCAGCTCCCTCAGCCACTCCTCATAAGGCTTGCTCTCTAGACCCTTCACCAGCTTTGTTGCCCTTCTTTGGACATGCTCCAGCATCTCGATGTCCTTCTTGTAGTCATATTTGCTAGCTGCCAGTTGACTGGGACCTCCCCTGATA
>VXAA01002808.1:26939-70006 GCA_013399115.1 Anseranas semipalmata | reverse complement strand
AACCCTCTGAGCTCTGCCATACATCCTCATCATCCATTCACAATCCACCTCACTGTCCACTCATCTATCCCACACTTCCTGAGCTTGCCTATGAGGATGATATGGGAGACAGTGCCAAAAACCTTGCTGAAGTCAAGGTAGACAACATCCACTGCTCTCCCCTCATCTACCCAGCTACTCATTCCATCATAGAAGGCTATCAGGTTGGTTAAGCATGATTTCCCCTTGGTGAATCCATGCCGACTATTCCTGATCACCTTCTTCTCCTCCATGTGCTTGGAGATGACCTCCAGGATGAGTGATTCCATCACCTTCCCAGGGTTGGAGGTGAGGCTGACTGGCCTGTAGTTTCCTGGGTCCTCCTTCTCGCCCTTTTTGAAGACTGGAGTGACATGGGCTTTCTTCCAGTCCTCAGGCACCTCTCCTGTTCTCCAAGACCTTTCAAAGATGATGGAGAATGGCCTAGCAATAACATCCACCAGCTCCCTCAGCACTCATGGGTGCATCCCACTGGGGCCCATGGATTTGTGGGTGTCAAGTTTCCCTAAATGGTCTTTAACCCAATCCTCCTCGACCACGAGAAAGCCCTCCTTTCTCCAGACTTCCTCCCTTGTCTCTGGGGTCAGAGATTCTGGAGGGCTGGTTTTAGCAGTGAAGACTGAAGCAAAGAAGGCATTCAGGAATTCTGCCTTCTCTGTATCCTTTGTCACCAGGGCACCCACCCCATTCAGCATTGCGCCCACATTTTCCTTCCTTCTGCTATTGATATATTTGAAAAAGCCCTTCTTGTTGTCCTTGACACCCCTTGCCAGATTTAACTCCAAATGGGCCTTGACCTTTCTTGTCGCAACCCTGCATACTGTGACCGTGTCCCTGTATTCTTCCCACGTGGCCCTTTTCCACATTCCGTATACTTCCTTTTTCCATTTGAGTTTTGCCAGGAGCTCCTTGCTCATCCATGCAGGTCTCCTGCCCCCTTTGCTTGCCTTTTTGCTCATAGGGATACATAGATCTTGAGCTTGGAGAAAGTGATGCTTGAATATAGACCAGCTCTCTTGGCCCCCTTTTCCTTCTAGGGCCCTGACCCATGGGATTCCTCGAAGTAGGTCCCTGAAGAGGCCAAGGATTGCTCTCCTGAAGTCCAGGGTTGCGATCCTATTTCTTGCCCTGCTTCCTCCTCGCAAGGTCCTAAATCCACCTTCTCATGGTCACTGCAGCCAAGCCTGCCCCCAACCTTCACGTCTCCAACCAGCCCTTCTCTGTTTGTTAGTACAAGATCCAGCAGCACACCTCTCCTCGTTGGTTCCTTGACCACCTGTGTCAAAAAGTTATCATGAATGCTCTGCAAGAACCTCCTGGACTGTTTGTGCCAAGCCGTATGGTCTTTCCTTGTTGAAGTCCCCCATGAGAACCAGGGCCCGTGATTGTGAGGCTACTTCGAGCTGTCTGTAGAAGGCTTCATCTATTTCCTCTTCCTGATCAGGTGGCCTGTAGCAAACTCCCACAACCGTATCAGCCATAGTAGCCTGCCCTTTAATCCTTACCCATAAGCTCTCAACTCGCTCTTCATCCACCCCTAGGCAGTGCTCAATGTATTCCGGTTGCTCTCTCATATAAAATGCAACTCTATGACCTTGCCCTCTTGGCCTCTCTTTCCTAAAAAGCACGTAGCCCTCCATGACAGCATTCCAGTCATGTGAGCTATCCCACCATGTTTCTGTAATTGCAATGAGATCATAGCCTTGCGACCACACACAGATCTCCAATTCGTCCTGTTTATTCCCCATGCTGTGTGCATTGCTATACAAGCATTTCAGGGAGGTGATCACGCCTACAGGTTTCCCAGGAGGGGTGCAAGAGGATCCTCCACAGTCATGTCTTGCACTCCCTTGCCTGGCTGCATGCACCCGCTGGAAGCATTCTGACTTGAGCTGCTTATTGCTGCTTACCCCGTCCCTGTAACTCTCCCCTTCCCCCGTCTTTCCTAGTTTAAAGCCCTCCGTACCAGGTTGGCCATCCTGTTAGCAAAGACACGCGTGTCCCTCCTAGTGAGGTGGATCCCATCTCTCCCCATCAGTTCTTGATCTTCAAACAGGCTTCCATGGTTATAGAAACCAACTCCCTTTTGCCAACACCAGCAGCGCAGCCAGTCGTTAAGTTGGAATATCCTCCTCCTCCTCATTGGTAGAAATGAAACTTAGTATCAGCTTCTGGGTCCTTCTCCTTCCTCAAGTTCATTACTACTATCTGATCAGAGAAAGATTGCTAGATTAGAAGTTGAATGTTGCTTGACATCTGACTTTTAGTTGATGATGAGAAATTAAAAAATATATCAAACAAAACATCCCTGCAAACATCTCCATGCTTCTTTTCATGTAAAATTGATCATGGAAACCTTGTTACTTTGTTACCTACCTGTTACATCATAAGAAACAAAAAGAAGAGATTCAAGAATACTTTTCCTGTGTATTTGTAAGGCTCTTTTACACAAATTGCCAATATTATGACCTGATGATTCTGTGGAGAGCTTCTTTGTATTCATTTTGCTTCAAAACCTTTTCATATATATACATATATATATATATTTTTTTTTTTTTAAAGGAGGCGGCTTATTAAAGGGATTTTTTATATATACATTCTCTGTTTCCATATCATTATTTTCCTTCTCCTGTTCATTCTCTGCGTTCCCTTTCTGTTATCTTCGCAGCTCTAGAAATGCTTTTCCGTGTGAATTTCAGACATAGGTGTAACTTCTAAGTGCTCAGGCTGGTGTCTTCCACAGTGTTACAGAGGTTTTCTTTCAAGCTATTGGAAATAAAGGTAACTAAGTAATCAAAGTCCTGAGGAGCAGCTACTCCTGAAGCTTTTACTTGCAGTACATAGAATTATTTTTTCTGATTTAGTAACATGTGTTTCTAGTGTTAATACATCAGTGTTTATGGCAGTATTAACATGTGCATATTAATTGTCCACAGAGTACTCTAAAATTCTCTGAATGAAAACACTCATTGTGAATGGTTTGAATGAAGTTATCATTCATAAGAGCCCTTAAGCATAACATTTCCTAGCCCTCAAATCAAAACACAGCATAAATCTCAATTACAATGTAAAATTGTTAGTAGTTGACTGAAACATTGCATGTCCCTCCTGTAGAATAGATACTTCCCCCCCCCCCATGTTGCTAGCAGTTTTATCCTGGTTGTGATCATTCTTTACACAAGTCTTTGGCAAAATCCTATGAAGGCATATTTTCTTTTCACATTTCATACTGCTTTAGTGGAATAAAAAGTTTTAGCTAGCTCCAAATTATTCTGTTCTCTTGATTTTTGGAAAAGATTTAAAAGTGACAAAGATGTCTTTCTGCCTCTGAATGTTGGACAAATGTGAACTCTAGATTCAATGGTTATTCTCTGTTTCTTACTCAAGCTGTCAACAATGGAAGGTAGACTGTGTACTAATGGTATTTCTGCACTAGAAATTTAAAAGGAAATTAGCCTGACTGTTTTGTTTGAATACTTAAATACAAGATAGCCCTTCTTCCACATAAGAAAGATGTGAGGAGTTTCATAGCAATTGCTTCTGTAATTCTCTATTTTGATTATCATTACAGGTTTCTACTGTAAGCAGAGAGGTGACTATCTAAACAGTTTTCAGGAGATGTACAGGCTCCATTGGACATATGTTTTATATATTAAACATGTCTTCTGAAGACTGTTTTTATGGAAATCAGAGAACAAATGGCTAAAACAATTATCAAAATTCTAGTCAGAGTCTTAGGGAACATTGCGAACTTAAATGCAATAAAATTACTGGACAGTGTGGCATTGAGGGTAACTACTTCTATGATGAGAGATACACATTTTATGACTGATAAAACCCTATCAATGTTTTAAAGTCTCAGCCTAACTGTGAAAGTACTGTTGTACAGCTGAGATTGGTCACTCACATGGTTGTGTCAGTGTTCCTTAGATCCAAAACGGAGAGAATCAACAGACTTAAAATTCAAACTGGAGTATCCTTTGCACAGTTCTTATGTTTCTACTCACTTGTTTGCCTACAATAAGTAATTTTCTTCCAGAACTGAAGTGATGTCTCACATATATGAGGAAAGATCATGGGATTAAATGGACATGGATCAGTATATGGAGTCAAGGAAGGAACAGCTGTTCAGACTGCATGCATCCATCACCATCCAACTCCAGCATATGAGAGGGATCCTACAGTTACAATTCAGCTAGTACCCAGTGCCTTGAGTATTGCTCTGATGCTTGAGGTCCTTAATGGCTTTTGTCCAGACTCTTACACTCCAAAGCACCTCCTTATGAAATAGCATAGTCTTTCTAAACTAATATTTTCTTCATTTTTCTTTGGAGAACTACCAAGGAGAGCTCACTCTGTCCCCCCACCTTGCAAAGTTACTTACATTTTAATACTGCTGCACTTCAGTAGTGTTGATGGTGCAATGTGTAATGGCTTTTGGTGGGATGTAGGAAAGGCCCATACCTTTTATTGCAGTTATTGTTTGGTAGGAAATGCCAAGTACAGCTTAATAGGGGTAGTGAGGGCAAGTACTTCTCTCATAAGAAAAATTCATGTGAAAATGTATGTAGTCAGAACTGCAGAGCAGCTGCAAATGTCTCTCATCCTTTCAAGACATCATGCACATGAGAAAATTACTGTGGTTCCATTAGACTGGTGAAAGTAATACTATTATCATCTGAGCCCAAATAATTTGTGTGAATAATGGAGCTTCTCATCCAGAAATCTTTACCATAATTAATTGAAGATCAATCAAAATCTTAATTTTCCATGCTGAATTGGGACCTGGGAGGAAATACCAGGAAAAGCTGCTGCATCATCTGTTCAACACACTATTAGAAGTGCAAAAGAAATGAAAATCAAAACAAGTTCCTCAGTGACTATAACAATCCCATAATACAAAATGTTTTAGTATATCTCTGTTTCTGGCCAAAGAGCAGCCTTCGTCACTGGCTGATAGTGTTTCATTTTGCATAAATAATTAAGTATCAATTGAAGTACAGCTTGGACAAAAGCAGTGTATCTTTCATCATTTTTGTAAAAAAAAAATATATATATACATTATTTTTCTCTGGCTCATGTCTATTTTTTTTCTTTGCAATACAGGCTGAATTAGGAAAGCAAAATTCTTCTGAAGACATTCTTTCAAACCTGTTTTTTAAAGATGGTTAAGTTGGGAAAAGCAAGCTATTAGTAAAGGACTTAAGACCATCTTTTTGGACTGAAGGAGACAATTTCAAATATTTACTATTTCTAGGATCTAGGTGTGCTACTTGATAGTTTTTTGATGCATTTCAGAGAGCCAGGGTTTGCATCTGTGTGTCTATGAAGATGAGGTAGTTGAGCATTCAACGTAACTCTCCTTTACATTTTTTTTTTAACTGTTATTTTTGATATGGAATGTATGAACAAACAAGCAAAATTTAACTGACTTAGGGATATGTTAGTGTATTCTGTTGCATGTGAACTGTTTCCCCCTATATTTTAGTCTTCTTCTTTTTCTTTTTTTGCCTCCTGATTTTTTTTCCCACTGAGTTATTTATTCATAGGTGCATATATTTCTTAGCAGTATAATAAGTGACAACTACCACTGCTTGGTGCGTCTAAGTGCTGTTTCTTTTATTGAGGGTCCAAGCTTAGGACAGATTGAGTGAAAGAGTCCTTTCTTTGAGTGAGGACTAGGGCTTGTCTTGTAGGTAGTTGTCCTGTTTGAAATCTGAAGAGAAAAGCAGTGACTGGAGAGTCATCCATAATGCCTTTTCTCACTTTCATGACATCACCAGAAAGCTGTTTTGTCAGGTTGCATTGTAAGTCCAATGGCCATTCCGACAGGCAATGTTGAGTGATAGGAGATATTGGAGTATTAGACAGTAGAACTTGGGTGGTGGGAGAGGAGATGGAGACCACCAGATTGCCCACCTCTTTGCCCAGCAGAGTCTATAAATTGTTTACAGGGCTGAGACACAATATGTCTGGGCCAATAGTCTCTGTATTGCTAACACCAGCAGTGCTTTAAAAATAAGTTATGGTGTGGAGTTGTGCAGGAAGTAGAGTGGAAGTACAGAGTAGGAAGTACATTTTATTGGCTGACCTACCAAAAGGGCACAAAGATGGCACAAAAAGGGCACAAAAGTGTCCCAGATGACAGTGTATATAATTTGAATTAAGTTTAAAACACAAACACACACCCCAAAACAGCTGTCATGTGTTATTTAAAAAGCAATTGCTATGTAGGCTGCATCTTTGAAGGGGAATATGAAGCTTCATTATTATTTTGATAACACTGACAAGGGGTAAACATATAAACTAAACACGTTTAATCCCCTTACTGTTTGTATAATGTGTTAGTTGAAAGTTGATGCAAGAATTACCTAAATAATTTAAAAAAACTGTTTCCTGTTACTAGGAAAAAAATGAGATTTTTTTTTCCTAGAGAAATCTTGTCCATTTGCATTATCATCCATTTTTACTGGTTTTGGTGTTATATTTGCAGGCGCTAATGACAGCAGTCCTAAAAAAAAAATCTGACCAGAATAATATCTTGCTATAAGTGTTGTGACACTTTATTGATAAACATTTATGTGATTAATATATAAGTGAAGAGAATTGAGTTAACTATTTTAACTCAACATTCAGTCTTCTTCCATGAGTAATTCTGTTGTTAGGTGGTTTTTAAGGAAATCTTGTAACACTGTGGATTAGGGAAAATAAAAATTACTAATTAAATAAATTCCATATTTTATGAATTACTATATATACATACATATGTATTTCTGTTAGATCAGGTGCTTTTTGAACCTTTATTTCTTTAAATAAGTGTATATTTCTTTATAACAGCTCGACTTCACTGAGTTGCTTTATTGTGAAGAGCTGTACTGAAGTTTTTGACAAGGGGGCGTGGGCAGAGATTGCAGCGAGGGCATGCACATACTTGTGGGTGCTTTCACCTGTGTGTAGATTATGTAGATTTTAATGTAATGGCTGAGGGATTTTTAGTGGGTAAGGAGGCTTATTTTATCTTACTAAAGCTTGACTTGCAAATTTCTTTAATTTCTTTTTCTTTTTCAATAACTAATCTGACAAGGACATAAAGAAGTTAAGGAAATAAAGCATTGCTTCACTTTTTTACCACAAAAACTAGTGGCTTTTCTATCAGAAATTACATCAGGAGTTATCACAGCCCGTTTAGTCATGAGTGGCAATAATGAAGTTAATGAAGTTTTTCTTTTAATTAAAAGAATAGAAAAGTAAAGATAGAGATTGGTGGTAAAATCATAAAATACCATTTTTAGCTGAGTAACCTGTCACTGATTACTACTGCAGGTTCAACAGTGTAATTATTTTTAATAGATATCTTTTAAAGAATGGAAGGTAGAGCATATAGAATTATGTAACATTTTTGCATATTTGAATTTAAGGCCAAGACTTTGCAAGGATTTGTACTGTGTTATTAAACTCTATTTAATTCATAATTACTGTTGTACCTCTTGAATTTTGATCAGTCTGTGATATTCTTAACAGAACCACAGTTAAATCGTACCAACTGTAGACAGTGATTAATGCAGTGAGCAAGGAAAGCACAGCAAGAAAGAAGAACATAGCAAGGACAAAGGCAAACACAATGATGATTGTAACGCGGCTGGATTCCCATGAGGGGTAGCATCATAATATTACTCTCTCTCTCTCTCTCCCTCTCTCCCTCTCTCTCTCTCTCTTTTAATTCGACCATTTATTTTCAAGACTATGTTTATTTATTCTCAGATAGACCGACTGACTCCTTTGAAAAGGCAATGTATTTCATAGCAGACAAAGGTTTAAATATAACCATAGGATACTGTTTTTAAAGCAGCGCATATTTTTGCATCTATTGACATGCAGTATTGCTTTTATTGGTCTTAAGAACTCTTTATTAAAATCACAACATTCAATCTGAATGTTGTTAATCATATTGTTTTGAATTCTGATGGGATGTTGAATTTGTCTCATCCTTACTTGATCATGAATGTTGTGAATTAAAATACAAATCAAATATAAGTGTTTCATCCAGAAAAAAAACATGAAAGCTTGATCATGGAAGTGGTGAAAGTTAATTGCTGTTATCACGCAATAATAAAATACCATTATCATAAATCAGCATGAGTTAACGTGTTCACAGCAAATGTGTTATTCTGTGTAAAATAATGGCAGTCTATGTTTTAAGAATTGAAATTGGAGCTGTGGAGATTCACAGAAGAAATGTACAGTAACAAGTAATAGCTGAATGTTTCTGTTTGAGTAATAACCGTCACTTTGCCTTTATTTTGAGGGAATATATTACAAATTGCTGCTTCTTCTCTCCATTGGTGAAAAATGTAAAAGTAAAATAAAATAAGTAAAAAATCTGGTGATAGTAATGAGTAGAATCAGGACATCTTACAGGAAATAAATTGTGAAGATACTCTCTGCATTTTTACCAAAATTCAAGTAGTATGTTTTTAGTTGAACCACAGTTAATTTAATTGGATTGGAATTGGAGCAACCTAAAATATATATTTGACACACTAAGCATATATATTTTTACAAAGCTAAATCAAGCTTGACTTTCTTACTAAATTATATCATAAATAACATCTACTTGGTAGTGAGAAGATTTGCTGTTGAACACTGTGGTGGAGTCTTTAGAAATCATGTCTGATAACCTTCATGTCTGATAACCTTCATGTTACAGACAGTCATACTCACCATGAGCTGCAGCCGTTGGTAGATGGAACATACATATTCCTTAGTATGTTGTTTGGCTAAAGATTTCGTAATGCATGCCCATACAGTATTTTTGCTATAGCACCTGCACCACATCTTTTCTTTTGGAAGGAAATTGTTTCTATTTTTATTTCAACTTACATGAACTTACATCAAAGGTCATTTTTGTTTAAGACCAGTAAGTACAAATACGTTCCTCCTGAAATCTACCAGCATAGAAAATTAATTTTACCTGTGTGTTCTTTATCACATCATGTCATGACCACTGCTACTATCATTATAGTGTGGGGTTAATAATTCTGAGTAAAATGTGATGTAGCAAACAAATTATTTCATTGCCTAAAGAAGACATTCTGAAAAAAATTGGTTTTGGTTGCATTTTAGTCCTTCACCTCTGGTTGTATACATGTCATAAATGGTTAATGAAAATATTTAGTTTCTTCATACACAGAAATTGCGTTAAGGGGCATATTAAAATAATCCACTGATTTTATACAGATAACTGTCATCAGCTGTGAGTCATTTGTAATGTTTGTTTCCTGCTCATGTGGTTAGATTTGAATTTGTCATCAAGAGAAAGGACATCTTCTGTGCATACCAGCCCTTGTCTAGCTCAGCATGTCTAGTTATTAGACTAGTTATTCTCTGTCTGTATTTTGTAATGCAGATACATGTATATAAAGATGCCTGTAGATACATTGCAAATTGAAACATAAATTTCAAAACTTTGTAGAATTATAGAATATCTGGAGTTGGAAGGGACCCACAAGGATCATCGAGTCCAACTCCTGGCTTCACACAGGACCACCCAAAAATCAAACCATATGTCTGAGAGTGTTCTCCAAATGCTTTTGAACTTTGATAAGCATGCTGCTGTGTCCACTTCCCTGGGGAGCCTGGTCCAGTGCCCGACCACTCTCTCAGTGAAGAACCTTTTCCTAACATCCAGCCTCAACCTCCCCTGTCACAGCTTCATGTCATTTCCTTGGGTCTTATCGTTGGTCACCAGAGAGAAGAGATCCGTGCCTGCCCCTTCGCTCTCTGTCGTGACGAAGCTGTAAGCAGCCATGAGGCCTCCCCTCAGTTTCCTCTTCTCTGGGCTGAACAAACCAAGTGTGAATTCAGCTGCTCCTCATACGACCTGCCCTCTAGACCTTTCAACATCTTTGTAGCCTTCTTTTGGATGCTTTCTAATGGTTTTATGTTTTTCTTATGTTGTGTTGCCCAAAGCTGTGTACAGTACTCAAACATAAGGCTGCACCAGTGCAGAGCACAGCAGGACAATCACTTCCCTTGACCAGCCAGCAATGCTGTGTTTGATGCATTCCAGGATACAATTGGCCCTTTTGGCTGCCAGGGCACACAGCTGACTCATATCCAACTTGCTGTCAACCAGAACCCCAGATTCCCTTCTGCGGGGCTGCTTTCCAGACTCTCATCCCCAAGTCTGTACAGGGTTGCCCCATCCCAGGTGCAGAATCTGACATTTGCTCTTGTTAAACTTCTTGTGGTTGGTGGTTGCCCAGCTCTCTAATTTGTCAAGATCTCTCTGCAAGACCTCTCTGCACTCAAGGGAGTCAGTAGCTCCTCCCAATTTAGTGTCATCTGCAAACTTACTTAGTATACCTTCAAGTCCTGCATCCGGGTCATTTATGAAAACATTAAGGCAAACTGTTCCTGAAGTGGACCCCTGCGGAACCCCACTAGTGACTGGCTACCAGCCTGATGTAACTCCATTTGCTATAACCCTTTGAGCCTGACCCATCAGCCAGCTGTTCACTCATTGCATTTTGTTTTTGTCTATGTATATGCTGGACATTTTGTCCAGAACAATACTCTGAGAAACAGGATTGAAAGCTTTGCTGAAATCCAAAATGATTACATCAACTGGCTTCCCTTAGTCAACTAGGTGGGTAACCTTGTCAGAAAAGGAAATTAAGTTTGTTAAACAGGACTTTTCCCTTGTGAACCTGTGTTGGCTGTGACCAGTGACTACATTGGCTTTCAGGTGTTTTTCAATAACTCCCAGAATAATCCTCTCCCTAATTTTACCAGGCACTGAATTGAGACTGACAGGCCTGTAATTAACAGGGTCTTCTTTCTTGCCCTTCTTGAAAATTGAGAGAGGTCTCGTGTTGACATCAGCCAGCTCTCTGAGTACCCTGGGAAGAATCCTGTCAGGCTCCATGGACGTAGATGCATCCAGCTGGAGCAGCAAATCCTGTACAAGTTCAGAGTTGGCTGGGAATTTATCATTTCCACAGTCACAGTCCTCCAGCTCAGGGCTCTGGGACACCCATCATTGGTGTTGAAGACAGAGGTGCAGAAGGGATTAAATGTCACTGCTTTGCTTACATCCCTAATTATGAAGTGATTGTCCTCATCAAATAATGGACCAATGTTTTCTCTGGTCCTCCTTTTGCTGTTTACATATTTTAAAAAGCCCTTTTCGTTGTCCCCCACAGTACTGGCCAGCTTCAGCTCTAATTGAACTCTGGCCACATGAATTTTCTCCCTGCAGTGGTGAACAGCATCTCTGTAGTCCTCACATGTTGCCTGACCTCGCTTCCAGTGGCCATACGCCTTCTTTTTCCACCCCAGCTCTAGAAGAAGATCTCTGCTCAGCCAAGCTGACCTTCTGCCCCACCTGCTTGACTTCTGACATTTTGGAATTGCCTGTTCCTGTGCTCTTAAGAGGTGGTACTTAAAAAATGACCAGCACTGATGGATCCCAATGCTTTCAAAAGCAGTTTCCCAGAGGACCTTACTTACTAGTTCCCTGAGCAGCCTGAAATCTGCTCTCCCCACATCCAGGGTTGAAGTTTTGGTGGCAGTTTTCCTCCTATCACCAAAGATTTTAAACTCAACTACTTCATGGTCACTATGGCTAAGAGGGCCACCAATCACTGCTTCACCCATGAGACCCTCTCTGTTTACAAGCAATGAATCTAGAAGGGCACCTTTCCTAGTTGGATCCCTTAGTACCTGTACCAAGAAGTTATCATCAAGGTGTTTTAGGAATCTTCTGGACATGTTTGTATCAGCTGTGTGGTATTCCCAGTTCACATTTGGCAAGTTGAAGTCACCCACAAGGCCTGCCCTGCCTGCCCTTTCTGAAGAGCCTGTAGCTGTCCATCGTAACACACCAGTCACAGGACTCTTCTCACCAGGTTTCGCTTATGCCAATGATATCATATCTCTGGGACTGAACCAAGGCTTCTAGATCCTTGTGCTTGTTCTTCATGCTGCATGCATTGTTGTAGAAACATTTCAAATATGTTTCACTGTACCCAGCACCTTGCGGAGCAGACTGAAGGATCTCACTAGCATGCAGTTCCTCTGGTTTTGGCATGCCACCCCATAGCTTATCACTGGCAAGCCTGGTTTTATCCCTTCCCCCCTTCAAATCTAGTTTAAAGCTCTATAGATCAGCCCTGCTAATTCCTGTGCAAAAATCCTTCTCCCCATCTGAGAAAGGTGCATCCTATCAAGCGCCAGCAGGCCTGGTGTTGTGTAGACCACCTGCCAGAGACACCAGCCTCAGGGCACATATTGATCAGCTGTTTCTGCCTGTTCCTTTCAATATTGTTCCCTGCTACTGGAAGGATAGATGAAAGCACTACCTGTGCCCCTTATCCATTAGCCAATTGCCCCAAGGCCCTGAAGTTCCTTTTGTAAGTTAACTGTGTTTCATTTTCAGAGTTGCCCCATCTATGTTATCTTTTTCATCAGATAGTAACTAATCTCAGAGGTGAAGAAGTGTACACAATGAGCAAAAGTTGGAGAAACTGTAATTGCCTTTTATCTATTTCATCTAGGCAGTTACATGACTACTGAGTTTTATTTTGGTTCTGGATTAGGACAAAGCTCTGGAGGGAAGAAGGGCCCAAGAAAGCTGATTAATATTCAAGACTCACTGCCTCCAAGCTTAGAAGCAATGCATCCCAACAAAGACGAAGTCAGGAAAAAATGCCAGGAGGCCTGCATAGAGGAGGTTCTGGCCAAACTCAAGCAGAAAAAGGAGGCCTGTAGAGGGTGGAAGCAAGGACAGGTGTCCCGGGAGGAATACAGAGAAATTGTTTGAGCAGCCAGGGAACAGGTTAGGAAAGCTAAAGCCCTATTAGGATTAAACTTGTCCAGGGATGTCAAAGGCAACAAAATGGCTTTTATAGGTGTGTTGTATGTGAAGGGCAGATTGTGCCTGACAAATCTGGTGGCCTTCTACGATGGGGTTACAGCATTGGTGGATAGGGGACGAGCAACTGATGTCATCTACCTGGACTTGTGCAAATCATTTAACAGTGTCCTGCATGACATCCTTGTCTCTAAATTGGAGAGACATGGATTTGATGGATGGATCACTCAGTGGGTAAGGAATTGGCTGGATGGTCACACTCAAAGCGTTGCGGTTAATGGCTCGATGTCCAAGTGGAGATCTGTGACAAGTGGTGTTGCTCAGGGGTTGGTCTTTGGACCGACACTATTTAACAACTTTGTTGGTGACATGGACAGTGGGATTGAGTGCACCCTCAGCAAGTTTGCTGATGACACCAAGCTGTATGGTGCGGTTGATATGCTGGAGGGAAGCGATGGCATCCAGAGGGACCTGGCCAGGCTTGAGAGGTGGGCCTGTGTGAACCTCAGGAAGTTCAACAGGCCAAGTGCAAGGTCCTGCACCTGGGCTGGGACAATCCCAAGAACAAATACAGGCTGGGCACAAAATGGATTGAGAGCAGCCCTGAGGAGAAGGACTTGGAAGTGTTGGCTGGTGAGAAGCTCACCATGAGCTTGCAATGTGGGCTTGCAGCCCAGAAAGCCAACCATATCCTGGGCTGCATCAAAACAATCACAACCAGCAGGTGGAGGGAGGTGATTCTCCCCCTCTACTCCACTCTCGTGAGATCCCACTTGGAGTAGTGTGTTCAGCTCTTTGGCCCCCAACATGAGAAGGACAAGGACCTATTTGAGTGAGTCCAGAGGAAGGCCACGAGGCTGATCAAAGGGCTGAAGCACCTCTCCTATGAAGACAGGCTGAGGGAGCTGGGCATGTTCAGCCTGGAGAAGAGAAGACTCCAGGAAGACCTTATAGCAGCCTTCCAGTACCTAAAAGGCAGCCTATGAAAAAGCTGGAGAGGGACTCTGTATCAGGGAGTGTAGTGATAGGACAAGGGGTAGCAGCTTTAAACTGAAGGAGGGTAGGTTTAGATGAGATATAACGAAGAAATTCTTCATTACGAGGGTGGTGAGGCACTGGAACAGGTTGCCAAGAGAAGCTCTGGATGCCCCATCCCTGGAGGTGTTCAAGGCCAGGTTGGATGGGGTTTTGAGCAACCTGGTCTAGTGGAATGCGTCCCTGCCCATGGCAGAGGAGTTGGAACCAGATGGTCTTTAAGGTCGCTTCCAACCCAAACCATTCTATGATTCCATGATTATATACAGTGTTAATATTTCAGGTGCTAGTAGAAGGGGGGCTTAAATCCAGGGATTATAGTGAACTTAAATGACAGCTAAGCTTGCATTGCATCCCTGAATAGTAGAAACATTCTACTATTTAAAATTGAGTTGTAATACATCTGAACTGTAGAAATAAAATAGGAAACTGCATGGTGTTGTTCATTTTGAACTTGTTTTTTTCCTTCTTCAAGTAGGTAGTGTTTTCTCTTCTCCAAATGTACTGTAAAGTGGCACAAGGGAAACAAGCCTTTTATGTGTTTTAACAAGCTAAGTGCTATTATGAAAGAGCTATTAATGGATTTATTCTAATTCTAATTGGATGTTAAAAAATATTGACACTAAATCATAGATAGCGTTTTGCAGAGAGGCTTATTACAGGTTTGGTGTCACAAGTAGAAGAGTGGAATAGCCTCACAATGGTAGTTGTAGGACCTGCATTTTTAATAATTTCTGCGTAGTATTTCGTCACTCTTTTGAACCATACAGACTTAACATTGAAACACACACAACAGACTATTGTTCTCCCGTGAAGCAATGAGCTCAGTACAGCTCTAAGTGAATGCCAGCACAGGGCATGACTGAAGCCAGAGCATGACTTCATATCTTAGGTATCATGTTTAACTGGTAATTTTCAGCCCTCATGGTAAACATGATTATTTTGTACTGAACTGAGATAGGTAGATGAAGTATGTATTACTTAACCATTAATTCTGGATTACAGCGGTGTTACCAATGTAGAAAAACATTGTACGTAGAAAGCCCCACTGCAATTAGTTGACCTATGTAAAGGAAAAGGCACTGATTTGACTGAAGTAGGGGGTTCAGAATGTAGACACTTATGCTTTCTATCAAAAACATTGTATTTAGCCTGACTCTTACATTTAATGTATTTATTTTTGTAGTAGTTTTGGATAGTGCCGTGTAGTATTCATATCCCAGTGTGCATCTGTCTCTGGTGCTCTTAAAGGGGAAAAAAAAATACATGTATATCAATGCTTTTTTAGTTTGTGAATATTGTGCATTTGAGCACTGGTTCAGTAGGGTATTCCTGTTAAGATACAACCAAACAGGTACTGTCAGAAAAGAGAATAGTTAACGTGCCATACATACCAAATAGGGCTAGAGGTTTATAATTCATTGGTGTCATTACATATAAAGGCAATGATTTGTATCTCTTCTCTTGATGGCAGATGATTCTGAAAACAGAGGTATTGTACTTCGCTGTGAATTGTTTTAGAAGTTATGTTCAAACAATTATATGTATTATCACTGTTTCACAACTTTCAAGAATCAACAATTATTAACATCAAGGAAACAAAAACTGATTCACATAAGGCTTTCTGTACCATTTTTAATGTTCTTTACAAAACACTTCATTATATTTCTTAAAAAAATAATTTAAATGCAGATTAACAGAATTTGAACAGGAGGATTCTGCAAACTTGCATTAATTAGTTAATTAATTATTTTTTTTGTGAAGATTTCCAATATTTTAGTTTCTGCATCACAAATTCAAGCAGTATAAACTGTGATCTTACCATGGAAATTTAATTTGAATTCTTAATTAAAAAGCTCTTTCCATCTGAACAAACTTTGAAATAATAAGTAAATAAATAAATATTTTCTACCTGTGACCAAGCCCTTAGTATAACCCAATAGCACAACTGAGGAACAATGTTTTAATGAGGATTGTTTCTTATTTTTTCTTTTAAATTGGATTTATAAAGTCATTGAAGTTTGTGATGATTTTTTTTTTTTATCTTTTAAATATATTTTTTAGAATCTATAATAAGATCAGCCTTGTATAGGTACTACACTTCAGATAGACNGTTTCACAACTTTCAAGAATCAACAATTATTAACATCAAGGAAACAAAAACTGATTCACATAAGGCTTTCTGTACCATTTTTAATGTTCTTTACAAAACACTTCATTATATTTCTTAAAAAAATAATTTAAATGCAGATTAACAGAATTTGAACAGGAGGATTCTGCAAACTTGCATTAATTAGTTAATTAATTATTTTTTTTGTGAAGATTTCCAATATTTTAGTTTCTGCATCACAAATTCAAGCAGTATAAACTGTGATCTTACCATGGAAATTTAATTTGAATTCTTAATTAAAAAGCTCTTTCCATCTGAACAAACTTTGAAATAATAAGTAAATAAATAAATATTTTCTACCTGTGACCAAGCCCTTAGTATAACCCAATAGCACAACTGAGGAACAATGTTTTAATGAGGATTGTTTCTTATTTTTTCTTTTAAATTGGATTTATAAAGTCATTGAAGTTTGTGATGATTTTTTTTTTTTATCTTTTAAATATATTTTTTAGAATCTATAATAAGATCAGCCTTGTATAGGTACTACACTTCAGATAGACCTTCCTAGAGAACATCATAATAAATATTATTGAAACAAATGGTCAGGTAGTGAAAATCTCAGGAACATGTCATGCAAAAGAAAAATAAAAAAGATTAAAATAAATATCTCAGAAATTTAGATTTTTGGAGTTCAAATATGCAAACAATTCTGAAGAACCACATGTAATGCTAAATCCTTTTTTGGGAATTAGTGTGCAATTCAGATTAGTTTTTGCTGTAATTATGGCTTTGGTGACAGATGATGAAAAGTTTAATGAAAAGTCAATTACATAAACTACTTGAATCTCATGCAGCTTAATTATAGGGTCCACATTCTAATAAAAATATTTTTAAAGCCTCATCTGAGAGGACCTCACTAAAATCAGAAAACCTGCAAGTAACTTCATAAGAAAAAAAGTTACTTCAAAGATTTTTACAATGTTAAATTTGCTAGCTGTGTGAAATTATAAAAAAAGATGAACTGAAAGATGCAGAAAGAAGACGCTACAAATTTATTTCCTTCAGAAACTGTAATGAGGAAGTGATTCTGCTAAAAGCAGTGAGAACCCACCAAGAAATCAAAGCTAGAGACAGTTTATTTTTTGTATATATATGAGTTTTTTTTTAGTGTGTGTGTGTGTGTGTGTGTGGCTTCTATAAATGCTGTACCAGCTTATTAGAAGGAGGGTTAATTTTAATAGTATTTGATTTTCCAGTATTTTGTTGTTGATGTTGTTGTTGTTATTAATTTGTGTATAACTGAATTGTTACGAGATCAAATCTAGTGTCTGTAGCAGATTGTGCTTAATGCAAATTATGCTAGGTTTAGCTATTTGGAAACAAATTCCTTCCATGTGGAAAAAAGACCTGACATATGTCTGTAAAGGTTAATTTGTGAATGGACTGCTCTGTCATCAGATGAAAAATATAAAGACTATGAAGTGCTGTTTTGTGAGTTACCTCCTAAGCTTCATTTTAAGGAGTAAGTATTAATAGAATTAATAGAAATGTGGTTTCTAATTGACTGTGCTCTCAGTTACAAAGCGTATATGGTTAATATGTTTAATGGAGAGTATGTTAAACTTAACCACTGCTTCAGTTTTATGCTGAAGTAGTGATCTACAGATCTGAGAAGAAAGGACATTCTTTTTAACTTCTTTTGAAGAAAACAAACAGTAAACTGCATTGCAAAGTACAATGTTGCATTTCACTGCTAAGGAAGTATTGACCTAATTCTTCTTCACTTTTTCTGACCATGTCACATACCTCATGTGGCAGAAGTAAGACCACACAGGATGGCATATTATTGATAAGCTAACCAATAAAAAAGCTAACCAACACAAAAGCTAACCAACGCAGGGTAAGCCTAGGCAAAACTTCTGTGTCTGACATCTGCCATTTACTCAGGATTATGAATAGCTACCCAAGACTTCTCGTCCTGCTCATTTTACTTTATAGCATGCATTTTGTGCTTATGTTCTTGTTGGAGATGAACAATGTTGCATGCTGTGCAGCCAGCAAAGGCATGCAGGCTGTTGACCATACAGCAGTTGAATCTTAAAATAGATAACTCAGCATAGTATCTTACTTTTTATATAAGAGATTGAACTATTTAACCCAGGCTGATTTCAAATATGAAAGCAAACAGGCTTTTGTTGTCTGCTGAGAATGGGAAGAGGAAAGACGCTAATTCTGTTGTATGATTTTCTAACATACAGCAGTAAACAAGGGTAATCTGTTGAATAATCCATGTTAAAAACCATCCTCCTGTTGTATTAGCAGTAAAGGGAAGAGAGTGAGTTTGTCACCTGTAACTTCATCTGATATATTCTCACCACTACAGCTTAAAGTTAGTGGAATATGAGTAGATAAGAATGTAACAATAGACACACATAGTATATGCTGGAGACAGTTTGTCTGGTTTTGCTGGCTAATCACATAACTCATGTCTGGGTTGCTTACGGTGTCACAGATACAAACAATACTGGGGATTTTCCTTTGTGTATTTTTAATTATGTCATTGCTTGATTAGATACAAATTATTATTTTGAGACAATAAAAGGAGCAAGAAGATATTAAAAAAATAAAATAGAGAGAAAAGGAAAGAAAAAAGTGTAAATGGTATTTTATAGACTTCATAATTTCAGGAAGCATGTTTTCAGATGCTACAATGTTGGATGAAAACTGCCAAGAGTGGAATTAATTTGAAGGCAAATGATTGTTAGTATAGTTTCAAAATAATCAAAACAGTTTTTAATACCAATTTCATGTTAAAAAAAGAAAAAAAAAAGTGCTCCCAAATTCTGGAAAGGTGCAAGGACTTAAGGATGGGAGTGGGAAGGAAATGATAGCAGAATCTACATGGTTTAGAACAAAACAGTATGAGAAGCAGGAGCAAGGGATGTTGCGTAGAAAAAATGTGTGCAACAGGAAGGAGTGAGGAAGGAGGCAATGCAGGAACTGAAGCTAAAGTTGGCCCTAAATCATGTGTAAGTGCCCAAGGGAAGAGTTTGATCAGGCAATGGAGATGGGACTGAGTCCAGGACTGTTCAGGGGACTTAGTGTGGAGGTGGTAAGGTAAGAGCAGGAGCTGAAGGAGATGAATGGAAGAGTAGTGAAAATTCTGTTCTGCACAGCCTGAAAATAAACTGCGGTTTCTTGGTATCAACGATTCCTTTGCTTTATAACAAATAACCTCTAAACACAGTGGCAAAATTGTTGGCTGTCTTCTGCTGCCAGACAGACACACTAACTTAATTGACTACAAATTGCATTGTGCTTCTGCTGCTTCTGCACATCAGCAAAAATGTGCTGATGACTTGGAATGTGTTGAAATATGTATTATACTGCAGGATTCCTATTTTTAATAAGAAAAACAACAACAACAATACTATGTAAAGATTTCTGTTTGCACTGGCAGGGAAATGCTAGAATCAAAGGTATCATAACCTTGTATTTTCCTTATATGCGCACTTGATAGTATGTTTACATTGATTACACTGATTCTTGTTTTCCCCTGCTTCTCTGCCTTTTGGAGTCAAGGCTCTTATCAATAAGCCTTTTGCATCTTACATTCTTTATGGAAGTTGTACAGTGAATGCATCAGGGAGTTGCAGAAAACAAAAGGTTCGGGAAGCCCTTGAAAGAGCTATAGAAAATGGCAGCAGTGGCCAGGGTGTTAAGCAGACTGCAGAAAGTGATCACTGATTATGTATTTTCCACATTTGGGAGCCTTTTGGAAATGTGCAAAATCATCACGAATGGTGTTAATTTTGTCACTAAAATATAATTGCAGCTTAATTAAATATTTCACAGCAGTTATTTGATATGTTATTGGTCCTTCAGGAGTGAAGAAGGTCAGTAATAGTCATATGTAAACACAAAAATAACTGCTGCTGGGATCCTTCAGATGTTAAGACTTGAGGAAAAAAATGAGCTTCTGAGGAACTGAAGCATGCCAGTCTGTCTGGGTGAAATGCTCACCTGACATGTATAGAAAAATACAGATTCAGGTTATAAGCCTGTTGCTTTTAGAATCAGTGACATTTATCATTATGCAGTTTAGATTGCTTGTTCCTCTTTCATGGTTCCAGAATGTAAATATTTTATTATATATTAGAATGTACTAAAGTAATATTGTATATAATGAAGAAAAAGAAAACTTTAAAGTGTCAAATGCTGGAGTCATAATTCTGTGGTTATACTGAGTCATAATTCTGTGGTTATAGTGGGGATTTTGTTCCACTGGCAAGCAGAATCTGGAATGATTCAAAGCCAAAAAATTATGTTGACAGGGTGACTGATATGTACAATGCAAGGGTGGTCAGTATGTGAGAAAAATTTTCTAGAAGATAAGAAAGCATACTGAAAGCACATCTATAAGTATGTCAGATTCTGGTAGTAGATTGACCTTTTCGGGTATTTTATGAGCTGGTTAAGATGCCATATTTCCTGAACTGAAACAAGACGCTAAATCCCTGTTACGCTGAATGGGCAAAATGGTAGATGAAAGAGCAGTTGTATGATACAATCTGAGATTGGCATCAATCTCCTAAATCAGGAAGTATTTTATGTTGGTGGTTAAAGCTTGAACACATATTGTGGTTTTGGTGTAAGCTCCTAAGTTCTCACTGAGTTGGAATGTGCTCTTTATCCAGCTGTTATACTTAGATTGTAAACATTTTAAGGGGAAAGATTATGACAGTAAACATTCTTGGAGGAAGATAATTTTCCTTGGTTTTTTGATTCCCTGTTGGATATACCAAAATCAGACCCTGTTTGAGGAGGACACTAAGATTCTAGAAATATCAAATAATGCTGATAAATGGGTATGTGACAATTGCAAAAAGTGATCTCTTAGAAATGAACACATGGTGAAAGAATGAATGAAAGTTTCTGTACTACTTTGTTCTTATCTTCCTCTTTTGAGGTGAAAGCCATTGTTATTATTTTCTACTTGGTTATCATATTCTTAATATATGGGTTAGTAAATGAAGGACCAAAGAGCTATTCCTAACCTAACAAGTTTTATTTCAAACTATTAATACATAATAGTTGATGGATCTTTAAATAAGTTTGCTATGGAAACTATAATGTAATTACAATATATACAATAATATTGTATATAATGTAATTTTCTTTGTGTTGAATTTGAAATTTATTGCAGTCATATAGTCTTTCTGAAGTATAATTTTACCCAAGTATGGAGCACACTTTGGTTCTTCATCTGGAACTCGTCAGAGGAAGTGCTAGATTTGATGAACTAATTTGATCAATTCTAGAACGGACCCTCAATAACAGATCTAATTCCTGTTTAATTTCAACAACTGCATCACCACTTATATTATATTTGCTTAATAGCAAATCCTGAATTATAATGCTTTTAAATAACAGCGAAAGACTGCCTGAGTATAAGTCTGGAATTTGGCCCTCAGGACTGGAAAAATAATGTAGCTTAAGACAATGCTGTAAAATATGTCCTTAATTGCAGACCTTACAAGTCTTTTAGTAGATTAGAGGATTACAGTACAGGTGAGCTCTTATATTCATGAACAATCAGAAACATAAATGATTTATAGATATTATCTATCAAATCTCTGAAAAATATTACTTTTGTAGGGGGTTAATTCTTTGTTTTCGTTTTCTGGCTGGGATTCTAAGACAGAAGGACAACCAGAGGGCTTTGTGAAAGTAAAACATATTAATTCTAATTTAATTGTGGTCATTCTTCCCTACCTACTCCTTTAGTGTGTCTGGTTATTATAACGTTTCTTTCTATGATGTTTTACAAATGTTTTCTTGCCTTAGCATCTTTTTTTCCTGACTGCAGTAGTGCTTTTAATTTTGAGTTTGAGCTTCCAGTTTACTCCAAAGTATTTTAAAAAAACATACATTTTACTGATATTTGAATTTACAGTTGGACCTCTCCTTGTGCTTGCAACTGGTCCTCTTTCGTGCATCATTATGGGTGAAAGGTATAGATTTATTCTTTTGAGACATCTTGTTAGTCTTCTTTGGTTTTTCCTTTTCCATGATCAGAAACATACCACGTGAATGTTATCTTTCACTACATAACTAACAATGTAGGAACACCAGTTGCATTGTGTGAAAAGAGATTATGTTGACATGAGGCATTTTCAGTACAAGCTAAAATATAACTGTACATAAACATGAACATAAATTTTAAAATAATTTAATGGTGATATACATAACATACCTAAGGGTCAGAAGAATTAAATTTCTTCAGGGCAGTCTTGAGTCTGATATTTTGCATTTTGGTGTCTGTAATATCTACGTGCTTTTAAGACAAAAATATTTGTATATAATATTTATATTGTGTTTTTTTTTTTCCTGTCCCATTGCACTAAGTAATATAAAAATAGAAGAATCAAATGACCATACCAGAAAATACACCCTTTTCTTTTGTTCTTTTACATACATACATATACACTAATAATATTAAATACACTGACCATTGATGCTAGTAGTCCTAAATGCATTGTTCTGGAGGAAAAAAAAAGATATTTAGAAACACAAAAATGATTGTGCAACAATAATTAGAAGAAAATAATCATTCAGATATGTACTTAATGCACTTTATTTTAATGGAACACTTTGAATTAATAAACAGTTTTTTTGACAGTAATAACTACAGTATATCTTAACACATAATTAACTTTCACAAACATAACAAGTCTACTGAGCAGCAGTGGCAAAATTACAGTAACTCATTTGTTCGGACTTTGTAGCCTAAAAGGAAAAGAAACTGTTTACTAAAAGAAGTCATCAGACAGTTTCCTCTCCATTATTGTTTACCCTTTAATTAGCATTATTTCAATGGAATTTTTCTTGATTTCTATCAGGATTGTTGGGAAGAGAATCAGACCCTCAGGCTGTAAAGAGGATGATTATTAGTCAATAAATAGAGAAATTAAGGCTCACTACTAAAGAAGCCTGGATATCTATGAGCATCTGGAAACACAAAGGTGTGATGAAGTGGTACAAAGTATGACACTCAATAGAAGTGGAGATTTCCTATATAAAGACACATAGATATGTACTTGGCATCACTTAATGGAATATTTTCACTACAGGCAGTGAGAGTTTCCACCTCTGTAATTTTTTTTATGCTGTAGGATCAGATCTACATTTACAGACTTTATAAAAACAGAATGACACATTTCCTGAAAACCAGCTCTGCCTTCTCTCCTGCATCTTGCCATCCAAAAATGAAAAAAAAAAAAAAAAAAAAAAGCTGATATTTGATATTTTTGCTCCTGATAATCATTTCATTGCATATATAGATCTAGAAAATAATTATAAATAAGAATAATTAAGAATGATTAAACAGCTGAGTAAATTAAATAAGTAGCAAGATTAGGATAAATAATGGATATCTTTTCTCTAGTTGTTGAAATGCACATACCTCTGGGATAAACAAAATAGTTACTCTTAGTTGCTGAGTGAGAGCAATACCTGGTCTTGAAGTTCATTAAAGTAATTTAAGTGCTGCTGAAGCATTTTTTTTTATAACAAACTTTAGCTTTTTTAACTTTTTATCTGGAAGACTGAAATTAACCATAGTATGTAGCAGTTCACAAGAAGTATCGGTTTGTTTCTATCCAACAAGAAGTTAGGTGAAAACGGATGTGTTAAGAACTTTCAGGACTCCCATTCATTTGCCACTTTTTGTGTAGAGTAGTGTGAGCACCTGTCACCCAGTCTAATTATTTCATTGCCTGTTGAATGTATTCTGTATTCTCTCTCTCTCTCTCTCTTTTTTCTTTGATGGTAACTAGTAAGACTTGATTGCAGTTACTTGGTATGGTAACACTTTGCTGTAGCGAAGGTATGAATAGTACCAGATTATAGCTATTCATTCAACTCCCCTGCAATCAGGGCTAATTTTCCACACTAGTGCATAATGCAGTAGCTTGCAAACGTCTGTTATTGTTGGAAGTTATGTTATTAATACCTGATCACAGTGCCGTAAATGTGTGCTGCTCGATTTTCAACCGGAATCTGAAAATAACGGGCAAAATCTTCAAATTCTGTAATTTTTAGCAGTGTTGCTGAAATTACTTAGGTATGAACTGCTTACAAGTGAAGAAAATAGCCAGCTTACTTAAGGAAACACCTTATCTATACGTGGTATGCATATTTACTCATAGCCAAGAGCGGAGAAACATTTTACATAATTACAGATGCATCAAATGTATAAAACCTCTTGTATGAAACACAGAATCAGCTGATGATGGAGATGATTTTCTAGCAGAATGGAACAAAATTATTCTCAAAGCAATTCAGTCAGTCTTTGAAGATTGCCTAACAGGAATGATCATTTACGGAAATTTAGTTGCATCAGAAATTTATTTGCATCCCCAGTCAACTTTTATAGCAATATTGAAGTTCAAATAAAAGTATCTTCCAAAATGTCTGCTCCTAAAAATGGTGTAAATGTAATTGTGTATTTGTAATGTCTCTTTATACAACTTTCATTTTGTAAGCATATTTGTTGAAATTTTAAAAAGTTCTGTAGGTCCTGAAAAGCAGTACCAGTGCAGACTGGAGTCATTTGCAATCATAGAAAGTCTAGCAATATGGGCAGAATGCAGGCCCCATTTAGGAACGCCACTGCTTTCTGTGGCACCAGGATTTCACCTCATGTGGTTCACAGCAAAATTTTTGTCTTAGTCTGTGGCCCACAGTGGTTTAAGAAGCTAATGGTTTCAGTCTTAGGAAAGCAGTTAAGAATAAAAAGACAAATCCCTAACAGGTGTAATCATCTGATTGAAATTTCCAGTGTTGCATTTCTTTCACTAATCTGAGAGTCAAGTTTTTATATCAGTCACTTACATACACAGTTCCATCGTGTTTGTTTTACATGTCCATCTGATTTTGGGAAAGAGAGCTGTTCCTAGTAAACGTAAGGCACTGGAGGTAACTGTATGAATTTATTATCTGTTCTTCATTGTTCATTCACGTGAAACTGTGAACACCTGCATGACTTTCATTGCTTTTTTATTTCTCTTACAAAAGAGGCTAGTTTAGACAGTGCTAAAAGGTCACAGTGAAACAGTATGTGGGAAAAAGCACGAATATTTTCAAATAACAATGATGCAGACAATTGATTCTGGCTTCTCAGTGAAAGATCTGATATTTATTCTATTCATAATGTTTGACAATTAAAATTGCATGGTGTTAGCCATCCCACCTTTTAACAGTGTAATGCTTGCAGCATTGGACAGATACTTTTTTTGCTGTGGTGCAGAGGAATCACCTGTAAAGTAGATGAGAAAGAAATTGAGGGTATGTTGGAAACATTCACTGGGACATGATCAGAAAGCTTAAGAAATAAGTCTTGGCTTCCATCAGAAAGGACTTAGATTCTCGGATCTAGAAGAACAGAGGAGTCTCAAGATGGGAATCAGATGAAAAATTCAGATCCACATGGTGTAAAGAAAAAATGTGCTGGTGGATTGTGAAATAAGTTTGACATTCAGGTATTAGAGGAGATTTGAACTTGGAGGTTACCAATATGGGAAGAATCACACACATACACAAAATCTCATTTTGACAGTGACAAGGTGAAAAACTTCTTTGTAATAGATTCCAGAACCAGAGGAGTTCAGCGAGTGTAATGCAGTATGGATCGGTATGACTTTTTTTTGTAAGGGATGATAAGGAAGGTGAAAAGTTTGGTATGTCAATACTTTTCTCAGTTCTGAAGTTGCTGCTGGTAATTGTGACTTGCATAGATGTGCTCTGGGTATCCTAACCACTAGGCAGGCAGGGCAGCCTGGTGGCCCATGTCAATCCGGCTGCAAGATCCCCGTGGCCGCGTTGGTAGCTGCTGGTGGGTTCTGTAGCTAACAGCCGGTTGTGCTGCCTTATCTCGACTGACACTGGCTAGTGCCTGTGTGTGTGGCTGAGATTACAGGGGCGACCGCTACATAGGTACACTCAAAAGTGAGGGATGCTTTTGGCACTGTTTAAAGTGTTGGGATTTTTTTCTCTGTGTTATACATGTGCACATGCGTAGGTTAGTCTTAGCACTCAGAAGCAAAAAACATTGTTTGGTTTGTGTTTTGTTTGCCATGGTAAGTCATATACTAAAGCATATATATATATATTTTTTTTTAAATGGCTGTTAATTTGTAACCATCTTCTCCAAGAATGATAATTTCATTGAAATAACAGTTCTTAATTGTGGAGAGGGGAGCGTTTCTTTTTAAAATTAGATTACCTCAGTTGTTTTTTTTTTTTCACCTTATCTTACTTCCTTCTGATTTTATACTTCTAATATAAAATAGTTTAAGAGCAAACTGGTCTTCTACACACTGTATTCAGTTCTTCATTTTTAGGATCTGTGAATACCTGCATGTAACCCTTTGTCTATAGGTTGAAACAGTAGCAAACATGCTGTACTGAGGGTCAACAACAGAAAGAACAATAATAAATAAATACATTATCAGAAATTTCAAAATAAATAGGAAACACAGAACTAGTTTATAATGTTTCTAACGTTTCATATTAAGTAGAATGTCACAGGTTGGAGTTCCTCGACGAAAACAGGTTCCTGTACTGTGAAGGTTAAGGTTTCTTTTAACTCCACCCAGAAGATGTATACCAACGTAGATCTAATTGAATAAGCACAGCAAAGTACCTATCTGCTGATGTTACACTACAGTCTGATACAAAAGGTCAACATGTACATATAGACATACTATATACTATACTACTGTCTATGGAGGTGGAAGAAAGCACACAAAAAAATTAAACTTTGTATGTATTGTCATTAACTGTGTTCCTGGGGTAGGTCAAACATATAAAAAATACATCTGGTACTCTAGTGGTGTTTACTTTGCTGATTTCCATCTCTGTCAGTAATAATTTTATATTGGTTCTTTTCCACACTTTTGTTTTGTGACCACATATTGCATTATATTCTTGTATTGTTACACTGAAGAGCACTGTTAAGAATAATGAAAAAAAAATTGAAAACTTTTTTATTTTTTTAAGCTGCCTGCTCTGAGAAAGGGGTTTGGTGCTAGAAGTAAAAGCATCAAAATATGACTTCTAAATATTTATTGCTAACTCTAATTAGAATCTTTCCAGTTGTGTGTGTCAACTTTTGACAGAGCGATACGCAGAATTATTGAACTTTCAGAAGCTGTTTTTTTTAAAGGCATTCAGTGAAGGAGCAATACACAGAATAATTTATTCTGGTAATCACAATGAACAATACAGTAATTCAGTCAAGAGGTTCTACTATTATTCTATATGGTGCATTGCATGTTAAGGAACACAGAGTAAATTACAACCTTTCAGACAGCCCTAAGGAGCAAGCAACTTTTTTATATACTAAAACCAAAGCTTTCAAATATTTTTTTCATTTTTAATAAACTGAAGTGACTGACTGGCTATATATTCATATACAAATATCTGTTAGAGCTATGGAGCTATCTTGGTTTGTGTTATCTTTCCGAACTGTTTGACCAGCAACTTTTGTTTTTCTTTTCCTTTTCAGCAGTGTTTTTCTTGAAATGAGCCATGTTTTCAGTTAGGTCTTTCCCCGGCCCAATTCTCTTCGTATTTGGACATTTGAAGCCAACTTTTTTGTGTTTTTTTTTTTGGTCACCTGCTATATTCTTTGCGTCTGCAGCTGTAGTAGCCTCACATCATATAAATTTGTGTCAGTAGTTTTAGTTGTGAGAGACAAATTTTTAGCTGACTTCATATATCCAGAAGGAAAAATTGGAGAAAAAGCAGTAACTTTTGCAACAATACAGATTTCACCCTATTTTTGTTTGATTCCGATGAGGAAGTTGTAGCTGTGATGATGCAGTACAAGGATAGTACAATGTAGACATTTTCTACATTTTGAATATGCCGTTGAGTTTAAGACATATAGCAATCGTTCATAGACAGCAAACCCAGGATTCGCAGTTCTCTTCCAAAGACATTCAGCTATTTTAATGTATACTTTCAAGAGGTTGCTGTAGTTTGGTGTGTAAAATAAAGATTTAATAAATTTATAATTTCCAAACATGTAGTTGTAAACATATATATATATATTGAAATAGTTCTGTAGGTGAATGTTTTAAGCGAATATTAAAATTTACATGGCTGAAAAATTAAGACATTGAATTCTATTTTTTTAAAATGGAAATACACAGAATTATACACCTCTGAATTTGAATTTTGATGCTAGGCAATATATTTTGTAGAAATAATTAGTTACAATTTCATAGAAGATAACCACTTTCAGTACATACCTCCTGATGTTAAAATGAGCAGTTCTTATTCAGTACACTTGTGCAATGTAGGCTGATTTCTGCAGAGAAAAAAAGTGTTAATTAAACCAACATTTTGCAGTACTGATTTGCAGAGGACTGCAATTTTCAAAAGCTAACAACTTTGCCAAAAAGCTACCGGTTTTCACTGGCACACGAAAGATCCAAATGACATTTTGTTTGTTTGTTTGTTTGTTTTTCTTTTCTTTGCCCTCATAGAAGCGTCTTCCTTGTTACAAGGAGATAAGGCTTTGACATTTTTCAGTCCTTTTATTCAATGCATGAGCACAAATCTCAGATTTTGTAAATACAGTGACAGTTACCCTGATAATACTCCTCCCTGTGTTTTGTGACATATGTAAGTAGCATTATCCTGGAAGTAAGGAAATTGAGACATGGAGGTTAAGTAATTTGCCTGAAGCTAAAGAGCAAGCAATTAGCAGAGATGCAATTAGAATTACAAAGTTTTGGCTCTCAGCCCTCTCTTCTGTCCAGTAGCCAACTGTCACTTTCACAGCTCTTGTCTTCTGGTTTGCTCTCTTGAGACCAAACTTCAGTGAAGTAGTTCATACTTTTATTTTAAAGATTAGAATGGATTGTCCTTTTCAGTTATTATTGAGCTTTTGGAGTGAAAATGGCTGACAGCACAAACGGATTTTTATTTTTTATTTTTTAAGAGAGGCTTCGCTATATCCTACAGAGTTTTGCAAGCTTGTATTTTGTAGTCTTCTAAAACACTAAGTATGCATTAAAAACAGTAGCCTGGATGAAATCATAGAATGTGTTGTAAATGCTTAATGTCAAATCACAAACTTGAAAATTGATACTTTAGGCTCTGCTAAGATCACCTCTGCACATGGAATCATAGTCATAGAACGGTTTGGGTTGGGTTGGAAGCAACATTAAAGATCATCTAGTTGCAATCCCCCTGCCATGGGCAGGGGCACCTGGCAGTAGACCACAACTATTTCAGTGGTACAGTCATGATTCCCAAGTGGTGAGGTGTCCTTCACTGGACAAATATGATCAGATAAGGCGTGATACAATGTCTGGGTCAGTTAACTTGGTTGACTTCTGTGTTACCTTCACTGACTGTCTTGGGTACGCAGGTGTGAACTGTTCTAGAGAGCTCCAGTTTGATCTATTTAGGATTTTTTTTGCTAGGATTTTTTGATACATCTTTTTTTTTTTTTTTTTTTTTTTTTTTTTTAATGAGATAAATGAATAAATTTACATTAAAGAGAGAAGAATGAAAATATGATAGATGAAACTTAGGTGAGATAGATGTAGCACTATGGACCAGCATCATCTGCTTAGCTGTATTTTTAATCACTGAAAATTATATTGCAGTCATTTAAGTAAAATAAATAACCATGCAGTGTTCTTTTGTAAAATAAGAAGAATGCTATGGTGACATAGAAGACATCAAATAATTGTACTCTTCAGAGATTTTAGGTAATAGATTGTGGGAGAACATCATTTTACAAGCTGCTGTCATATATCACAATTAAAACAGAAATAGACTTGAGATAATTAGGGATTTACCTTTATGTGGTGATATTTTTCTTTTAGTTATGTTTGTACTATTTCATTGAATTTTGGAGCTAGTTATGACCTTGTTGTGCATACATTTATTTGAGGTTTTAGTTCTGACATTCTTGAATGAGTTATAAACTTGAAGTTTCTGCTGGCAAAACTTTATTGGAGAGGAGTTAGAGCAAAATAGTTCCTATAAGCAGAAATTCATAGAGCAGATGCAGTCTTAATTACAAAACTGCACTTTAAGAGTAGTGTTTTTTGCTTCCTGGCAGTGCATTGTCCTGATTGAGAAAAAAAAAAAGGTGGCTTATAGGAGCTTGAATTCACAATAGGAGCGTTACACAGCAGGACACTTGTGTAGTACTGAAAACACAGTACCAAAAATAGTTGTGAGTGAAATTACATTATAATCAATGTATTTATATCTTCATAACTATATCCCAGAGCAGGCTACTTGTACTACGTTCACTGCACTGATATATCTTATGTGACTTGTAGGCAAGGAACTGAGCTGATCCACTGAGACCTTTAGTCACTCAATCTTTTGTAATACCTATAAACAGTTTTCTGACCTAGTTTGTGAACATCTGCTTATGCATCAGTAATTTATCATCTTACAGGCCACACTAACCTTTCTGCTAGTACAGCTGAAGCGCTGTGCAGCTGGGCTGCATTGCATGGCCCTTCATAGCACTGCTAGTAAGAGGAACGTATATATATATCCATATATATATATTCTCCCTATTTCACTGGATACCTAATTTAGATTTCATATAATCAGTTTTTGTAGGCAAATGGTAAATGTTGTTTTACAACTAATAGAGAGTTGTTTTTGAAGTTCTGGGATGACGTGGTTCTAACCTAGTAAGAAGGCAAGAAAAATCTATCAGTCTGTACTAACTAGTATTTTTTTATTTTTATAACAAAATTAATTATATACTCTTTTTATTAACCACTTTTGCTCAACAAATTATGCTTTAGTCAAGTCATGCCATCTCTTAATGCAGGTTTGGAAATAAAAAATCATCTTAAACTCCTTAATGCCCCAAACTGGCTGCTTAAAATTACATTTCTGAATAAGCAGAGCTGTATGTATTATTCGATGCATATATGTTCAAAGGAATTGTGGTTGTCAATGTATGTGGTTATATGGAGTGTAAATTTTATTAGACTTGTGCACATATTTGATGCAAATAACAACATTCTACCTCAGCAGTTTAATAGTATAACTAAGAAAATAAAAGAGGTATAAAACTATGTATTTACCACCAAGACAGGACAGGACTGTATCCAGAGTTAAAGTGGAGAAGATATTAACTGCCTTGTCACTAAGTTGAAGTTCAGTTATTATGTTTGAGACAGGCTTGAAGAATCTAAAAGTCACCTTCAGACACCCAAGGTATATTCCTCAATCTCATCTATTGAGGATGAAGGCTGGGGACTAGTGTTTGTCCAAGGACTTGGTCCCTAAACTAAGCCTCCTCACCTTATCTAGGAAGAGAATTGGAGAAGGAAGGTCTTCTGGTTTTGGTAATTGCACTAGAAAGATTGAATGACTTAGAGTTTTCTATTATCCATGTCCTCATATACTTTGATAACTGATGTATATTTTGAGTTTTGTACATTTTTCTTGCTGTTATGTTCAACTGCCTTGGGCTAAGGATGATTTTACACTGAGTAGATAACATTAAAGCATTTTACCAATATAGATGTTATACAGAAGTCTAGGATCTTTGGTCACCTTCATAGAACATAGTAGCAGATTGTAAAAGAGTGCTTTCCCCTTTTGATGAACAGGCCAGTTGGTCTTTTTTCAGGGAGAATTTTATTAATTTCTCTTCTGCTTGAATACGAGTTACAAGAATTTACTTATAAGGGTACGTTGTTGAGCATTAACACCGAAACGCATTCAATAAGAGTTTGATGGTTTCTTTTTGAGTCAGTCTTATAGGTGATTTTGCTTTCACAGTCAATAATCAGTGATCTGTCCTGTGTATAAATGGCCAAATATGCATTTTGTTCTGCTTAGATAAGTAAAAAGTGAGTGGAAACTTCACTTGGTAGTTACAGTGCCTCAATTTTTGTTCTCCCTAGTTTTGGTACCTGTATTATGAGAGTTATAGTGAGGACTGAAACAGCAGTAAAGGTCACCTCTCTAGTAATAACCCAGATATTCTCAGTCACTAACTGTAACTAGTACCTATAGGATCTCATTATTCCTCCTTTCCTTTAGAGAGAAACTCCTCTGCAAAGAGATCAACTTGCCTGGCATTTTAAGAGCCACTGCTTCTACCTTGCACATTGAAAAGGAGTGTCAGCTCTCAGTTACCAAATAATTCATATGCAGTCTGCAGACATTAAAATTTGAAAAAGAAGCAGTAGAAAGCTTTGAAGCGGAATTTCCTTTCATTAAATTAGTGAATATGACAAGGTTATGTAATGTTCCAGGCGGATGAAGTGGTGCACGTCACTAACCTTTTAGATTCAAGAGGCTTTATGCTTTTCATTTGCTGCTGGAAGAAGGCTTAGTACTGGATTAACTAGCAAATTCCTCTTTTTAACTCAGGTAGATTAAGCCCCAGTCAATTTTCACATATAACATATATGATAAATATTATCTATACATGCAAGTTTATCATTATTTTGTTCTATATGGAGCATTTGAACATGTGGTGGTATATAACTTAAAGGCATACATGCACTTGGGTTAAATTTGTAGCTTTCATTGTTCGGATTTCCTATAGGCATGGGAAAGAGAAAAAGGGAGCTCTTATCCTTCTAACACATTTACCATATCACAGGTAATTAATGTTATGCCTTCATCTTTCAGTTCTCAAGTTAATCAAACTTTAGAAACAAGCCTCCTGATTCTCTTTTCTTAAACTAGCATAAACAAGAGTGTTTCTGTAGGAAATACGCTGGGGCAAATAAGGGAAGGTTCGGACACAAATTTGTAAAACCATTCTGTTTTCTGTAGTAATATTTAGAAGGAGGTTAAAGCTGGTTAATAAAGGTAACGGGGTATGTGGCACTGGCACTTAAAACTGTGTACACTTCTCGGGGCTCAAAAGTGAGAGGAGGTGTGGGTGTGCATTGGCATCCTTCACATTTGCAGAGGAGGCTGTCCCAGATGGTCCGTCAGCCCTGGCTTCCCTTCTCGCTTTGTGTGATAACGCTGTGTCAAGGCAATAGTTATTGCTGGGTTTCATTTCTACAGTACGTGTCCCAGTAATTTGTCATGATATCAAGCAACAATTTTAATGGAAAAAAAAAACCACAGCAAAAAAATTCTTCAGCTTAGTCCTACCTAGAGAATGAACATATTGGTCTATAGTATTAATTAATCACTTTTTCACAGGTTTTTCACATATGTTCTTCATACTTGGGAAAGTCTTATTCCCCCCCCAGTTATTATGAACTCTAGATGAGTATGGGAGTGAGGTGTGGGGGGATGATGTTAGCTGGCAAATAAATGTCTGCTGCTGTCTGTGTTGGCTTGCATTCCTGCCATGTCCCTAGGGCTCAGATAATGTCTGTACCTAGAGAAGCATGCATAATCCACAATGAAATGAACTGGTACCAGGGTCTGCACAGCCTAGAGGTACAAATTAGGAATGTGCTGTTTTAACATTAGACCTTTTGGAAAATGTAACCTACCTGTTCCAGCTGTAAGGTCTTACTTGCAAGTGTGTCATCTGATTTCATATTTCATGCAAGGATAAAGCCTACTGTCAGCCTAGTAANNNNCTGGTGCTGTGCATTGCAGAAATTTTGAAAACATAAAGATAGAATTGACTTAATATTTTCTTTGGGAAATCAGGAAGACCAGATCATTTTTGGGATGCTTACTAAATTTGTAGGGTGGGTATGTTCTGGCTAAATGAGATAACTGGTANACAGGCATTTTTGACATAGAATCATAGAATATCCCAAGTTGGAAGGGACCCATAAGGGTCATCGAGTCCAACTCCTGGCACTGCACAGGTCTGCCTGTGTTTTTGTTTTTTAAAAGAATACAAGTAGCAGAAAGAAGGTGGAGAGATAATCATTTTTGTTGTATTATAGAGCTTTTATTAGTGTTGTTTCGAAGGGGGAGTTTTTAAATTGTGGAGCCTGTAAAGTGAAATAGCTTAGTTTCCTTCACCAAGGAAGAAAACTCAGAAACCTGTGTTTGTACCTACAAGTAGTTTTTGTAAACCAAATGGATCAAGGTCTTCAGCTGGAATTAGTTGGCATATCTGGATTGCATTTAATAGTTCAAGGATCAAAAACTGATAATTTCTGTTCACTGGGTAATAAAAGCTGCTCAAGGTATGATGGCATTTGAAGATTGTGTTGTTGCAATTCTTCATGTTGAAGGATGTGAGGATGACACAGTTTTAGGATGTTTACTGTGAGAAACAGGAAAACTTCAGCAGATTGTGACTGACAGCCAAGAGCCTTTAGGAACATACCAGTTGGTAACTCTGGGATTTCTTGATGTAGATTTCATGAATGCAAATTCTCACTTGTCCTTATAGAAATAAAAAGCTAATTAACTTTCTTACATAGCCAATTTGCAGGTACATTGTATATGCAGGTTAGAATTAAGGCAAAATAATTGCTTATAACAATGATCAGTCTAACTAATGTCACAAATTATGATTAATGAGTAAATTAACAGTGAATGCTGTAAATGAGTATGCTTTGAAAGTTCTTTTTAAGAAATAAATGAGTGCGAAAAGCTTTTCTATTAAATATTGTGCATATATATAATAGCTTTTTAGTATATTAGCTCATAGAGGGAATTGTGAAAAGAACAGTAACTCATATGATTTGTAATATATCTGTATGGTATCAGGCTGAGATTATATGCAACATTTGCCTATTTGTTCATATTTATCATAGTTACATTTTTCTTTTTAGTTAAGGAGCCTTCATCATTACTGATTTTAAACCAGTCTGTGGCCTGCTTATTTACAATATATAGCAGTTCCTAATAAGTCAGTGGGTCACAGAGAATATTGCAAACTGGGACATGGGGTGAATAAAGGGGGTTTATACTCTTTTTTTTTCTTTGTTTTCTGCATAGGAATTTTCTGAGTGTGTAATTTGGCATGGGAAGAATGACTTCAGAATTTCTAACTAGGAATGAGCCAGAGCCAGTTAGATCCCCATGAAACTTGATGTCACCAGACCAGAATCACAGAGGAGCTCTATAACAAGTGACAGTGATTCTTGTGATAGTGTGTGTTCACTACCCCAAAGTGAATGGACACCTGCCACACCGTATTGTTTATTCTGTGATCAGCACATTTCTGAGTGTCAGATGAAAAGGTTCCTTGGGAACAGTTGTGACTGTAGCATCTTCCAGCTTTTATCACTACAAAACGAGTCTTTACAACCTTTACAAGTCTTTCTTTTCCTTATGTTTGTGTTACTTCATTCACACTTGCTATGAAGGCTGACAAAGGACATGATAGGTTAAGATCCTTGAAAAGTTTTGTTCAGATTTCTGAAACTATATTATATTTCACAAATATGATAAAGCTTAATCGTAGATTGAATTGCGGTATGCTAGGACCTTCCATATACCCCAAACAGAAGGTCCAGAAACAGAACTGTGTTAAGGTCTGCATTCCCTATGTATCTTGGCCACAGTAGGTCCATATGCCGAGCTTGCTATGCTTGTGCTGCAGACCTCCCTTTGGCTCTCACTCTACTTTCAAAGAAAGTTAAGTCTTATCTTCATATTCATCTGTTAGAGGATTTATCTCTGTAAAAGTGTCTCTACTCAAGAATAGCTCTCAGTTGCTATGGAAAGGAGGGGGCTGAATTTAAAAAGCGTTTTGTCAGGCATTTTATTTGAATGTTGAGAAAAATATAACATGTCCTTAAATAACAGCACAGAGTATAGAGCAATATAATTAAAACAACTAGACAATTCCACAACCTAGTGAAATATGAATTAGTTAATTCCATTTACTACTTCAGGATTGTACTTAAACTTACAAAAACAAAATGTTACAAAAGAATAAAGAGATGCCTTATGCTCATGGAAACGTGAAAAAGTTCCAATCCAAATCAGTTATTTTAGTGTCATGTTAGAAATATATTTTCTGGACCCTTGATATGGAAAAAAAGGCAGCTTCTTTCTTGGTGGTTGTAAACTATTTCTATATCAGAAGTTCACGTGTCCCTTAGGGGGACAGCTTGACTGTTTGTGAAGCAACAGCTGAACTGCTATGGCTTTAAAATCCTTAAAACAAACAAATTAAAGCTCAGTGTATTTAAGGTGAGCTAGCAATAAATTCAATTTTCCTTCATATCTCAGGCTGTAATGTGCAGCAGTTCAATAGCTGTCACATGAGCTTCTGAGTAGCCCCATCAGAAAGTGGATAACAAGCAGCAGAGGGTGGGAATCCTTAGGCCTTGGATGGCACATCTTGTATGGTACTCTCCATACTTCCCAACTACAGAAGTCTTCTGCTGTACAGTTTTTCCTTGACAAAGTAGTATTCAGTATCTACACAAATATCTGGGAAGGCACTGGTAGATGGACAAGATAAAACAAGCCAAAGTGGCATTTTTTATGTTTAATATTGCTGCAATTTTGATGATGTCCACAAGAAAGTTTGAGTAAGAGCAGAAATGTGAGCAGCTAATTTTAAATGAATTTTACTTTTGTTATTTTAATTACACTAGTGTTATTTGAATTGCAGTTTTATTGAAATGTGACCAACTAGAGTTTCAATAGTGCTGAGAGGCTATCATATGATAGTTGGTAACCTATTGCTTCTGATTTTTTTTGGCAGATTTAATTGCACTGGAAGATTCCCATATAGATTGTTGCTGTGCTTAATGAAGTGTGCTGGAGAGAGTTTCTGTTGGACTCTGCACTGATGTTGTTAAGGGAGATTGAAAATAGTTGTCAGTTCTCAATCAAAATTGCCCTTATGTTAATAAGCACAACTGTGTGTGCAGTGTAATTGTATTTGCTATCAGAGTGCCTAGCAGCTTATGTCAGAATCAATGTCAAGAAACTGACAACATTAATTGTGGAGCTAATTTATGTCAAACTTTAATTAACAACCTTTATAAAGATAAAGGCAACAAATACTACTTTTCATTTTTGGTTCTGTCTGGGCATGATTTCACATACTCCTATACTGATGATAGTCAGTTCGTATGTAATGAGAAGAACATATTGATTGAATAATGAAAAGATGGATCGCATGTGCATGTCGTTTGTCGTTCTCCATGGCTGGCTGGCTACTGTCAACATAGTCTTAGCTCCTCTGGACCATAAATGAATTTATCCTCATAGCACCTATGAAACATACAGACAGTATTACTCTTGTGGTGCATGTAACTGTAGTCTTTACAATTTAAGCTTAAAACTTTGTTTGTCTTGAAAAATGTCTACAAGTAGGGAATTATGTCATTATCACAGAATCACAGAATCACAGAATCATTTAGGTTGGAAAAGACCTCCAAGATCACCTAGTCCAACCTATGACCCAACACTAACAAGCCCTCCACTAAACCATATCACTAAGCTCTACATCTAAACATCTTTTGAATACCTCCAGGGATGGTGACTCAACCAATTCCCTGGGCAGCCTGTTCCAATGCCTCACAGCCCTTTCAGTAAGAATTTTTTCCTAATGTCTAACCTAAACCTCCCCTGGAGCAACTTTAGCCCATTCCCCCTCGTCCTATCACCTGGCACATGGGAGAAGAGACCAATCCCCACCTCGCTACAGCCTCCTTTAAGGTACCTGTAGAGAGCGATAAGATCACCCCTGAGCCTCCTCTTCTCCAGGCTAAACAACCCCAGCTCCCTCAGCCGTACCTCGTAAGACTTGTTCTCGAGACCCCTCACCAGCTTTGTTGCCCTTCTCTGGACTCTCTCGAGCACCTCCATGTCCTTCTTGTAGTGAGGGGCCCAAAACTGAAGACAGGACTCGAGGTGCGGCCTCACCAGAGCCGAGTACAGGGTGAAATTATGTAACAACTGTGCCTGTCTTTTCCCTTTACTGCTTCATAGCAAGTGTTGTAGGATCACACGCAGTCCAGCAAAAATTCACCTAGGACTGGAAACGTTGTTATTCTTCAAGTACCTAACAAAGCCAAGTTAGCTATTCAGCCCTATTTCTGCAACTTCACTATGTAGATACAGCTCTGCAGAAGGTAGTAAAGAATTTCCAAAAGGAGGCATAGCAGTTTTAGTCCTTTACCTTTTTTTTTTTTTTCCCAGTCCTAGATGGACTCGGAAAACTAGCTTTACCTCTACCACCAGTTAAGTTTTGTAGAAAATATGTATTTTCAAGTATACTTCTATGTGCACTATTAGATAAACAGTGTTGCAGTTTGCAGAGTTCTGGAGGTGTTTTGTTGTTGTTTATTTTCTGTTCAGCAGCAATGGGAAAGGCAAATTGTCTTACAGTATAAATTAGTGCAAGCTCTGTTGTGTTTGCCTGAACTGCACTGATGGAGAATTTGTCTCTGAATATCCAATAAGGAGGAAAGGGGTTCTCCTTTATTTCTCTTCTTTTTTAAATTATTGTTATAATGAATACAATATATTGCATATAAGTAAAGCATGTCAACCATAGATATCATGGTGATTGGCAGTGACATAAAACCTAGTAGTAGAATATGTTTGTTTGTTTGTTGTTTTCCAGAGCTAGTTTAACATAGTTCATCATGCTTTTTGTTTATCACTTTTCATTGGTTTTGTCTTCTTTGTTGTTCAACTATCTGCAGTTCTCCTGGTCCCAGGATAGCTAAGTTAAATGTTGCAGGAGTGAATGCACAGCATAGTTCTTAAACTGAATTGCTTTCCTCCTTGACCCTGGTAATGCATAGCAAAACTGGCAAATTTTCCAAAACAGACCTGTCTCTGAGGAAGTAAGTTACTTTATTGATGTTGAATTTACGAGTTTGCTGGTCTGAATGTATCAGTGAAGCATATATTTAGAATTGAAAAGCCTGTGTGCTGATGGACTTTCACACACAGTGTTTTTCTTTCATTGGTTTGAGGTTCAACAGTGAATTCGCAAAATGTCAAAAAGAATAAAAAGAGAGTGACATTACATCAGTTTTCACTTGATGGCACACAATCACAATTTGTGCCACAGAATATCTGATTCAGTCATGTCCGTACATATCAGAGAGCTGAGCTAATACATGTGTAGAAAAGGATTCAAAGATAGCAGTTTGGGTGAAACCCAGCTGCTCTTCATCAGAATACATTTCTGTCTTTTCTGTGGTCCAAGCTTAAAGCCTGTGACTTGGGAAAGGATTTTTAGTTTCCTGGCTCTAACTCTGTGTTTCATTCACTGTGGATTTGGAGATTTTTTTATCATCGGAGATGTGCTTTTGTAAGTTCCTCACAGCAACACTGGTGGCACACTGTTTGCTGTGCTCAGACTTGCTATTGCACTTTTTTTTCAGGTATTTTATTTGTTCTCAGTGAATGTGTTGTGTTCAGGGGGCAAAATTAGCGCAGCAGGTAGTTTAAGGAGGTTTGAACATTCTGGAAAGTTGAGAATGTAGCAATAACAATTTTGTCTGACATCTCTGTTAAAGAAAAAAAGGGCGTGGATTTTCAGGAACGTAATATTTTTACTGCATATTTTTCTAAATTATCTTTGTTAGTGGTATGTTGCACGTTAGGGGTCAGGTAAAATAGACTCAATTCTTAGGACATTCTGCATATTCGTGTTTTTAATGTAGCAACATAACAGCAACATATTGAGTCTGTTTTATAGTAATCACTACAACATATTTTCTTGGCATTTAAAATGATTTCAAAATTTCTACCAGCGTTACATACGTACATACTTGTAGTCTGCTGGGGTTTTGACATTTAAATAAACATGCTGACAAGAAGTGTTGCCTGTGGAAAGGACAGTTCAGCAGAATAAGCAGTTAGATGTAAGAACCAAAGAACCAGCAACTTAGAAACAAAAACTAGTACGGTATAGGTACATAACTGCCAGCACTAAGAGAGATCAGTGAAGACAACCAAAGAGAACAGAAAGGAAGTGATTGCTGAAAGTTGAAGATGAGAGCAAAAATTAATTACAGGAGTTGCTGCAGAGCAACTACATATAACAGCTTACAGCTGAAGACAGACCACATAGCAAATGCTTTTTTGTTTTTTTTATTTTTAATGATTTATTGACCCTAAATACTCACTTCATATCATTCAAATCAGCATCTTCAAGTATACCGGATTGCTAAAAACTACTCAGCTAAGAAAGAGAATAATGTAAATATATACATGAACTCTTCAATATCTTTGTACTGTGGTTAGATATTATCTCAGGTTTTTACATTGATTTTTCAGAAGTTGTATCTTGTGTTGGTGTAAGTTTGAAAGTTCTGTTTCACCACAAGGCTGCTAAATTAAGTTTAATTATGTTTTAACAGAAAAGGAAGGAAAGAGAATAATTAATAAAAATGCCCTTTTGTGCTTTTAAAATGATTTCTCCAGTTCTCTGTCCTCTCCTGTTCCTGCAATAGTTGTATCTTTTTTTCACTTCTTTGTAACATAGTAGAATAATGTGGGAATGAACAGGAGTTATATGTGAAACTGTGCCCAGGCATAAATCTCTCTTTCTGTTATAGTCCTTTCTGCGTAGACTCTTAACACAGGCATTTACCTCCACCACTGCAAACTTACAAATGGTTTCATAGAATTTCTCCTAAACATCACTGATTTTAATGGCTTAAAGGTGGGAATCCTGCTTTCATGACATCCTGTGATCATAACATCAAGTCATGAATCATGATCTTATTTGAGTTGATTGATGAGCTCATTTTGCAGCAGAAGACAAATTGGATTTTTTATTTATAATGGTGATAAAATATAATGCGTGATCTTCCTATTTTGATGATATCAGATTTCCGTTTTAATATAAATTTACTAGTAAAATCTGTAAGTACTTTTCTGACCTTTTAGTTATTTCATAATGCTTTTTCTTGCAGGTGAATTCTATCATCAGAGAAACAAAATATTTTATTCTTTTCTTCATTTTGAAATCTTGGCATGGCTTATTTTTCATGTTTGCTGCTTAGATTAATGTTTTTGTTTGTTTGTTTGTTTGTTTTAGCACCACCAAAGTTTACAAGAACACCTGTTGATCAGACAGGGGTTTCTGGAGGAGTTGCCTCATTCATCTGTCAAGCCACAGGAGACCCAAGACCTAAAATTGTCTGGAACAAAAAGGGAAAGAAAGTCAGCAATCAGAGATTTGAGGTATTAGGTCCATTGTTCTGTTCCTCTGAAAAACATAAATTCCAGTCTCACTTCTAATCCCAATATATGTGCTCTATTATCAGTGATTAAACAAAATAGCTATGACCATTGGGGATAATTTAGTGGGAACAGTTTTGTGAAGGTTTCATTTTGCAAACTGGTTATGCATAGCACTGTTAGAGGGAAAACTACCGCTGCTGTATTCTAAACCAGCATGATCTAACTGGGGAGCCTTGGCATGCTTCAGTTCAGCCTGCTAACTTTTCTGCAAAGGAGAGGGGGAAAATTATTTGAGCAGTGATTATTGTCCCCAGAGAGCAAGCCACCTCCTTCTGTGACAGTGTGCACCAAGCAGACCTAGCCTGCTATGGCTTCTGCTGCCACAATTGCTCACCACTATTGCAGAGAGAGATGAAAGGGACATAATATTTCCTGCTGCTGCAGAGGAAATATAAAAGTTGTTTGCTTTTGATTCTTTTCTTAACAATAACCTTGGGAAAGGCTATAGAGAAAGCTGTTTCCTCTCTTTCCACAACCTTCAATTAAAGGAAACAGTGAAGATAATCTGTTCAAAGGATACAGGTTCTTTGGGGAAATAAAACAACAAATAATATTCCCTCTTTTAGTGACAGGAACAATTGATATCAAATATTGTTTGACCTTTAACATGAAGAACAAATTCTGAAAATGGGAGAAGGCATGTATAATGGATATATGTATATATATCCATTGTATAACTGGGGCTGATAGTCTATAATTTCCCCTGTGCCTATTCATTGTTTGCACTGTTAAAAGGTCTCTACTTCTGCATCAAGAAAACAACTGTTTGGCAAATGACTAATTGGTGTATAAAACAGTGACACGTTTTGAGTGAATGATCTAAAATATATGTATAAAAAGTTGAATGAACATTGAAGCCTTCTGTGTTCATTTTTAGTAGCTTTTGGGAAGATTGCTTTCCCCGGCTTTCAGGTTAGACTTGTGCCAGCAGAAAAGAATTGCATTTCTCCATAGACTGATTTTTTTTTTTATTCCTTTCTTTTGTTCAAAATATATTTAAAGATATTTGAAATTCTTGCAGTGTGCAAAATCCATCAATATATTAACTAATGTAGTTATTTGCTTGTATATTTACCACAACATGAGAAATAATTTAAATTCAATTTAAAAGTGACCTGCTAGTGCCAGGAACCATTTGTTCATTGCAGAGCATATGCATAGCTGTAATTGGATAGAGGGGTTAACATAGAAATGTTACCATGAAGTCTATACAATTTATCCCATTCTCGTCACAAAATTTTCACTCGAAGTGACTTCTAAACAGTGAAAGATTGGGCACGTTTGTGTTTACTGTGTCAACTGAGTTTTACTTTGCAATATGTGGTGTTTAACTTGCTTCATATATTGTTTTCTATGTACCTATGTATCTGTTATTAGGGAGAATATGCAAAAATACAACAGTTTTATTTCCATTAAAAATATTGGAATGGAACCATAAAAAATTAATTTAAAATGTTTTAAAAATCCCTTTACTGAAGTGTTGAGCAAGCTGTATAGGCAAGTAAGATGGAATGTATTTCAAAGAAATAGAAAACACTTACCAAGTATTTTATATTTTTTATTATAAACCCTGAACAGAATTCTTATAAAATATCCAAGTAAAGTACAGAGCACATCAACATTTTAATCAGTTTTCTTTCCCATTCAAAATAAGACCATTAATTTACATTGTAGAATGTCTGAATAAGAACAGCGTGACAGCAGAAATGAGATTCAGAAAACACACAGGGCATCTCTAGGAAACAAGAAACATCTGAGATGGTCAACTACACCAATAAAAGAATAATTGGTTGGGCTTCTTTTCTTGATTTTTTTTTTTTTTTTTTT
>VXAA01002808.1:0-26899 GCA_013399115.1 Anseranas semipalmata | reverse complement strand
TGGTGGTGGTGGTGGTGGTTTTTTGTTTGTTTGTTTGCTTTGTTTTGTTTTGTTTTTCAGATTAATAGTTTGTATATTTCTCTGCGTTTGATTGCTTAGTAATAGAAAACATGAAAAGGTTTTACCTGATCACTTTATAGAAGTCTTTATAGAAGCCAAGTATATATAGTTGGAAGGGACTTCAAGGGGCCATCTAATCCATCTTCTTTCCCAGGGATGCTGGGGTTACTTTTTTTTTTTTTTTTATTACTATTGTTTTTAAGTGAACTTGGACAGCCTTGTACAGTTTTTTGTGAACCTTGACACAATATGTTTTTTCTTGTATCTAATCTGAACTTTTTTGCTGGAACTTGATGTACAAAGTAATTGTCTTATCTAGTAGTATGAGAACAAATAGTTTATTCCCTCCCTCTTGACAGTGAACAAGTTTCTATTTGAAGATTATTATCATAGAATGTGGAATGTTTTTGCTCACAGGATAATTCTTAAAACTGGGTATTGCTCAAACAGTTAGTGAGAGTGACATACTGGTTCTGAAATTAAAGGCTAAAACAACCCTTTGTGGGACTTTGTTATTAGCCTTTCATTTTTCATTATATGCTATGAATGAATGTGATATGGGAGGATTCTGTTTTCTCCTCTTCCTTCAAATAAATTCAAATAATACCAATTAGAAAAATGAAGTTTAAGTCTTACTCAGAGGAACTTAAAAAGAGATGGAGAGAGAAAAATTTAAAAAAATATATTACGCCATTCTATGTGTGGCACAAGGGTGGTTCTGTGTTTTTTTTTTTTTTTTTTTTAAATCTGTGCTTGCTTTTTTTGTTGTTCTTTTTAATCTCCTTCAGAAAGTGAGGAAGTGGGAGAAATTAACTATCTGTAGTATGCAGGACAGGAGAATACATCACAGGAAAAGTAAATCCATTTTATGTTGGAGACACCAGACTTGAAACTTAAACTTGGCAATATTTGCCCAATCCAGACTGCTGTAATTGTTCTTATTGGTCATCCAGCAAGGATTAGTCAGCATTCAGATTTGAAGGATAATGATTACACATTTTAATTATAGTGACTGGGACTATTTGGATTCCATGCTTCATTTTTATGGGCAAATAATATGCCTGTATGCTTTTTAGGACTGTGAAATTTTCCTTTCCCTCATAAATGTCAATTTATCAAGAACTCTAGTTACAATTTTGTTTCCATTAAGATCAGATGGAGGTTTTTGTTGTCCAGGTTCCTTTAGGACAATGGCTTTACTTAAAGAACAGGGAAAAGTGATTTGGCCTGTGGACTCTGGAACCAATTTCTTCTCAGAAAAAAAAAGGATCCTATTTCAGTTAGACCTCTCCCACTCATAAGAAGAAACTAAGCAATTCCTACAATGAATATGGAAAAATAATGGACTAATCATGATAAGCTAATCATAGTTCCCACTCTGTACTTTTTTTCTCTCTTACTCTCAGCAAGAGTAGAAGTCTAATAGGTTATTTGTGTGTAAATACAGACTCAAATGTATATGCAAACAGGCATATATGTAAATTGTTTTGTGTGTATATATATAGGTTATGGCCAAATGTTAATTATTTTGTAAAAAAAATGTGACTAACCTGTCTTGATAATCACCACTGACCTGATGGTAGTACTAACATATTTTATTGACAAAGCAATTAAAAAAAAAAAAAATAAATAGATTACTATTACTATTCAATTACAGGGAAGCCTTTTCCAACATCTGGATTGCTGCAGTACTCACCAATATCTGATGTGATTGCAACTGCAAAACATGAAGGAAATAATTTCATACTTTTGCATATGAAGATGAATATTTCTTGTACAAATATTGTAATTTAAAAACCAAACCTGAAAGTTTAGCCTTATCATTTAGTCCTTTAACTGTGTTCTAATGTGTTCTAATACATTGTTGGATAAATTTACTTGCATTCTATGGGCTGAATGTGTAGCTAAACTGAGAAGTCCTGTCTTGTTCAGAAATTGCCAAGCTTTTTTCACTTGGGAGCTCAAAGAGTGAAGTGCACTCTGTGAGTATGGTGGGAATTCAAATGAATTGCTGGCATATGAAGCTGAATTCCTGAAGATAAGAGAATGGAAGGAAACTGGTGATGAACTTTGGGATAAAAGAGCATTAAGTTACAGAATACTTTCTTACAGGCTTTATTAGCTGTTTTTTTATTTTTGTTCATTTTTTTGTTTGTTTTTGTCCTGTCCTTTCTTGAAACTATCTTGGAGTGGTCATTAAATGCTCACTGAACAGCAGTGTATGTTACACAGCATTGCCCATATTCTCATCTTGTTGACTTTGCCCTGGTATGTGTATTTGAAAAATGAACCTGGCTCTGATGTCACAAATACTGACAGGTCACTGTTCATGCACAAATTAATGGAGGGATAGGCATTTGTAACAACATCTGTGACAGCTGTTGTTTCCTTCTATAGGTAATAGAGTTTGATGATGGATCTGGATCAGTTCTCAGAATACAACCACTGCGTACACCACGAGATGAAGCTATTTATGAGTGTGTGGCTTCCAATAGTGTTGGTGAAATAAGTGTGTCCACGAGACTCACTGTTTTACGTGGTAAGTTCTTTCTCAACATAACTAATTTATTGTTAGATAGTTGTAAAAGGGAGGTTTCACTCCAAGAAAGTTAATTACAGTTATTTTTGAATGGATGTTGTTAAAATTCTGATGCTGTTAAATACAAACTTTTTCACATAATACTCAGATACCTTATATTTGATTTTTGACCATAGAATGGTAGTGTGGTTATGACAGAGCAGACTGAAGAAAAGAAGTAAAACAGGAGAGTGTTGTGCATAACAGGTTACTTATATTAGTTATTGAATGAAAAACCATGCTTTATGAATGCATCTGATCTAGATTTTAATGGTGCTCTGGGTAGCTTAGCTTTGTATGATCAGCATTTACACAGAAATTTGTCCATTTAACAGTGACCTTGAAAAATTACATGAACAATTTTTAGATGAGGTTAATTAAGCTGCTACAAGATTTTTCCCTGAAGATATCACAATTAAAAAAAGGGTGGGACTTTTTCTATTTCAAATATACATGTTACCTGAATTGTATTTTTACTTTGGCAAGAAGTTTTTGAAGCTAGTAAAGGAAAAATCCTTTTTTTTTATTTTTTTAATTGTCCCACAGCGGTGAGGATATAAAAACACTGCCTAGTATATTTTCTAGATAGTACTCGTAGTAGTAAGTGCTACTAGTCAAATGACCTGAATGTTTCATTCTGTCTTCTGGAGATAAATGGAAACTGGATTTGGAAACACTTCATGGAATATCACACTCTTCAGTTTGGAGGGATGGTTTTACAGTTGAAGATTATTGTTTTGTATTGTGATATCACATGGCATTATTTGATTTACAGAACTAATTGCTAAGGGCATTTTTGATGATCAGTCTGCTTGACAGAATTTAGAAGAATTTTTTTTTCAATGGTTTAAATATATTTTCTTTTTGATCCTTCTATCCCAGCAAACTTATGGAGATGAGGAGGTTTCTTCTCTCATATTTTTCTCTGGAGTTTGAATTAATATTAAAAAAAATAAAAAAGAAAAGATTTATTTCTATACTTTTATTAGCTATTTCAATCACTGTGGATAGTACTGGTGCTACTGTTGTAGTCAAAGACAACACTATGTCCATACGTATTTTCTTAAAGTAGTCTGGTGTAAGCAAATTTTTTAATATTTAAAGTTGTTCTCCCTAATGCCAGGACTGTTCATTCTGTTATCTTTTAAAAATTCTTCTCAGCCTAGCCAATGAAAATGGGAAGACTGATAGTTAGTTTCAGCATCATGTTCCTAACTTCTTGAGATTAGCTTTTCCCCTCATTGTTTTGAGTGATGAAAACGCTTTTTATGCACAGCTTCCATGCTGTTGAAAATGAACATAAAATGACATTGTCATACTATATTAAAAGTTCAATAAGGGAGAAGGAAAATGAAAAAAAAAAAGGCAAAACAGAAAACAGTGGGGAAACTCAGGTGGAAGAAGTATTCCTTGCCTTCAGAATTTCTTGAAATGTATTTACAAGACTGTGGTCTTGAAATGTGTAAGCATGTGTTTTGAAAGACACTATTCTAAATAAACCATAATTCTCATGGGGTTTGTAGAGAAGAAGTAACAGCATCCATCTCTCTATTGAGGGCTATAAAGGTTGAAAAAGCCAGAAGAGTTGAATGATTGTCAACACTAGCTGACTGTAAAATGAAATCTGTTTCTTTGCTACACCAGTTGATTATTTAATTGTAAGGCATATGTGGGCTTTGCTAGTTAGTTCTTACTCAAATAGCTCAGCTACTCACTATACTACTGTCAGATTCTGTATAAAAAAAAGTTCATAATGATTTGCATATGCAATTACCAGATGAACAAAAAGTGAATGATACTGGTTGTGAGGTTAAAAATTTAAGTCAATTTAAATTTAAATTAATTACAAATTGATTGTCTACTTAAAACATGTGAAATCTGAAAGAATATGTGATGTTTCCAGCCATAATACTTATCTTTTGCAACCGATGGCCTCAGGAATAGATTTATGTATTTAATATGAAACTGAGAGTGTGTGAGAACTCATGAACATACTGAGACTGTAGATTTAGATAAAGGGGTAACATCAGAGAAAAACAAGGACCATACAGAGTGACATCGTATTGTAAGGAAGTTTTGGCAGGGTTAAAATTTCAACATGCTTTAAATACAGTAACTGACAAACTATAATTCAGTGCTAAGTGCATTAGCCTGGAAGATAAGTAATTCTATTATAAGCTTCTATGTTGAAATCTTACACAAATCTTCATGTTGCACAATCTTCAATAGTAGCCTTGTAGAAGAAACTCAGTCTGATTATGACTTTGTGGGAAAGAGTATCTCTGCCTCATGTAGCTGCTGTAGGAATAAACACATAATATAGGTGTGAAAAGGATTTAACAGATATACTCAATGCTAAATAGATTGGAGTGAGTTGGATGTGTGGTCCACTTAGACTTTACTTATCCCTGGGGCATGTGTGACTCTGGATTGCGGAAGATATGCAACGTAACTTTCATGTGTTCTTCAAATATTTCCCTATGAGTTTTTTCACAAACCCAACTTGGCATTTGTGCGGAATCTTGTCCAAAATACGATCTGGGAGAGAAGGTCTGACTTAACCCACAGGTCAACCCACAAGCATTGCTACCCCAATATGGGAGGTTGGTGAAATCAGGATGTTTTCCAGCAGTTGAAGTATCCACCTATATTCAGTTTTGTTTTGTTTTAACTTAATCCATTTTAACTGTTACAAATCACTTGCACATCACAGAACAGAAACAGTTTTGCCAATATATGCATATTTTAGAGCCGAACTTGACAGTTTTTCTATCTGTGGTAGTATACAATAGAAACAATAGTTCTTATCACTACAGCTTTACCTTGTTTCTTAGGTTCTTGCCCTGTGACTAAGCTGTAGTAGTTGGCTCTCCAGGAATTATGAATATAAATACAATGTTTAGCTTCTCGATGTTGAAACTTTACAATGCAAAAAAGAAAAGGGCAGAAAAGGCAGCTACAAGTGATACCATTTCGAGGCCTTAGCAGAGCCAAAGAATTGGGACTTTTTCTGTTACCAGAGTACATCAGAGCACATTCCAACACAGGCCAAACTTTTTCTGCTAGGCTGAATATAGTGACTGTCTGGACCAAGAGTGAATGCCTTAGATAAATGAAAACTGCTTTTGATTTTCTCTATATAAAGCAGGCAGCTGCTTTCCAGGACGCATTCACTCACATGAAAATGCTGAATTTAAGTAAGACTTTTAAGGAGAAGCCTGGAAGTCTCCTTCCAGTCAAGAAGAGTCTATGCTATTTCTTTTGGAAGCCTTTGTTTTAAAAACTCATATTGAGAACCATTTGAGTGTTTTGATTCATTCATTCAAAATTATCAATGTTCAATGGAAGACAATAAAACATAGGATCTTCCCACACTCTGCAGACATTAGAGATAGAATACCTTTCCTTTTATTGTCTGTTCATTTCTATTTAAAGTCACCTAACACTGTTTTTTGGACTTGCAAGTGGTGGGGATAACAGACATTTTTAATGGCTATACACAATTATTCTGTCAAGTGTCATGTACAAGAATGCAATTTGTTCAGGAAGGAGGGAAGGGGGTACCTCCTTGTCCTGCTATATTAGAGAAATCAGCAACACTTCCGTTGCCATTAATTTTAAGGAATACTGTTTTTTTTGTTTTTTTTTTTTAGGTGATTTCTTATTATTATTCCCTGATGAAATTCTGCCATGACTATGAGGACCCCAAGCATTTTCATTTCAACTGCCTTCTGAGATAGTAGATGATTGCAGCACAGAGTAGTGCAGGTTTTAAGCAGGGCTGGAGAAGGCACAATAGAGCAGAACACCTAGGTACATTACTGCTATTTGCTTTGTTTTTTTCTTGTTGTCTGAGAAGTAAAGAGAGAGATTACACAGTGTACTTTAGCAAAAGTCAGTTTGTTTTCTCAGCCCTTTATTTTCTCTATTATTGTTGATTGTATTGTGCATTATAAAACTATTGACATAAAGAATCTTTGTAGCTCAGGCACTGTATAAGGAAGGAAGAATTAAAGTAAAATGTCTATGGGAAGTGCCTAGGGCAGATATTCCTTTCTTATTCATGTTAAAAACTGATTGATTTAAAGTTAAACAGTCATTGCTGCAAAAAAATAAAAAGTGAAATATTTACTGAACAGTGTTTCCCTGTCCATTGATACACAAAGAGATTGAGGTACAGATAATCGAGAGAGATGATGTTTATTAGACCTCTGAGAGTCTAATAAACATTTCCATGCTATTAAAAAAAAATAAATGCATCCAAGGTGCATTTTTTATTTCTGCTGCCAACAATACATTCCAAGATAATAGAAGCTCATTTCTGTATTTTCTCTGCACCCAGTAGTACTGAAATGAGAAGGAACTATTCTGAAGTAATCTGTCATCTGGGACAGCTATCTTTGAGGGCATGGAAATTAGACAAATGGAGTGGCACAGCTGTAATGTTGGAAAATGTGCTTTGGGATGTCTCTCATTTCTAGACAAATGGGAGGAAGGAGTATACATATTCTAGGTATTAACTGCATGGTAGGAGAAATTTACTGTGTTCCAGCTGGAGCTGTGTAAACTGTACACCAATGTTTACCTGACTTGACTGTTCGCTGTATAGTCATAACGATTGATGCCAGGGGGCTGCTGGTAGGACAAACCATTGAAAGTGGAATAAATAGTAACATGGAAAGCAAGAAAATATATATGTGATAACTTCACGTACTGGAAAGATGTTTATCTCAAACATATATTGCATGAGAAGTTTGAAGAGCCTAAGGAGTATCTGTCCCCGAACTTCTTCAACTTTCAATGATCATGCTACAGACTATGTGTAGTCACCTTGTGACTAGAATTAGAATGTTCATTATGGTCCTATTTTTATTATGCCTCTTTTTGAAGAGGAACACTGTTGTTCCTGCTGTGGAAATAGTACTTTGCAATTTATGTTATAAAGTCTCTCCTGGGAAGCTGTGCAAGGAAGATTAAGGAACAAAATGCAGCTGCTTGACACTCACACAAAAGGATTTTGTGAAACAGTGAAACAAAAGGAGAAGTAGCCAATACAACTTAAGCTTAAAAACAAGCCTTACAGGAAGTTATAGAATAGCATGCGGATTTATTGAAATTGCTAAGGAAGTAGTAGAGCACTAGGAATATTTAGCTGTAACATTATAAACTATTTTGAAAGATTTTCTTTGGGTATGGGAATGTGTGCAGCGCAAATAAAAACACTTGTCTTCCATGCAGTATAACTTGAAACACTTAATGATTTACTGATCTCTATAAAGATGGGCAGGAGCAGGGGATTTAACCAATTAGCCAGAATATGTAAAAGAATGATTTTGTGAAATGCATAGTCCATTTCCCATGGCTTACGTCTAAGTTAAGTGTGTTTTCAGCCCCTTTCTAGTGCAGGGACATAAGTGGTAACTAATCTTAATGGTTGAGAAAGTACTGCACCTTACAAATTCTGTAAAAATAAGTAAACATATAAATCTATTACTGTATATAAGTGATGCAAGGTATTGAGTTCAACTTCTAGGTATGTACATTTGACCTTACTGATTTCACAGTTATCTGTTGTTGACTTCTGTGTAGTTCTTTAAAAACTTATTGTTTATAGTCATATAAAATAAATGAAAATGATTGAGTGACTCTGTAGTTATTCTGACTAAGAAATTTCTGGTGAGTGCCTCACTTTTTGTTTTTAATATTTAATACTTTTTTATATTTCCACTCATCTCCCTAGATGGAAAATTTATCAAATATATTTTCCCAGCAATTAGTGAATAGTTTATTAACACTTTATTTTATTTTATTTTATTTTATTTTATTTTATTTTATTTTATTTTATTTTATTATTATTAAGCTTCTGATTTTGTATCAACCGTACAAATTTTCCTTTCTCTTGCCCACCATTTTATTATAAAGAACCTGCTACAGCCAATATAAATCTAAAGCTACATGTTAGAAAGTTTCTGCTAAAAAGTAAAGCAGTCACTTTAAAAAAAGAATGAAAGCAATACCAAATTTCTTGATTGTAAATGTCAATTCCTATAGTCGACTTTCGGAGATGATTAGTTATTTTAGAAAATGAAGCACAATCTGGATAATTAATATGACCTTTTAAGATGTCTTAAGAAGATAAGCCATCCATAGACATCAGAATTTTTTGAGACATTTGTCCTAACTTTATTTCCTAGAAACAATATTGTTTTATCATGAAGTTTCTTTCAATTCTTTGTTGAACTACATATTTTTTGAACATGATTGATTGTATAGTTTTATTTGCATGATGAGCATATACAAAAGAACTTTTCCTGCTACCAACTAGTAATACCAGCTACAGGCATGTCTTTGTAAAGTTTTATTTTTATTTCCTGCAGTTCGTCACTGATTTTCATCTTTCATTGGCTTTCATCCAACAAAGTTTGTGTTTTACTTACAAAGGAATAAAATTAACCATTTCAGTCATGTATTTCTATGTGTTCACAGGATCAGTTTTATTTTTTGAAATATTAACAGTAGTAGAAAATGATTAATACCTGACATTTGTAGGGCAATACGGACGGTCCTAAGACAGAAACATTAGCCTGAAATCTGTCGGCTGGCTATGCTATATCTATATCATACACATATGAATAAACAATAACAACAAAGAAAAAAAACTTATGGATGCTGTTTCATAGATAGATGTCTGACAGTTGTGATCTAAGAAGAGGAATTGAAATGATACTGGACAAAGGAGAATAGTTTTATTTAGCTTGAAATAATTCTTCACCAGACAGTTTTGGCTAAGAATGTGCACCTGTTAAATACTTTCAGGCAACAGCTCAATGACTAATTTTAGCATGACCCCCATCTGAGTATTCCCACTCTAGTATATAATGACTGCATATAGTGTTATAGGCATTTTTGATAAAAAGGAGATATGTCAGCCACTCAGAAAATGCAAACAAAGCCATCCCGAGCAAATCTATTTTAAAACTAATTTGTTTCATATGTTTTACCACTCATCAATACGTATGATGATTCACTCCTTTTCCTAGTCAATCATCTCAAAATGATCAGAAGTCTGTCAGGAGCAAGTGGCACTGAGAACAATGAAGAAGGAATTGGCAGGGGGAGGAGGAATATTTCCTCTGCCAGTCTGTCCTTGCAGAACCAGTATTAGGACACATAACCATAGAATTTGATCAAATTAAAATGCAATCTGTGTCTGAAGAGCCATGAGCTGCTGTAGAGAATGGGTTACCATTTTGATCTGGTTCCTCGAGGGCTGAGCCATATATAAAGAGTGCACAGACATGATATTATGATGTTTGCAAGAAAAGGCAGAGGATTAATTATATGCACAACTGCTAGCTGTTCTGGACGAGGATAGGCTTTTTAGTTTTCTATTCATGATTTTGATATTTTGCAGCATTATTTGTCTGTATACAAAAAAAAAAAAAACTACCTTTTTTTTTTTTCAGTTGCTACCTGGCTATAAGGTAATTCAATTTAAATAAAGTTGGCATTCAAATTTGGGTTGTGTAGTTATTTTATCTATTTGTATAATTATTAGCCATTTGTCTTTTTTAATTGATATAGGTTTTTTTTTTTTTTACACCAAATATTCTTAGAATGCACCCACTTTTCCTGAGGTTATTTGCTATGCATTCATTGAAGATCCTTGGCTTGGTATTGAGTCATATTAGTTCAGTGTCAGGGTTTAAGATTATGCAAGCTTTCATTGTTCAGTGGCCAGAAACCACTGCCTTGACTGAAGTCAAGGCCTTAATCAAACCAGTGCCATTAATCAAATGCCAAAAGCCATATTTCTTGTAGTTGTAATCTGTGGCATGCAGTTTAAACTACATGTTCTACATGCAGTTTAAACATCTATTTGTATGTGTACTTACTTCAACACACCCTTATGATATTTAGTAGCACTGTAATTGTCATTATTGCACAATATGAACATAAAATTGACAGCAGAATTCCAGGGAGCATTTTGATGTCAATATTTTATATCGATTGAGAAAAAACATAGTTCTAGAGATTATCTGTTTGAGGGGATGATACAGTGATCAGTTTCCCAATCCCTGACACTGTCAACATTATCTGTAAGGAACTGCTGGTGTTAGCAGCTTGGTAGGTTTCAATTAAATTGTTGTCACAGTAAATATTCATATGAAATGTCTAATATAGCATAATAAAACCAAGGCAATTACTAGAAAAAAGATATTCATGTAGTAGGCCCGTCTTTAGTTTTCCAGGCTAGTGGGTTCTGTGAATGCTCATGTTTTATCAAGTGCACCATTAGGATGATAGAAATGTTTGCTAAAATGTAGGACAAGCTTGACACTAGTGTACTGAAGTGACAGCAAAATTAAATCCATTTTAATGCAATAAGTGCTAATCTTCAAATACAGGAAAAGCCTAGTAAGACAGCTTTCTCACGTATATCTGAAAATGTAATTTAAAAATTAAAGAAAGCTTATGTAATACTTCAGCTTGCTTAGCCTGGCAATAGGTCATAAAATAATATTTATTAGTGTGATTGTTAAGTTTGGAATGGCTTGTCATAGGAAGCAAAAAGTAAAAATGAAGAATACGTGCCAAAAAATACTTAATGTATTCTGGGCAAACATATAAGCATTTCAAGGAAGCTGAAATTCAATGGATCTTGTAAAAGCACACATATTTTGATTACTAGGACTAGTAATAAACCAATTCTGAAGTAACAACTTTTAATTGATGCAACAAAGCAAAGGAGGTTTTCTTTTGCATTAGTATGGTAAAATGCTGAAAGAACTGTGAGTTAAGTGGCTTCATGGAGAGGGAGAAGCTTTTATGAATACTCTAATATGTACACGATATAAATTCCTATTATGATACATATCACTCCAGATATTTCAGTGCTTGCTGTAAACTGATCTGAAGTTTTGCAGCTGACTTGCTACTGTCCCATTTATCTTAGCATCTTAGCAAAGATGTGTTAATAAAGTTGCCATTCACTAGTTCAGTAGCAAATGGAATTTCTTCACTTCCAAACAGATAAATTATGTATAAAACTGTTACTTAAATTCACCATGACTTAAATTATTCCATTAAAATGATTTACTGTAAAACTACTACGAAGAATCTGCTATGATGTAAAAATGTTAGTTAGTAGCATTTTAGCGCCTTTATTATATTGAATTCATCTTGTGACATACAGTGTCAGAACATACTTAAGATGACAATAGCAAAACAGAATAATGAGGTAGTTTTCCAAGGGGAAGCATTTCAATAAACTTTTCAGTCAAATACAGTCAAGTAGGACTGATTAGAGCCAGGTGTTTCATTAGCACTGTCAATGCGCCTGAATCTTGGCTTATGACACTGTAGTCTTTCATATCATGGACATGTTTTAGGAGATGCTGACTTAACAGTACCTGTCTGAATTATTTTAAATTGCAATTAAAAAAGATCACCAAAGGGAGAATGCCAAACATGTTGGCTTCACAAATTCTTTAATTCTCAATCAATACATTTGTTTTTTTTATCTGAACAGGAAAGAGTATTGTTCTTTCTGTAGTCATTCAGATTCCCTGCCTTTCAAAAAGAATTTGTCCTGGAACAGTACAGACATATTTTTATATCCCATTTTACTTGGCTAATAACAAGTATTTGTTACTCTGGATCTCCCTGTAAAGAAACCCATTTTTATGGTCACTGCTATGCATGGCAGTTATGAAGTACATTTTCTATTTAATTGAGTGAAATTCAGTGCTTCTAGCTTGGTAATAAGCTCAAAGTCTCATCTTGGCTCTCAAATATTTGGTTTCAGCTGTTGCACTGCCATTTTTTCACTAGGCCTGTAATTTATTTTAATAAAATATATCATCTTGTCTTAAATGGCATTATCAGCCCAGCTCGTAAGATAAACAAATCTGTATAGACAACCTCTATCTTCATGTTCACACACACATTTATTTGGTTTTCGGCTGTATAGATAAGGAAGAGGACTGTCTGGGGAATCCTCTTCATTATACCTGCAGCAAAATGACTTTCAAGGAAAGTGAATTGAGAGGCTGAAAAGTTGCCAGAATTTTTTTTTTTTGCAAAAAGCTAGTGTCACTTGGAACTTGATTTATGGCAAGAAGATGAAGCCAAGTGCAGAAAAGCCATTAGTAAGCCCAAAAGCAATCATTTGTTGTTGTGGCGTGTTTCATATAGCAGACAGAGGACTGAACTGAGAATATGCTGAAATCAGTGAGAGAACTGTCTTCCTAGCTAGACTTCGGATCAGTCATACAGTGAATTTGGTCATTAGCTGCAAAATGTCAAAAACACAGAAACGAGCAGAAAAAAGTTTCAAGCTGTACCATTCACATTTTTCATACCTGGAAACATGAAACTAAGCTAATTGGTAGTTTCTATGATAGATACTGAGTACATTCTTGATGTTTCTAAGGTATACTCTGATACTTTGAAATTCTGTTTGGTCGGGTTTTGGCAATTTCTGTTGTTGATTTTTGATTTGTTTGTTTTGCTTAAATACTGAAACAGAGGAGGATAGGGCTTAACATGAGATACTCAAGTTTTTTTTGTTGTTGTTGTTTAATGAGTTGCCTAAACTCAAGTGACTTTGTAAGCAGATATCCTCAAATGGTGATCTAATTTTCATGTGTTCTGAATGTAGTGTTCGGTTGCAGCAAGATCCTCCACAAACTCGGCCCTTTGGAGTTAAAACAATTTATGTGTCTTTAGCCTTAATGCTAATAACTCCTGAGAGATCATTTTATAAAGTAGATTAGTGTTTAAAATAGATATTTTACATACATTTTGAATCTCTGCCATTCTTAAAACATAGGAAGCTAAAGATGCGGTGTAAATAGTGGAGAGTTTCTTTCTAATGAGTGAGACAAATAAACAAGGTGATACTTCAGATATCTGTCACTACTTCAATTTCTCCCTTTAAAGAAATTGATTTTGTTGAATCAGAAAAGGATAAGGGTGCGATAGGATATCAGTTGGTAAAAGGCATTTTTAGATTAAAAATACAAGGATAGAACTGAGAGCTTCATGGACAGATTTATTACAGATTTCATATTAGAAGGATGAACAGAAAGAAAGTCAAAAGCTGAACATAACTAAGGGCAGTTTAGCTTTCATCTTCAGTAGATGATATAGATTGTTTTAGATGCTGATGCCTGAAATATATGTCTAATTATGTTTTGCAGGTAAGTCACAATGCTTGGTCTCTTTGTTTAGGTGGTCTGGAGGCAGGGAGAAAAATGTGGACAATAGGCCAGAAACAAATTCTGTTTTCAGTAGATCTGTAATAACTCTGTTTAGTTCACTTCTGCTTATAAAACAGAAGAAGAAAAAAAAAAGTAAAAAAGCACAGTCATTTCCAGGTGCTCAGAAAGTGTATGTGCGTATCTTTGAAATCATGAGTTAAGTTTAAAAATAATTGTACTGTTTCAATGGTTAAAATTTGTGGATTTATGGGTTTAGATTTTATAGGACTTCCATTTTCTATTTTTTTTTTCTTATCATTAACAAAAATTAGAAAGTTTCAAAAGAATTATCCCATAGTCTAATGGAAGTTTTAATATTTTGAAATACCACCAGAACTGCATTTAGGAGTTGTAGATTTGGGCCCCTCACTACAGGAAGGACATTGAGGTGCTGGAGCATGTCCACAGAAGGGCAACAAAGCTGGTGAGGGGTCTGGAGAACAAGTCTAACGAGGAGCAGCTGAAGGAGCTGGGGTTGTTTAGCCTGGAGAAAAGGAGGCTCAGAGGCGACCTTATCGCTCTCTACAGGTACCTTAAAGGAGGCTGTAGCGAGGTGGGGACTGGTCTCTTCTCCCGCGCGCCAGGTGATGGACGAGGGGGAATGGGCTAAAGTTGCTCCAGGGGAGGTTTAGGTTGGATATTAGGAATTACTGGATTAGGAAAAATTTCTCTGCTGAAAGGGTTGTTAGACATTGGAATAGGCTGCCCAGGGAGGTGGTTGAGTCACCATCCCTGGAGGTCTTCAAAAGATGTTTAGATGTAGAGCTTAGTGACATGGTTTAGTGGAGGACTTGGTAGTGTTAGGTCATAGGTTGGACTAGGTGATCTTGAAGGTCTTTTCCAACCTAAATGATTCTGTGATTCTGTGATTACTCATTTAGGTAATGGTTGAATTGGTTTTACGTTTCCAGTAAATTTTATTGGATTTTTTTTTTTTCATTTTCTTAGTATCTCATTCATGTTGATTAGTGTCTGCATAAAATAAAGAGTGAAATGATCATAGAGTCATAGAATCACAGAATGGTTTGAGTTGGAAGGGACCTTAAAGATCACTTAGTTCCAACCCTCTGCCATGCCTTCCACTAGACCAGGTTGCTCAAAGCCCCATCCAGCCTGCCCTTAAACACTTCCAGGGATGGGGCATCCACAGCTTCTCTGGGCAGCCTGTTCCATTGCCTCACCACCATCTGAGTAAAGAATTTCTTCCTTATATCTAATTCAAACCTACCCTCTTTTAGTTTAAAACCATTATTCCTTGTCCTATCACTACACTCCTTGATAAAGAGTCCCTCTCCTGCTTTCTTGTAGGCCCCCTTTAGGTAGTGGAAAGCTGCTGTAAGGTCTCCCTGGAGCCTTCTCTTCTACAGGCTGAACAACCCCAACTCCCTCTGCCTTTCTTCATATGAGAGGTGCTCCAGCCCTCTGATCATCTTTGTGGCTCTCCTCTAGACTCACTCTAGCAGGTCAATGTCTTTTGCATGCTGGGGACCCCAGAGCACCATGTTTTACGAAAGAAGAAGAAAAACTGAACCTGTTAGGAACTCTATTGAAACTAGTGTAGCCATCATGATTTTCTGATACAGTCATTAAGACTTCTGAGCATTAAGTGGCATGGTGGTGAAACTCAGAGCCAACCAAAATGCAGAAAAGTATTTTCTATTGTTTTGAATGATCATTTGTTGATTTTATGGTGAAAAGGATCATTTGAGAGAGACTTCATTTCCATATGTCTTAAAATTTTAAATTTTAGCATAAATAATTACACCCTCTACATTTCAGTCAATTTTTAGTAAGAGCATACAACAAAATGAATTTTACCTTTACCAGAGAACTTTCAGGTTCTTGTTCTATGTTTGAGATTTTTCCTAGCAAGAACTGTGGTATATGCAGGAAAAAACAAAATCAGCTATCAACATTTTTGACCTTAAAATCAACAAATAATCACTCAAAATGGTACAAAACACTTTGCAGCATTTCAGTTGGCTCTGAGTTTCACCACTACTGCCATAACTTTCTGTTTTCTTGCTATTTCCACATTTAATAGTGTCTGTTCCAAGGCACTGATTTATCATCATTTCAGAGAGACTTCATTTCTATATGTTTTAAAATTTAAAATTTAAAATTTTTAAATGTCTGAGATGATTAAGTGGCTAAATAGGTAGGTAGAGATCACTAAGTTTTACATATAAAGGTTTGGTGTGTCTTTGAGGGGGATGGCTTTGATTCTTTTTGTGGCCTGTGAAATTAAACTTTTTAGTAAAAGAGAAGATTAAAAGACTTGATTTTTTGCAGAGGTTGCTGGTGAAGGAAGAATAAAGTAACGAAAAGGAAAGACAGGATGGGGTTTCTGTACTTGTTGCACTTATTTTTTTTTTTCTATTTGTGATTAAAATGAGCTGTACAAAAATTTTGTACAATGTACAGAAAAAAAAATGAAGACTTTTATACTGCCATTCTTATATAGTACAGTATAATGTAACATGATGCAATACTCTATCAAAGTAGTGCAGTAAGATGGACAAAAATAGTAACATTCTCTCAAATGTAAAATTTTTGGTAATCTAAGGGTAACTGACTACAAGTTGACAGAAGGTATGAGGAAAAGAGCAAACACATCATCACCTGCGATGTTAATTGATGTTAAATTGTAGTTTGGAAATTATGAGGTTTATTGCCCCTTTAAAAAAAGTTCTGAGAAAGGAATAAGTTGAGGAATGATTTGGTATTGTGTCTGTACCTAAAAGTCTTTGAAAACATAGTCTATACCAGCCCTATGTCACAAAAATAGCTTGTTCCAACCAGAGAAAGTCCTGCCAATATGAATAGGTCTAGAAAAGACTTATTTCTATGTACTTTTTTTCTGACATGTTTACATCAGTTAGGGATACCATATCGTCGTACTACAGGCAAATAGAACTGTTACACCTAAAGTCTGCAGTGTGTGCTTTACCTTAGGGAAGGAGTGGATTGAATAAAACTAATATGCAAAGTATGAATCTAGGGGTAGGCAAAAAGAGCAAATTGAAAAACAATATATATCGTGGGTTAGACAAAATATGTAAATGCTACAGTCTAAAAGTGCAGAAAAATGTATTCCTAGAAACAAAATACTTATTTTGGGGCAGGTGCTGTTTATCTTGAACAATGAAAAAATGTTTCAGAGAATGAATTCTTTAATTTACCGCTTTGTTCCCCAATCACCTTTAAGTTAATATTTAATTAATGAATTGGAATTATTAACTTCCCTTTTACTAGTTTTAGGAGCTGGGACAAGCTGCTTAAACCCCTTGTTCCATCATACGCTTACTTTTAAAGGAGATATAGTCTAACTGCTCATAGGAAGGCGTAAATAATTTACGGTGTGTGCTGTGCTATGACATTTCTTATTCTATTTAAGTGTATTATTATACTGTGCTTAGCCAAAACTCTCTGTCATGGGAAACTTCTCCAATGTTTTCATTGCCGTATACCACAACAGCGGGGATTTTGTTATCATGCAAAATAAGTGGTCATATCTTAGGTGCATATTGTATCCTGGCAACAATTCTCTGTTAGTTCAAAGCTAGTAAGGAAAATGAGCAGTGTTTGCTGGCTTTTAATTTTTAGGACTATTTTATTGACTTTGACAGAATGATCACAATGAGCAGTACATGAGACTTTTGCCTACTGCAAATGATAGTATTATTTTTTTGTGAGTTTTAATGAATGACTGCCAACTAATTATTTTTCATTTGGGATGTAGTATGTCTTGATACTAGAGTAATTACAATAAATTTTCTGGTGAAAAGGCCATTTATTAAATCATTTAAGATCTACAGTATGGATCCCTAGTGCTGTTTCATTTACAGAGTGGCACAATTTTGTGGAGTGGCAGCTGCTAAAAGATATGTGAAGAATCCTGAATGTGGAATCTCAGAGTAAATGCCAATGGAATGGAATTTAAATTAATCCAAGTCTTAAATAGTTTATAATAAATGTTTATTTCATCTTAAGAAAATGATGCTAGAGGACATATTTTTGTTACTCGAGAAAGTAATATAAAAACTCCAAAACCACATGTCTCCAGGTAAAGTAAATTGCAATTCTTATGAATTAAATAAGATAGCATTATGGGAGAAAATGAGGATAATGTGCACAAATAACTAATTTGTGTCTCTAATAAATTTCATATGGTCAAGCTATGAATGCAGACTAGGATGCCTCTTGCCATACATTTTTATCTTGTTTTTCTACATAAATATTTCTAAGCACATACTTTCAGGATATGGCAGAACCATATCAACAGAATCACATTTAAAACAAATAGACACCAAAGAACAAGACATTGTGATCTGAGCAACTGCTTCACTTATATCCTGCTATTGTAGAAAAGGCCGATATAAGCAGGGCTAGTCAATGGCAGAACTGTTACTGTTGCTAGCTAGTTAGGAGCTGTGCTTTCTATGCTCAGACTCATTGTTTTATGACATAACATGGATAACAGGAATGGATGACAGAGTTAATTAAGTGCTTAAGCCTTGCTCTTGTTTTCTGTTAGGCTGCTGATGCAATTGATCTACATTAAATTACCTACTCTTAACATTACCTGCATTATAGCAAATTTTGTTTACAGGCAAGTTCAGAGCCAAGTGTTTGGCACGGATATTTTCCAAGTTCAAGTTCTTCTCACCCATACTTAGAGAGTTCTGAAGTTTTGACACGCCTCCCATGACAGTAAATGGATGTTTGAATATGGGTTGTTAACTAGTAGTTTCTTTCTCAACCCATTGAGTTTCATCTCAACCCATCATACATTTTGTGTTGTAGTTCTAGATATTGGGAGAAAGCTTTCTCTTTAAACTAAGACAAGAAAATTTCAAATAGGTGGAGAATAACTGGTATACCGCATGTGAGTGCTGAAAGGAAGATTCTTATTCCGGATTTTCTCAAGAGATACTGAATAACTTCTTTTGTAGAATGGATAAACTACCACATATCTGATTTTAGTTAAATAATTAATTAACATTATTAAATATTGTAGCATCTTTTTCACTGTAAATCAGGCTTTTGGCTGAAATAAAAAGCAGGAATTTATGAAGTTCATAAAGTTTTGATTATGAAGTTTGCATTCTGATCTATTTTGCCTACTCCTTAGAGGTGTAAGACGACCAACCAATTCTCACTTAATTTGCACACGTGAGAGATACAAAGATATTCACAGTCAAGTTTTCTGTCTGTTTAGTGGGACCATGTTTTTTTTCTTGTAAAATTGTTCACATATTTGAAAAGTGTGCATTTGCTGCTTTAGCCATGCAGCCTGGCTATCAAACTTACATTTGCTTTGATGATTGTAAGAAATCCCATAGACATAATTGGGCTTGAAGACTTGATGTTAAGGGCCAAAGAATGAAAACTTACTCTTTTGCAAAGGCTCCAAAAGAACCTTCCAACTCCATGATTTCACTGAGACCCTTAAAATTGACTATAAATAGAAACTGACTGCAAACAAAAAATGACTATAAGCAAAGTCAATAAAATTGGCTCTAAAGTAACTGCAATACATTCTTTATCTTGGACTTTTTGAGCCTAGCTGTAGGATCATACAATTTCTCAAAGTTTGCCAGGTCAAAACCAAGGTGTTTGAAATCTGTGCAGTATTAAACATGGTTTTAAATGTTTTACTCTTCCTTGGGAAATAATTCAATGCATCTGCTTTGTATACTACCTTTTGTATAGAATGTCAAACAGGTCTGCATATAGTTCTCAACCATAAGTCATAAATGTGAACATTTTTACAGTTGTTATTGCTGTTTTAAGATAAAGCTTTCAGTCTTCATATCAGAATTATTTTAAGTTATTATATCAGTTTAATTCCATCAGGAAATCACAATCAGGTGTGTATACAACTGTTTGTTTCTTATAGAGATTTAATCTGTATAAGGAAATAAAATCAGTGAATATTTCATATCTATGAAGAGAAAATGTCTTATCTCAGGGACGGGATCTCTGTTTATATATATTCTTCACCTCATTTAAACTGATAAAGAGGCTAGCTCCAGGTTCAAAGTTCCTGTCTTCTGAAATACAGGTCCATTCTTTCATGTGTCTCTAAAAAAGCATCCACATGTAGGAAAACCATACATTTACATCTTCCGTCTTTCTGTTAAGAATCTTACTTGGTTTATTTATCTTACTAATGATTTGGGTTTCAAGGGAATGTGTTAGATCTTTTCTACTTACAGAATTTCATCATAGTGTTACCTGATATTCCTGCTTAGTTGTAATCTTCCTAAGAAATGTTTATGTAAACCCTAACATTTAAATTTGAAATAGGTTAGAGACATTGTCATGGGCAGTGTGAGGGACAGTGTGGTTGGATTTACCGATAATCATTGACTTATCATCACAAGTACGGCCAGCATGCCACTGTTTTAACTTGAATGAGCATTCCTCTGACTCATTGAAGTGCCACACAGAAATAACAGTTGCTTCTCATAAAGTCAACTGCAAAATGAAAGCATACCCTGAGGTTATTGTTATTGCTGTTTTAAAATTGCAGACCCTAGATTTACTTCTTAAGAGTTGATATTTGCATTTCACTGTAATAAAAAGGATGTTTATTTGATGTCTTTTAAATGGCTGTGCTGCTCATTTCCATGAAATTTGGCAATATAAGCATGCATTTGTAAAGCAAAATGGGAACTGGAAAACCATCCACTGGAAATGGCATCACAAACACATGATTTCTTTTTTCATTTATTTTATTGCCACTTATTTTGGCTTTTTTTCTTTTTTAATTCTGCCCATCCTCATTCTCTGTACATTTATTTCTGTCAAGGCAAGCATGTCTTCAACTGAGTGGGTCAGTAAGCAGTTCTTTTTAAAAGGATTATAATACTTCCAGTGGGTTCGTAAATGTGAGATTAGGTGAAGGTGATGTGTCGAACACCTGTAGGGGCTGACTGAATCTCATTTGCAAACTGTGTTCCAGGTTGTTTGTACCTGAGCTTCCACCTACTTCTAGCAATGCGGGATATTTATGCAATTTGCGAAGAAGGGAATGTGAAGTAGCTCCACCTTTCTGTTCTAAGAGTACACCAGAGTGTATTTTTTCAGAGCACACAAAAAATATAAAGGTCCTTAGGCAGCATATCACTGGATGCTGGGATAATACATTGAGGAAGGGTTGTGATATATTTGTCCTGTTACACTCTTTCTTCTACATCTGATAATGAACATTGACAGAAAAAGTATACCAAGCTAAATGTCTCTGTGGCTTGCATACAGTGACTGTTTTACGTTCTTCACATATGTCTGTGGAAAGACAGCTTCATAAACTGTGGAGCATGATGGTAAAATAGTTTCAATAGCGAATGTCTGACATTTCTACTTCTCTTTGTATTAGAAAAAAAAAAGTTAAATGTCTCTGAGGACAAAAAAAAAATGCCCCCACCCCCCCAGATACAAAACAGAATTCTGTTGAAATGAAGACCAATCCAATAGTTAACTCCAATTGTTTATGGTGTTTTCAACCTACATAAATATTAACCTGTCAGGTAATAAAACAGGCTAAGTAGTCCTACATTAATGTGCTGCTGCCATTGTTTTAATATCTGTTGAGAAACACTATTTCTAGTAAAGTGACTTCTTGAAGAAGTGGTTGGCAGAATAGATTTCTTTAATGGTGCCCAGGAAAAAGAAGAATTTAACAATTTAACAGGTTATTTCCAGATTTATTGCCAAAAGAAAACACATCTTCTAAACAGTTATTTTTAACAGTTTTCAGTTCAAAGTCACATCCAACTGTTTGAATGTAAATTTTGTGTTAGAACAGAGTGTTCCTAAGTAAACAAAAATGTTAATTCAATGTACATTTATGGAACAGGATATTTGTGCTAATACTTTAGTAACTAACTCATAAGATACTTGTGTTTATGGCTGTAAAGGCAGCAGTATCCTGGGCTGTGTGCACAGGGGCAGAGCTAGTAGATCAAGGAATGGGTTATTCCCCTGGTTCTCAGTTTTCCATAGACCACATCTGGTTCCTGTGTCTAGTTTTGCTCCCACCCCTGCCCAGTACAAGAAAAATACAGATACACTGACTCCCTCCTGGTGAAGGGAGGCCACTGGGGCAGTGGGGCCGGAGGCCTTGCCTGCGAGGCGAGGCTGCAGAGCGGGGCCGGTGCAGCCAGGAGCAGGGGTGGCTTCGGGGGCACCCAGCAGCAGCCCTGGCACCAGCGGGAGGGGACAGAGGAGACACAGCCAGGCTCTGCACAGCAGTGTGTGGCGGGAGGGCGCAAGGCACGGCACGGGCTGAGGCACGAGAGACTCAGGCTGGAGACGAGGAGAAGCCTTTTCCCCACCAGCACAGCCCGGCTGTGGAGCCGGGGCCCAGGCAGGTCGGGCTGTCTCTGACCTGGGCGGTTTCGCGCCCTGGATGGGTGAAGCCCCAGGCAGCCTGTCCTGAGGACCTGGTCAGCAGGAGAGAGCCCCTGATTCTGTAGTTTAGCAGGAAACACACTTCACAGCTGAAACACTTCTCCAAGAATATTCATAGGTCAGTGGTACCACCAATGCTCCTTTCCATTGCTTGACTTGCATTAATTAAAATAAAAAATCTTTGTCTACAGATGCACTCCTGTGAACATTTTATGAGGACAACACAGTGTGAATTATATTTCAGAAACTTGATATGATGTTAATTTCAAAGTCCTCATAAGCAAAACTTACTTACATTGGGTTCAGCATTGAGAGTTAGGGACTTCTTGGAATGGCATGAAGCTGCATCAAGGGAGGTTCAGATTAGGTATTAAGAAAAAATTCTTCACCGAGAGGGTGGTTGGGCACTGGAACAGGCTTCCCAGGGCACCAAGCCTGCCAGAGTTCAAGAACTGTTTGGACAATGCTCTCAGACATAGGGTTTGATTTTTAGGTAGTCCTACAAGGATCCAGGATTTGGACTTCATGATCCTTGTGGGTCCCTTTCAACTTGGGGTATTTCTATGATTCTTCATTACTGTAATTAGCAGTACAGAAAAGGAGAAAATGAAAATTAAAAAATATATATTCTGCCTCATGTTGTATTTGATGAAGAGCAAGCAGTGATTTTCTGTCAATATATTATTTTTATGACTATTATAATAGTAGATAAGACTGCTTCAAAATGTATTTAACTTCATAAAGTGACTATGATTAAGGATTAAAATATATTTCTCAGTTGCCTATTAAACAAAGCAGTTATAAAGAAGCTGGAATACCTTTATATAGCACACAAAATATACAAAGTACTTCATTTTTTTATCAGTATGAGGTGTCACTTTGGAGGAAGTCAGTAGCTGTTGTACATCCATTGATATGTTCTGCTTTTCAAAGACTGTTTTTTAGTGATAGAGAATGCCAGAAAAAGAATGGCAGGTTATAACCATATTTGGAGACTGCTGAAGACAAAAATAGAAAAAAAAATATTCAGAGAACAGAACTTTTACATTTTTTTTTTTCCATCTGTCATAGCATCTTGGTGAATCTCCCTTTGATCTGTCATAGGTCATCAAATTTCGATGTACAAACAAGACAGCAGAATTCAATTACAAGACTTCTCTGCTTTCACTGTAGTACTTTTTATGTATGGAAATCTTTTGTTAAGGAAAGCTAGAGTTGATATGTTCCATTATATAAGTACACGATTGTTCTGTACCTAGTAGATGTAGCTCCAGCACTAGCTGTGGACTTCTACTTGCGGTAGATTCAATGTACTGCATTGAAGCTTCAGCTGAAATTTTTGTTTGCTCTCCAATAAACAATATTTAGACCTAGTAAAACATTTTTCCATCTTGTTAAACTATATCACACTATTCTGAGAGATAAAAGGCCTAGACAGAAAGCTACACATACGACAGTATGCCAACAATTTCTTCTTCTGTGTAATGAAAAACTCCACAATAAAAACCAAATATATAGTGTTTCTGAATGCTGGTATTTGCATCTTTATACGCAGATTTACATTTATAGTCATACATTTCTTTAATTGTTGTCTTCCAAAGAAGTAGCATTTTCTTTTTTTAATCTAAGTCATTGTGAGGCAAGTATATACAACTCAGTGGAGTAAGTTAACAAAACAAGGGAGCAAGAGAGTCAGAGAGAGTATTAATATTTTTATAGATCTTTTACCTCACAAATTTTCTTTGTAGAAGGAGGCTTCAAAACAATTTTAAAGAGCCAGCTGCTAAAAGAATAAGAATAGCTCTCATATTGTTATACTGCACAAGATATTTTCCCAGAACTCACTACTTAGTTTTGCTAAAACTTTTATGTGAGATGTGCTTTACAGACCTGATAATAGCTGCTCCTGGAAGAGATTACCATATTTAAATGCATATGTATTAACTTGATAGTTTGTAGCTAGATAAATTTTTAAAATTAGATTCCTGTTTGTATATTCAAATGCTGTGGGGAAAAAAAAGGAAAGGGGAAGAATAAAAAAAAAAAAGAAGAAGAAGCTTTGGTAATTTCTAGTCCTGCTTCATGAAAGAAAGAAAAGAGGAGGATTTGAAAAATAGATGAATCACTAAACAGCTGGTCCAGGTTTTGACTCTGTGGCCAGAATATGGAGATTGCACCTTCAGTGGCGGGAGTGATTTTATCTATTTTTTGTACCTTATTTAATAGCAAAAAGGTAACAGTGTCTAGACTTTCCTCTTCTAACCTGTGCATTCCTAGTCTCTGAACAATGTTTCATATGAAAGTAAATATATCAGCACATTTAAACATTTAAGACATTTTTTTTTCAATTTTGTGGTAAACAGTATATATCACTGACCAGTAATACAAGCAGTTTTGCTTCTTGTAACAGTTATCCTGAAAATACAGACTAACTCATAAGAAGATACTAGCAGAAACCAATATGAAACAAGACAGAAGTGTTGCTGACTGATGTTTAGTATTTTGTTAAGTTCTAAAATCAGAATATTTTTAAGTATTTTCAAAACTACAATAAAAGATATGTCTGCCTGAGTCTACGTAGCATGTTAAATGCGCAGAAGAGCAAAGACATTTTGCACTTCTTTAAGCTTTTTATCATTGTAATTATTCTCTTTATTTATTCAATTCATGTATGAAAGGCAGGATAACATATTGATATCAACAGCCATGTAATAAACAACCACACTGAAAATAATCTTCAAATTGATAATTTTTAACTAAAACATATACCATCTTTCCTTATTGTGTTTTATTTCTTTGAATAGGTCTGTGATATTTTTCGAGTAATTAGCAGAAACTGGTAATCTTCGCAGGCTATTCCAGTTAACAGGACAGCCTTCTAGGAATTTGATATTTGGGACCAACATCTTGGTAAATGCTTAGATAAAATTATTTATCATTATTTAGATAAATAGATTATTTAGATAAAATTATTTAGAATTATTTAATTATGTAAAGTATAAGCATACCAATGTGGTTTTCCCCCAGTGCATTAAAGAGATTTTTTTTCTTTTAAAGAGTATTTTAAAATACCCCTTAAAATATCTTACTGTTTTTAGAGGAAAGGATTTGCACCTGTTGTATTGGATGAACTCTTAACTTTGTGTTTCATACAAGAGAGTTTTTTGACATGAAGTAGAGTTAAATCTGATCATGCAACAATAATCTGATATTCTAAATTCATAGAATCATAATAACGTAGAACGGTTTGGGTTAGAAGGGACTTCTAAAGATCATTTAGTTCCAACCCCCCTACCACGGACAGGGACACCTTCCACTAGACCAGGTTGCCCAAAGCCTCATCCAACCTGACTTTTGACACTTCCAGGGATGGGACATCCGCAGCTACTCTGGGCAACCTGTTCTAGTGCCTCACCACCCTGTGAGTAAAGAATTTCTTCCTTGTATGTAATCTAAATCTACCCTCTTCCAGTTTAAAACTGTTATCCCTTGTTTTATTACTACATGCCCTTGTAAAAACTCTTTCACCATCTTTCTTATAAGCCCCTTTTAAGTACTGAAAGGCTTCAGTAAGGTCTCCCCAGAGCCTTCTCTTCTCCAGGCTGAACAACCCCAACTCCTTCAGCCTTATAGGAGAGGTGTTCCAACCCTCTGATCATTTTTGTGGCCCTCCTCTGGACCCGCTCTAACAGGTCCATGTTTTTCTTGTGCTGGGATCCCTAGAGCTAGTTGCAGTACTCCAGGTGATGTCTCACGAGAGCAGAGCAGAGGGGGACAATCGCCTCCCTTGACCTGCTGGTCACACTTCTTATTATGCACGCAGAATGGGCAACAAACAGGAGGAGCTGGAAGCCATTGTGCAGCGGGCAAACTATGACTTGGTTGCCATCACTGAAACGTGGTGGGACCACTCCCATGACTGGAGTGCTGCAATGAATGTTTATAGGCTCTTCAGAAGGGACAGGCAACATAGGAGGGGAGGTGGTGTGGCTGTCTATATTAGAGAGTGGTTTGATGTTGTAGAACTCGAGGCTGGGAGTGATAAGGTTGAGTCCCTGTGGGTTAGGATCAGGGGGGGAAGGCCAACAAGGCAGGCATTTTGGTGGGGGTCTGTTATAGACCTCCAAACCAGGATGAGGAGACAGATGAGGCGTTCTACAAGCAGCTGGCAGAAGTTGCGCAATCACCAGCACTCATTCTCATGGGAGACTTCAATTTCCCAGACATCTGCTGGAAATACAGTACAGCCCAGAGGAAGCAGTCTAGGAGGTTCCTGGAGAGCATGGAAGATTGCTTCCTGACATAGCTGGTCAGTGAGCCTACCGGGGGGGTGCCCCGCTAGACCTTCTGTTCACAAACAGAGAAGGACTGGTGGGAGATGTGGTGGTCAGGAGCTGGGAGCTCTTGGGCAGGGTGACCACGAAATGGTAGAGTTCTCTATTCTTGGCAAAGTCAGGAGGGGGGCCAGTAAAACTGCTCCCTTGGACTTCCGGAGGGCAGACTTTGAGCCGTTCAGGACCTTGGTTGACAGAGTCCCTTGGGAGGCAGTCCTCAATGACAGAGGAGTCCAGGAGGGCTG
>VXAA01002807.1:204290-233555 GCA_013399115.1 Anseranas semipalmata | reverse complement strand
GGCTGGAGGCCGGGTCTGAGCAGGCCTGCGGCGCCGTGGCTGGCAGTCCTGCCTCGGGGAGGATGCACGTGCGCGTGTCGGTCCAGCACAGGGCCACAGCGATGGTGACGGGACCAGAGCTCCCCTCCTGTGAGGAAAGGTTGCGAGAGCTGGGACCGTCCAGCCTAGAGAAGAGAGCCTTCTCTTCTCAGGGGCAATCTCACCGATGTATGCAGTACCTGCTGGGAGGATGCAACAAAGATGGAGCCAGGCAATGGGCACGAACAGCCACACAGGAATCATAGAATCTTAGAATATCCCGAGTTGGAAGGGACCCATAAGGATTGTCGAGTCCAACTCCTGGCACTGCTCAGGTCTACCCAAAATTTTAGACCATGTGACTGACTAAGTGCACAGTCCAAACACCTCTTAAATTCAGACAGGCTTGGTGCAGTGACTACTTCACTGGGGAGACTGTTCCAGTGTGCAGCCACCGTCTCAGTGAAGAACCTCTTCCTGATGTCCAACCTAAACCTCCCCTGCCTCAGCTTGACACCATTGCCGTGGGTTCTATCACTGGTGATTAAGGAGAATAGGTCGGCGCCTGGCCCTCCACTCCCCCTCTGAACATCAGGAAGCACTTCTTTACTGCATAGGTGACAGAGCACTGGCACAGGTTGCCCAAACAGGCTGTGGAGCCTCCTTCCTCAGAGACATTCAGAAGCCACCTGGAAATGGTCCTGGGCAACCTGCTGTAGGTGGCCCTGCTTGAGCAGGGGTTGGACCAGGTAACCTCCAAAGGTCCCTTCCCACCTCAGCCATCCTGCAGTTCTGTGATCTTCACCTGCAGCCTGCTCACACCAGGAGGATAACAGGAAAGGTGCCGTGCCCTACCGTCCTATCACCTGATTCAGAGCACTGATCCACGGGGAGCAGTCGTGCATCCCCTCTCAAGTCTGTCCAGTCATCCAGACAACTTATAAAAGGCCTTTAGTAGCAGGGAAACTGTCACCACTGCCTCTTCTCGCAGCAAATGCCAGCTTGAGACCAGGATGGCATAGGCTCCTGCTGCCCCATATAACTGCAGCAATCGCTTTTTCAGGCACAGCAAGGTGCTCCATTTCCATGGCCAGTTCTCCAGCACCTCCCTGGCAAAACAGTCAGGAAAGTTATCAGGCATTGACTGATACGCTCCCAGCCACTTTGAACTCACAGCAAGCCACTGACACGTTTCACAGAGGCACTAGCCAGCAGTAATAACAAAGGGCTTTTAGGCACTGCCAACTCCATGCCAGAGATAAACTCGCTGTGTCTAGGTGAAAGGCTCCTTTTACCCATTACCAGTCCCTTGGGGCCAGCTGAGCCTTTTGTCCCAACATTTCTCCCGGAAAAAGTTCCAAAGTCTTGAGGTCTCTCCCAGCTCACGTACAAATTCTGGAGCAGCACAGGCTGGTTAACATATCAGTTCCCCACTCTCAGCCAGCACGCCTGTAACAAGATAAGAGCACTTGTAAACTGTTGCCTGCAGAAAAAGAGTATCTTCATTTTAGAGGAAAGGGACTCAATTCACCTCCAGTTAGCAAAATTTTTCTTGAAAGACTGCAACAGGCACAGAGTCTGAGCCAGAAAATAACCTTCCTGCCTTTCTGAATAGTGCCACCTTAGATGTCTGCAGTAGTAGACTAACTTGTTTTTTAAACTCCATTTGCTCCGGGAATTCTGCATTCACACTGTGGACTTATTTTCACCTATTTTTCCCCCAATTCACATCAAATTGAAATCACCATCCAATCTTAAGACTCTAAGTCACCATATGTTGTTCCAGGTACTTCTGTTTCCTTATTGCATGACTACGGGAAAACAGGTAACTGCATATTATCAGGTCACTAGCCTAGCATCCTGCCTCTGATAGGAGAGAATAAAATGCCAGATGGAAGCAGAACTCCTCCAAACAGATAGGCAATAGCACATCTGCTATTAGGTAAGAATTACTCCTGACCCCTAGCTGATAATCGCGGTACATCTGAAGGCCTGACAACTGAGAATCTCTTACCATTTTCTTACCCTGGTGATTGTCACTTAAGATTCCCCCACCACCACCCTCTTCCCATAAAGCCAAATTCCCCAGGCCTTTATTTGTTCCTTATTCAGGCACTGGAGCCATTGGCTTTACTTGCCATGGTCTGTAAGATACGGCCCATAAACCACAGTCAGCTCAAACTACTGGGTAGGATCTCTTTCCCGTATTTGGGCTCTCCGGGTTCCAGTGCTGGGGCAGGCACGTGCCGGGGCCCGGCTGTTTGTCTCAGGACAGCCGAGACACTGAAGCTCCCCGCAGCAGAGCAGCAGAACCTGCCGTCCCACCCGCATCGCCTCGCGGCCTCTGCCTGACCTCGCACCACCCCGCCGAGGTGCAAATCAGCAGCAGTGACCACAGCCCAGCGGGTTTGGGTTCAGTGCGGGGCTGCTTAACCTGTTCCCCAGCCAGCGCTGCTAATGACAGGCGGCAAAAGCAAACGCCGGTGAGGCTTTGTCACAGCACCTGTGATGTGAGGAAGTAATACTACAATTCCTTGCGTTAACTCTGCTTCTGCAACCTTTGCCTACATGTGCTTCAGCAGATATCTGCAGGACAACTATTGCTTTCTTGCTTTGTATTTCATATAACCAGAATAGCCAGGAACACCAACTTCAGGTACACCCCGTTTTGGGGGGTTAAGTTACACACACCAGTGTTTTTTCATACAGAATGGCCACAAGCATCTATGAGTTCCAGCAGGCTGAGGAGAAACTCAAACTCTCAAGTTCCTCTCCAGCTAAACTTGCACCTCGCACTGGTAAAGTGCCATGGCCCGTCTCTTGCTCCACAGCCACGATGCCAGAAGCAGCAAACAGATCACAAGCTCTCCACTGAGCCACAGCACCCAGCATCTCCTCCGAATGAGGTACAGCGATGCACTGCTGCAACCAGCAACAGGCAATTTAGCAGAGCCCCAGAGTAAATGAAGCCCTTGCAGAGAGAAGAGCTGAAACCTATCACCACAACTCTTCTTCCTTACGTGATTCCTGCCCCAAGGATAAGGCTCGACATGCTAGATGGGTGCAGCAGGTCATGCTGCTACATCGTACATTGGAAACACATATGTGAGCTGCAGAATATTACCAAGTAACTTCTATCCAAGGATAGCAAAATATTTTCCAGGGTAAGTAGCAGCATTATTCCCAATGGAGAACACTAAGGCGGGGGAAGATTACTTGACTTTCTGAAGGTCACGGAGGAAAGCTGTGGAAGATCCAAGAATAGAAGCTGTATCTCCTGGCCCCTAGATGTACGCTCCCAGACTACCCCAGACTGTAATCTAGCCCGTTACTAGATCACACTGCCAGAGCTATGCAAAATTCAGTGGTTTCGCTTCCCAAGCATTTCATGTGATCAGTTTGCTTGGGTTTTGGTTCCTGTGGGTTTCTCACTCCTGGAGTTTTGATCTGAATACGGTATTCAAATCCAAATCTCAAACCCAGTCAAAGAAGCCAAGTTTCCTCTGGTCACTTGATAAAAACATGAAAAATGCATCGCATAACATTTATGACAAGCCCGCATGCCTACTCCAGCATTGCTCGAAGACCTATTTAAGTTCCTGGCAGCCAGACCAGGAGCTGAAGGGAGGCAAGCATGGATGTATTTAAAAGACGTTTGGATGTAGAATTTAGCAACATGGTCTAGTGGAGGGCTTGTTAGTGTTAGGTCAGGTTGGACTAGGTGATCTTGAAGGTCTCTTCCAACCTGGAGGATTCTGTGATTCTGTGAGCAGCAAGCTTCCCCGGCAAGAACACATTGCATTGCGGAAACAGAGAGGGCAAGAGGCAGTGGGCTGAGCCAGGATCCTGGTTCACTTCCACAACACACACATGTTACCGCCTGCTACTGTCACGGGGAAGACACCCCTGGAGAACTGCATTAGCTCTTGGCGTGCCACATCTCTATTTCCACCCCCTAGGAGACATTCATCTATGGGAATCCTGACGAACAACAGTGGAGACGAGCAGGATAGGTGAAGACAACACAGTGAGAATTAGTTTAACGCACAGATTCCCTCCGAGCATGTTTCCCATGGTGCCAGGAGGACAATCCAGCACCCTCTGCAGCTTACGCTCCGCTCCGTGCACCACCGACACCGTGAGGCGCAAGAACAGGAATGTGCGTGGCTGCAGAAGGCCCCGTTAGGCGGGCCTGGCCAAGCCCTCTCATAAGGAAAGGGCTGCTGGTTTTACCCTCGGAAACCACCCGGGGATTTGCGCTGCCCACCCGGCAACCTGCAGCACCCCTCGGCCACCCCTCCTGCAACGGGAGCGCGCGGCATCTGCGCAGCCGCCAGCCCGAGCACCCCAGCGCTACAGGCGCGATCCAAGGCTCAAGTGCCATCTATTGGGCATCGCCCCTCATTACACCAAGGGAGCTGGAAAAACCCCGTCCATCCATCGCTTCTCATTGACGGCCCTAACTGGGTGATGTCCGAGGCAAACGTGAGAGCCACAGCCAGCGCCGGGCACGGAAAGTGCAGCATTGCCCTTGGCAAACAGATAAGGGAGAGCAGCAAGGCAGGAGCAGGATGAGAGCTGAGCCTGGAGACGTGGGCCCAGAGCCAGGCGCGTCTTGCATGGTGCCACAGAGCTGGGCCACCCACCAGCTGTCTCAGCCGCAGTTCAGCGTGTGTCAGTAGAAAGCAGGGGAGCCCACAAAAATAATGAGAATTGTTCCCAGAACAGTCTGACTGGGGAAGGAGAGGCAGCCACGGCGTTCAGCGTGGCGCGGGGCACTGAGCTAGCCACCCATCACTCATAGCAGGTACCACGGGGCATTGCTCCTCACAGCACGTGAAGTGCTGAGCCTGTAGGCTCCTCTGGAAGGAATCGTCTCTGACTGCCTCTGAGCAATGCTCTGCCCTAATTAGAGAGGCCACTCTAAGCAGAGTCCCCGCCTTACACACCCTAACCACCCTTCAGCCCTGCTGCAGGGACGAAGTTGCAGTGCGCACAAGTGTTCTGAACTCTGGCACCATGCTCTTCATACCAAGAGCATGGGGCAAGCAATTCATAAAGATCCCATAGGCAGCCACAAAGGACCCCTCCACTAAGGCGACAGGCACCCACAGCTGGAAACAGGCCACTGTTACCTTAACAGCTACAAACCAGAAGGCAAATCCAACCCCAAACTGAGCCGGCTGTTGTCACACAAACACTTTGGACGTTCAGGGAGTGCCAGGAAGGACTTGTCAGAGACACTGACAGGTATCTGTTCCCTTTGAGATGTCTGGTGCATCTGAGTGATGAACCATCCAGGACGCGTGCTTTTGTGGATGCCATTTTTGACTGACACAAGTGGAAGAGAAGCAGAAGAGAAACTGAACAGAAAGGTGTTCAGAAATTACTGACCCCCGTGATTTGATAGAGAAACACTGACCGTGCCAGCACAGGCCATGTGACTGCAGTAAGAAAAAGAGATGATCCTCTTAACAGCACCACCGGGCAGCCCCATACCTGACATAATTCCCTTGGTGCCTGCTCTCACCCTGCAAATTGTTGGGGCCAATTGGAAAGTCAGTGTGTGGCTAATACACAAACAACCAGGCGGTACAGTATTGCCATCAGTTCACACCGTGCTTCTCCCACCTGTGCTGCAAACATTTGTTCCTCTGCAAAAAATGGAGCCGGAAGGGGCCACACGAGACCCACGCGGCTGTGGGCTGCATGAGCAGCACCCGCAGGTCAGCAGTTCAACCTGGGCAGCTGGAAGCTCCAGGATAGCAGGGCAGCCTGGCTCCTCAGAAATGCAAGCAAAAAGAAGTGCTGACTTCTGGCTAAAGAGTCTCCGACCTTCTCTCCTCCAAATACACTCACTGCAATTCATTGATGTCTCTTCCTTTTCAGACGCCTCAGTGATAACAATCCCCAGTACCACGATCACACTGTGGTACTGAGCCCTGCCACGCAGCTAGCAAGGAGCAGTCAGTCTGAAGATAAATGAAACATCCAGTCTGTGTGTCCTACCCCCACAGAGAGAGCCAACCAACTCATCAGCTGCCTCACACTTGAAGTCTTCAGGTCAAAGACAAGAAACCTCGAACTACAGTACTTAGAAGGGCAGCATTGGAAAGAAAGGGCTGAGGTTCCTGCAGAAGCAAAAGTGCTAGGAAATGAGCACACTCACTCTTTGTAGAGGAAGGGCAAAAATATTATTATGGTTGCTAGTTTGATGGGGGGAAATTCCTTTCTGGAAGTTCCTGGCTGCCCAGACAGCCTCTGGGCTCATCCCAAGTGTACAAATAAGACACAGCTTTCAACATCAAAGAGGTTTCCTCATTCCTCTAGCTGGGCACCCCATCTAGATCTGCATTTATGAGCAGTTTCAGTACTTCGAAGGAAAGTGAAAAAAGAGAGCCGTGTTAGTATCGCTGGGGAAAGAGATCCCAGGAAGAATTTCCAGGAGGAGCAAGTTTGATCCTGCTGCCTGGCAGTTCATCCCTAGTGCGAGCAGGGTGTCCCGGTGAGAACAGCAACAGCCTGGCTGCACCCACACTGGGCCAGCCTGGGGGACTCCCGGCCATATTGCCCCGCTGCGAGCCTGGCCAGAGCTCTCAGATTTCCCTCAGATGATCAGAGAACACCAGCCGGACACCAGTGATGTCTCACCAAACTGCCAGGACTGCCCAGCAGCCTGCACACCCCCTACCTCCAGGTGCTGCCAGGATCTAGTTCATCAGCTGGGGGAAAGACAGTTCTGTGTCCACTGAAGTCATTGTGCAGACCTGTGCCATGGAGATACTCCTAGCCTGGCAGGGAAGGCTGGGGAGAGTCACAGGAGTACTGCCTGAGGCCTCTGCAGCAGCGACAATACAGCAGAATCCTCAGAGGAAGGCTCGGAAGTAAAACACACAGCCCTTAAAATAGCTGTAGAAGTGAGAACTGCTCTCATGACTCAGGGTTTGTGGCCACAAACCAGCCAGAAGCCAACCGAAGGGGTCCAAGCATCCACTAAAATGGCACTTGGAGGAAGAGAACAAAACAACCTGTCCTCAGAAGCCTCTGCCTCAAAACCTTAGATCATTAAACTTGCCAAGGAAGACTTTTGTAAGAATAAATCACAAGCCTGCCATCTACCCTTTGCTTTCTGAACTCTGACTGCATACTGCATCCATACATTCCCCGAGCTCTAGAAGCCAGGGCCAAATGCTGAAACCTTTATCAGTTTCTTACAACTAAGAACAGTTATTGGCAAGCTATCCACCAGAAATCCCAGTTGGAACGGTTCTCTAGGCAGCATGGCTGTATAAACAAGGATGAAAATGGCCTTGGGAGGGAGGAAATGAGTTTGGGATACGAAAAAACAAGCTCTGCATGCAAGCACGCTAGCACTAAAAATGGTAGGAAAAGGGGGCAGGAGAAGACGGGCGAAGACAGAGAGCAAATGAGGGGTGGGAGTGGAATATTTTCATGGAAGTGTTACCATACTTTCCTCCCTTATGTCTCTTTGGTCCTAGGGTAAAGCCTTTCAGCTAAGAGGCACTGTCAGAGCAGAGGCAGGGGCTGGCTGGTCAACACTGACATGGCAGACATGGCCTGCTCCTGTCACAAAAACCTCACCTACGGACGGGCCGGCTGGGAGAAACCCAGTGAAAAGCTGTGAACGCTTCCTTTTGCCTGTATTGTATACCAGCCGTCCCCAGAGGGCACAAGAGACCGCGACTTTGCCTCTAAACCTGCTCACCCTTTCAAACAGAGCCCTGGCGGAGAAGGAAGAGTGGTCCGGGCGGGGGGTTAGTTGCTTTTGGGGTTTTCCCAGATCTGCCTCCGTGTTCATGTGGGCCGAGGGCAGGAACTGGGATTGCCACATAGCAGCAAGGAGCTGCTTTCGGCTGACGAGCGCATACGCAAGCATCTAGCAGGAAGTTGCGCTTTATTAGCCAAAGGTCTGGGTGTTTCCCACGCAGCCAGCCAGGGAAACGATCCCAGGCTCTGCACGCTCCCTCCTCAGTGCTTGTGCCCCAGGACAGTGCAAGAGGACCAGGCCTGCCTCCGCATCCCACCCAGGCTGGCCTCTCATTGCCCGGGTGCACGAGAGGGGCACTACACTTGTTACGCCCCGCCACCAGGGTCCTAGCCCTCAAGGAGTACGAAAGCACGGCCTACCCAGCCTGACTGCATTCGGATGAGGCGATGCAGAAACAAATTCTCTCAGTCTTAGCTTCCACACCACAGCCAGCATTCCCAGAGGTATTAAAGGGTGCTTTTCTGGAGTTTGTTTTTGAAAAACCTCTCCTCTTCCTCAGCCAGGCCTACTCAGCTGTGTTTTGGCTCCCTTGTAGATGGGTGATGGGCCCAGACACATAGCATCAGATCCCCCAGACGAACCTGCTCACACATCATGTAGAAGCACATACAGCAGGTGCATGGGATTCAGCCTCTGGGAGACCTGCATAGCTGTGTGGCGAAGTACAAGAAAAATAGGACAGAGATTCAGTCCAAAGGATCAGATGTTAACCTCAGTCACTCCCCAGCCCTCTGCTTTTCTCACTTGTAAGCCCAAAGGACTTCTGAAGCCACAGCTCAATTTGCCGCCTGTATGGCAGACACTCCCCAGCCCAGCAGATAAACAGGCTTGCAATATACCTTCCCTGCTGCTATCGTAGCAAATCACCACCACAGCACCAGAGCCATCCCAACAGGTACGCGCACTTCGAGCGGGCTGCGGTTGGGATGGATGGATGCTCAAGTCACACACTGCGTGGTGCGGTGGCAGTCCCACCAGACTCGCGTGGATAATGAGACACTCATTATGTCAGTGCTCATCACTGAGCCCTGGCCTACGCGCTCTGATGCTAATGTGGCAGCTGCATTGATAGAAATGATGTTCAGGTTATAGTAAGAGTCAGGGTAAGAGGTTAACAGCCAGAAACAGTTATGAGGAAAGAGCCATGATTAGACCAGAGAGATAGGTCAGGAAAAGTACGCAACTTGGAGCACTGTAATTAGCATCCTTACCAAAGAAGTCATGTTCCTCCACATAAACGTTGGTTTGCAGCTATCAGACACCTTTCTGTGCCATTCTTCAGAGGACACAGAGACACTAAAATCTCAAGCCAGTCCACATAGTGAAAATTCAATAGCACCATTCCCAAGAGACATTACACCACCAGGATCAGTACAACTGAACACACTTGCAGTGGTGTTCCTTTGCAAAATCTAGTCAGTCCCTCTATGATTTCATATAGCAAAATTAGCGTAATCTTATAATCTCCAGGTTTTACCTGAAGGCAGAGGAAGCTCTTTTCTACAAAGTCTGATGAAAATTAGCCAGCCTTTGAAAAAATGCTGTTTCATATGTTTTTATTTTTCCCCTCTTATGTTTTGGGTACCTTTGTTCCTAAAAATATAACAAAAAAATGTTAATTAAGCAGAGTTTGCTGTTGTTATATGCCACTGTCATGATGGCAGTGATAATACAATGGTGTAATTACAACCCACTTCACCTTCCACAGAGTGTCTGCTACTTAGGAAAAAAAACTAAAAGAGCATTATCACCAGAAGGCAAGGCTTTTTAGCTAAGGTGATAGAGGAGTTAAAGAATCAAGGCCCATGTCCACAAAAAAACACAATGTCCCATAAAATGGATCTTGGGAGAAATCACGTATCTAAGTCCAGGCACGCAACCCTTAAAACCCTCCCTAATCCCTTGGGCTCCTACACTACGTCTATACCAGTAAATTAAACGTGCCCAGGTCTGTTCTCTGGCACTGAGGCCCCTGGCACAGGATGGCTTGCACCCATAACATTAACTCTTCTATCCTTCAAGCAAGACATTCAGATCCAAAGTGGTTATTGGGAACGGCCCCTGGCCCACGCCAACTCCCTGAGCCATGCCTGGGAATTGTTTGGAAGAGTGTGAACTGGCACGGGCCAAAACCACGACAAGAATAAATCAACAGGGATCAGCTAATAATTTCATAGACGATGGAGCTGTAGCGCCCCAGAACATTTGCTGGTACAGATGTTGCCCCAAAATCTGTATCATACGCACATAGATTATCTATCTATACACTTATATACTACTTGTATATACTTCTGTAGAATTTTATGCATTTATACCGAATACTTAAAAGTATCAAGTTTGGTCTGTGTAGGAAGGATTTCTTGGCAAGAGTGTGGGGAATAGGCGTTCACACTGCTGGCTGACTAGCGATCAGCAGTCCCGACTTCCAAGTGTCTTCGTTCCTCCCTTCCACATTAACCTCAAGTTTCTGCCTTTCCAACACTGCAATTTTATTCTGAATAACTGGAAACCTGGGGATAATTTTCACGCTCATTTTCACAACCAGAGTGCACATTCATCTGTGCTTAGAGGTGTTTGTTTGGAGAGTGCCTTTGTTTCTGAGATTTGCTGTGACTCTCCAGCACGTGAGCTGGCAGATCCCAGGACCAGCATGAAGCATAGGGCTTTCCTGTGACTGAGCACCTCATGTCCACCTTGCCTGCAAGGAGCCTGAACTACAAGCTCCATCCGCTCCTCGTGGTAAACACTGCCGCTCCTCAGAGAGAGCCATTGCTGTTCTCTGTCTGCCTGACATCAGTCAGGCAATACCATTTTGCAAGGGCATACAGGGATGATGGGATCAGCACAGCAAGTGTGGGCCCATTCCTGTAGTACATATAAGAACTTGAGGGTGTCCTAAATTACAAAGTACACTTTGACCTCCTCCTGGTAGCAATGACTGGTTTTCTCTACTGCAAGCGAGTCACAGAGGCACAGGGAGTTTATGTGTGGACCTAGCCTCCAGACTTCTGTTTATCCATGAAGAGGACAGCATCCCCTGTCCATCCAGTCACCTTGCTTCAGAGATGGCACACAAGCTGGCCTTGCCCGGCCTGTGAGCCATGCCAACACCTTGAAGCCAGCAGGGGATATGTCACGGCTGGGGAACAGCCCCGCAGCTGCGCATAGTGCCTGTCAGGTGCTAAGAGGCCCACAAACAGAAGCACGAGCCTCATCTCCACGCTGCCCAGAGCCCATGTGTGAGCGAGAGAGTTCATCTTCACAGCCGAGGGCCTGAGCCTAAAGCCAAGGCAATCCTCTCCGTGATTGATGCCGCTGAGTCAAAAGGAAATGACCCACTCCATGGCAGCGCTGCAGGAATTGCTGCAAGGACACAGTCATACTCATGCATAGGCAAGCAGGGCACTCCGTAACTGAAAGCATCTGCAAATGTGCTCCGCAGATGGGGCTTGGCAAACCCACACCCTGCCAGGGCAGCAAGGGCGCTTTGCGGAGCCGCGGCACCGGCGAGGAGCGCGCGGGCCGCCCCCGCAGCGACTCTCCCCCGCCGGCCGGAGATGGAGGCCTTGCTCATGCCTTGCACCCCCTGCCGCGCCGGAAAAGCCCTCCCGGGGCCTCGGGCTCGCTCCCCCCGCTACGAGCCGGCCCGGGGGCCGCCACCCGGTCCTCCCGGGCTCCCCGCAGCGCNCGGGCCCGCGCAACGGCTGTAACGGCCGCCGGGGCGCGGCCTCTCGCCCCGGCCTCTGCCTGCCCGCCGCTTCCCGCTTCCCTGAGGCGGCTCCGCTGGGCGACGAGCCGGGCTGCGCCCCCACACACACGCTCCCCCGGGTGTCCGCCGCACCTCGCCTCCTTCAGGGCCACCTGAAGGAGCCCGGCGCTCCGCCACGGAGCGCGAGTGCCCGCTCTGGAGCCTGCAGCTCCCCAAAACGGCAGGGTCCCCATCCCCGTGGTGGGGAAGGCACTTCTCCAGGTTTCCCCGTCACTGCAGTAGTGCGGTGGCAGCGAGCCCAAGGGGAGCGCGGCCTCAGCCACCTTGTCACCAAGCACACAGACCCAGGGTGCAGGTACGCCCTGTTCTGGGCTTCCTTCGCTGTGGTGCAACCCTTTCTTGTGAAAGCTGGGACACAGGGGCCACTTGCAAGACTGCGTGTGCAAGTCCCTGCCAAGAATTTCCAATTGTCAGGGCTCGCTGAGTTCCTTCCCCTTCCTCCACCCACCAAATCCTGCTGGGTTACTGGAAACACTGCAGCCATAATACAGCAGTGTCTTCAGGCCACCTGTGGCAGAAAGGGATTTTTCCAGGAAAGGCATGTTAGACCTATTGCTCAGTGCAGTATCAGTCCCAATGCCTATTTTGCCACTTGCCACTGCTCTGTTTCCCTTACTGAAAAGGGGTGATCGCCCATGTTGACAGCATAAGCTATTATAGAGGAAAAAGAAAAGCTAGCTGAATCTCTGTTTTCCAAACTCCAGGACACAGCCTGGTCTGTGTAAAACTCATCCATAGCTAACTCCTTCGCTGCTGTGGTGACCAACAAGCAGGTGTGCACATTGCCTGCAGTGTCTCCTCCTCCTTCCAAACCCCAGGAAACTTGAGGAGGGGGAACAAATCAGGAACAATGTTGTCTAAGGCTCAGAAAAAGGCCATTAAAAATAAATAAAAAATCTGGGTTACAGGGTGAGCTTTCATTTTCCAGATCTCTGAGCCCCATTATTTACAATACAGCAGCATCTTACCCACCTGCACAGGGGCTGGAACATTCTGCTGAAGGTCACTATGTAGGCAGGTATTTTAATTATAAAATGTTTAAAATGACAATTGGATCTTTTTACGATCATGATCTCAAGTAAAATCAGAATGCCAATTAACTAGAGGTAGAGAACACGCCATTAACTAAGGCGATGAAGGTGGCAAGTCAGGACTGTGAGGTTCTTGTTCTCTTTCTTAAGGCTGGTTTATGCTGTAGTTTTGCAAAAGCTAATTAGCTTTTAAGTGCCTTGGCTCCCCAAACTGCAAAATGGGGGGAAATGCATTTTACACAGCAGCAATGGGAAATTTATTTAAATAAATAGCACTGGCAAGGTTTGTGGAAATTGTCAGATAAAACATGTCACCTAAGAACAGAGTACAAAGTAAATACAGCCGATAGCTTTATCGTGAGGGAAATGGCAAATGTCTTTGTCTTTATGACTCTGAGAAATATGAAAAATGAACAGATCCTTTTTACATTATACCTTGCATTTACTTGCTGAACATTCCCTATTAGATGTTTAATTTGCTACTGAATGGGACTCAAAAGGACTAATGCATAGTTTTCCTAGCACATCAAACACAACCCCACAGAGAGTAAAATGCAAACAGAGAAACAACCAGAAGCTTTCTTGTACCATCAAAGATGTAGGAAAAGAAGCAGGGAAAGGTGGCAAACCACAAAGCTTGACCAACAGAGAGGCCAAAAGAGGGGAGAGAATCATCAAAAGCAACCACAGACATATAAGAGGAAAGCTCAAGCAAGTGGGATGAAAACAATGCATAATACAAAAAGAAAGCCCCTAGCCCATTTGGGCACATTCAGATAAAAGGGCAGGGGCCAGCCAAACCAACAGTTATCTTGGAGCTCTTCCCTGGGGAGCAAAGCAGTGAAAATTGTGTATAAAAAAAAACAGCTTTAGGCATTTCTGTTCATAGCAACTCCCTTTAGTACTTNTTCTGCCCACAAGGGTGGCAAAGGACTACATCCACCATACCACCATTGCCTACTCCAGCAGACCTACCAACATACAAAATTTGCTGGGGCAACTTCTTAAAGACTTCCTAGTTTAGGCCATTTTGAAAGCATAAGTCACAGGTTTTTTAATCAAATCCAGGTGCTCTTTTTACTGCAAATCCCAGCAGACCACCCCACCCACCCCAACCTAATGCATGACCATCATTAAGTGATGCTGGCCAGCTGTGCTGTATCTTCCCCACTATAACAGCACACAGCAAGCTAGCTCTGCCTAGGACTGTAGTGGTGCAAACCAGAGAGGCAGGTAGGAAATCTCTCTTCTCTCCCCAGCTCCAGCAAAGGTATGTATGTGGGAATACCTTGACATGCTTTGTAGTGGCTTTTAAATTATTTTGTTCAGGGCCATCTACATCCCATAGCCTGTGCAGTGTGACATAGCCCACCAAAACCTGGATGTGATGTAGGTGGACTCAAAGTTCTGACCTCCATCTAAAGCACTTCTCTACAAGAAGTCATCACCACAGCCCCACTAAGTACATTCTTTTCCAGTTTTGGCATCCTATGCATGCTCCTAGGACCTCAGGGCTCTTCCTTGTCTGAGAAGACTTTGAGTTTCCTTAACAGTGTGCACTCACACTATAAGAGCAAGCCTACAGTTGCATTCTTCTCCAGTGTATTTCTAAGCTATGGAGAACTGCACTGGGGGGGAGCCTTTGGACACCACACTGACAGCTGGGAGAAGTACAGCAACCCAGGAAATGTGAGAAAAGCTGATAGCACTGTTGACTTTTTATTGCCTCTGAGTAGTTAGGGTGTGATCCAGTCCCTTCCTGCTTTAAGAACCTGCAGCCAAACTGCCCCATTTTTTAATGAGATGCACAAGGCAGAAAGGGCACGGCCTGGTCCCCGCCACAGGCTTGGCTCCCCACGTTGATGGCAGAATGCTTTTGGTGTAAAATGAGGAGAGGATCCTGAGCATCAGAGCTGTCGTTTCTCCTGGCTCAAAGATTCACTAGAGAAAGCTAGTCCCTTGCTTTCCTAGATCTGAGAAGCTTGGCTTGATTCCAGAGAGATTAAAGGTGCTGAAGTGGGAGGGAGGGGAGGATCAGATCCTGCCATTAGGAAAGGACTGGTTGCATGTCTGCGGAAGGAGTCTATTCCATTATTAAGATATCTCCCATCCCTCCGGGAAGCATTGACCTGGAGGAAGGGTCTGAGTTCAGCGTAATTCTTCAGGCAGGTCATTAAGCAGGAGACTGGTGGAGGAAGCAATTTCTTCAATCTCTTCTTCCTGCTCCTGTCTCCATAGACTTCTTGCACCATGAAACAGAAGTCTTACCTGTGCACAACCCTGACTGAATGCCAAATGTTGGGAAAGCTGTGACTTCAGAAACATTATGAAAAGGCCACTAAATTGCTAAAATATGACAGCATCCAAGCCACAGCAGCCAGCCTGCTCTCTGCACCTCCTTCCACTGCTGCAATAAAAAGTGAGCAGCCCAGAAGTCAATGCTTGCAACTCGAAGCAATTGAAATTGCACACGGCCTACTTCCAAGCCTGCCATTGTGCAAGTCTGGGAAGGGCACCAATTCTCCCCGTGTCCCTGACCCGCCCCCCGAGTGAAACAAAACACCCATCAAGCAGCAGGCTGGCTTGTCTGAATGAATTAATAGCTATCAAACAATTTGAGTTCCACACAGGTCTGTCAAAGCCATTATCGGGAGTTTGACACTGGCTATCACCCGCTCCTTCAGAAACAAAGGGTAAAAAGAGGCTACATCAGGCAACTGCAGAATGACCTAGCCTCAGAGAAAGATTTGACACGGTGCAGATAGATCTAACAGTAACATTTATCCATCAGGACTGACATAAACTAGACTTGAACCAGGCAATCTGGAGTTTCATAGTCACCCTCTTAGCTCCTAAGGCTCAGAGCTTTGAAAGATTTAAGCATCTAAATAATGTCAGCTGCCTGAAACCTAACTACCTTTGAAGAGCGAGGCCTCAGGATAAGCCTGCTAACCAGAAGAATCTAACTTTGTGCCATCGGGAATGCCAGCCCTGATGTCTCACCTGATACCCGTGGAGAAGCAACTGAGGATTGAGAACCCCTCTGGTTAATGAAAGCAGCATAGTATCTTGCTTCTTAATAGGGAGGTATAATCAATGTTAAACTTTTGGGTGTGCTGCTAAATACCCAAAGGGGATGTTTGTTTTGCAATTTCCCTCTTCCTTAATAGCAGCTTTTCCCTACCCTGCACAATCAGTCACCCTGCAGTTCACAGCTATAAATATTTTTGCTTACTTGATACCTGTAGTATTTCAGTGTCTTCCACCTCAAGCTTCACCTCATCCATTATCCACAGCTCCCTTGTGACAGAGTTTCTGAGCTAATCTTCTCCTGTTAAGGTGCACAGGCTGTTAGCATTGTGCAGACTTCTCTTCAAGCTCTGGATGCCAAGCTGATCCATACCAGGTACCTGAAGGCTTAGTATCAAAGGAGAGCAAGCTCCTGCCTTGGGCAACTCAGAGAAGATGCAAGCTGTTTGCCTGAACCACCAGAGACAACAGAGATGTCCATCTCTGAAGAAGATGGATGAGACAAGGAGACAGGGTAGACTGAAGAGGGGGACAGAAAAGGAAAAGGACAGGAGGGGTAGTCATGAGAAGGGAGGGCGGAAGCACATGGTAGGGGAAAGATGAAGCAATGCAAGCAGTGTGGGAGAGGCAGGATGTCTAGGGAGAAAGGGTTTGAAATAAAGGAGCAGAGTGCCTGACAGTGGGCATGGCTTAAGGTCAGAGACAAAGGCTAGCTGAGAAGACAGTGTACATGGAAGAGTGCAGATTACATAGAAGAAGATGAACACAGTTGTGGGTACGGATGGAAAATCTAGTTGCGGTACACGGTACACTGGAGTTCTAGCTATGGAAGCAGTTTTGGAGTTGCTATACAGTGGACCTAGCAAGGGCCAAAAAATTCCAGCTGCCTTTTTATATTGGAGCTCAACAAATGTCTAACATGATGCCTGTGACTTGAGAGGGTGAAAGTTTGTGACCCAGAGATTCTTCTCAGGCGTAAAGTTTGGGAGGCTTGGGCATAGTTGGTGAATAAATAGCAGAAGAAGGTAGCATTAGGACTTATGGGGAGAGAGGAGCAGGAAGGGTCTGCAGGGAATATGAATGGGTTGAAGGAAAAGCACTTTTGTGCTAGCATTGTTCCTAGCTTCTTGGGCAACCACGTGCAAGTGCCCTAGATGAAGCTGGCTTTGCTGCAGGCTTTACAGCTAATGTCATTTTAATTTCTGACATGTCACTAATGGAGAAATATTTAACATGTATTTATTCAACGTCACTAAAAATACTCTGGCAGCTGTGGGGGAAGGAGGATAGGGCTGATCAATGGGGGAGGTGGGCAGAGGACCTGCACTTCTGTAGGGACTCAAATGCGATGCTTACAATGGGGTTTGGAAAGGATCTCTCCCAGAAACCTCTGCCATGAAAACCTGCTGTCAAGTGTCATGCCAGATCAGGGAAGGAAGTATCTCTGTACCTGGCAGATTCTCATTAGAAACAAATACTGTTTCCCTGGTAATGAAGGAAAGGTTTAATCCAGTTTCGTTCCAGGTGAGTATGTTCAGTAGGGTGAGTCCCTTTGCCACTGTTAATACTCGCTGTGTTAGCAGTGAGTGGTAATCTGGCAGGTCTCGATCTGTTTCACAAAGTCTGCACAAAGTATGGGGCAGTAGGTCAGCTGGGTACGTCACTCTCTTTCCCCTTCTCCTACATGGTGCAAAGCCAGGTTGCTGTCCCGTGCTCCTCCCTTGTCTCTGCACGGGGAGGCCTGGACCTACAAGGAGGGGTGGCAGAGGGGCCTTCTCTCTTCTTGTCGCAGGGCTGGATGCAGCCTTGATGCATCCGCCTTGCGTGGCCTGGATGGTGTGCAGCATGCTGGGCCGGGGACGTGGCACCTGCCCTCCCTTGGTAAACCTGCCCTTGCCTTTCCTGCAGTACTGGGAAGAGGATTTAATCCTTCCTGGGCCAGGAGTGACCATGAGGTCCTGACTTTTGGTCAGTAAATCACAAAGACCTCAACAGCAATAGGAGGCTTGTTTGCCCACAGTATGCAGCTCTGTCCCTGTACTTGCTAATTAGAGATGGGCTCACATAAAATGCTAAGAATCAAGCCTCCATGAGCACCAATGGAGCTCGCATCCAGATTAGACAGTGCTTGGATGCTTTGGTGATTGGCACCTTAGAAATTACATAGATAGAGCACAGTGGAGATAGATGGGACTTTGCAGCTTTGGCTCTTCTCTGCTAGTTATAATTATTTAAGATGATGTTTCACATCACATTCAAACTCCTGTGCAGATAGCAGCGGCAGAGAACAAGAGATCTCAGCCACCTAGGAGAGGATTATGTGGATATGACAATGTTCAAACCCACTGGGCTCTGCCACGCTGCATTATTTAAGCCCAGTAACCAAATTTAGTAACCAGCCCCTGAGGCGCTGAGAGAAAAACACAGCTTCCAGAGCTCCCTTCCCTCGCAGTCCTCTCAGCTTCCTCCCTTAAAGGAGCCACCGTTTTTTCCCTTCCTCTCTCGGCCCCACCAGCCAGGCCTGGTTTCCCAGTGCCGGGAACAGCAAAGTCCTTTGCACAAGGTGTAACGCGTGGCCCCACCTGCTGTTGCGCACACTGCAAAGCCACAGGAGTCCAATGCGGAGTTACCCTCATGGGAAGCAAGATCCATCCCAGCTCCGGGCCTTCGGGATGCAGGGTACGAAGGCTGCATCTGTACAGTGAAGCACGAGCTCAGGTGCAGGCAGGACAACCCTACGGACAGCCTGTCTGGACTACAGGCTGCTTCCCAGCCATAGCTCTGCTCCAAACACCCATGTGTGCTCAGGCTGCTAATGCTGCCCTCTCTGCCCAGACCACGTGAAGCTTACCAGGCTCTCACCTTCCTGGGAGCTTTGCAGCTCCAGCTAAACCCATGCCTGAATGTGCCTGCTGGTAAAGTATGTGGGGAGAAGCACTTCTGGACATATGGACAGGCTCAGGCTTGTGCTTGGCTGAGATCGCTCCTTCTTGCCTCCCTTGCCCACCAAAGCTGCAGCTGGTGGGAAGAGGTGGGCCCAGCTGTAACTCCCCCAGGTCTAGCCTGCCCGCAGTGGCAGGGCTCTGTCACTACTACGCAATGTCACAGCGCCAACCGATGGGGTTCATTAACTAATTTTCTAAAGGATTGAGGCAAAGGGAGCCTGGGAGGTTTGGGCAGATCCTCTTCAAAGGCCCCTCACCTGGCTCGTGCTCAGTGACCAGGTGCCAAGCCACAGCAGGCCCTTGCCTCCCCAGTAAGACAGGAGTGCCCAAGTCCCCGTACGTGACCAAGCTCTCTGAAGTGATCTGTGGGAAGGAGAGGTGGAACGAGGTGAATATTTAACCAGCACTGTGTCAAGTGCAAACACACGTCTGCTGCGTTGTTTTATCATCACAGGGCATTGGTCTCGTACATACATTTGAGGCACCATTACTCCCCGTGGATTCTGGCAGAGCTGGCTTGGGAGACCCAGCGTTTACCTTGGCATGCAAAGAGGTCATTTCAGTAAAAGCCAAGCTCAGCCTCAGGGAGCCATGAAATAGTGCTGAGACCTGCTGGGTACTGTAGGTGACTCCCGCCACCGTGGTTATTAACTGCAAGGCGTGCCCTCTCCAAGGCGGCGATCGGACGCCACAGCCTCTTAAAACTGTCTGCCGTCTCTTAGATCCCTCCCTGGCCTTCAGCCCAGCGCCCCGGAGGCAGCGAGATGGAGACTGCTGTTTACAAACACAGCCTTTTAAAACCTTGTGTGGAATGAGAAAAAGGAGCAAACCCCGCTGAAGTGCCCTGGGAGGAGCAGATCTAATCAGAGCTCTTCCCGAGCCGCCTCTCCTGACCTAGATGAGCTGCGGCTGAGCTGCCAGGGCGAGGAGCGGTGGCCGGCCAGCAGCACGGGGCCTCTCCGCTCAGCCAGGGCTCTGGGCACGAGGCTGCTCTGCTGCGCCAGGCCGCGAGCAGCAGGGCCCATGGTGAAGGCCAGGCCTGCAAGAGAAGAGAGAATTCGGGGCTTCACAGGCAGTATCGGCCAGCCCACAGGCTACGTGGACTTCTTGTGCCATTCCCAGATGCCTGACTGTGGGTATTCAGGATTGATCAGGCTTTTTAACTTTGTTGTTGTTGTCGTTCTTGGGTTTTTTTTTGCAATACTCAGTCCCGCCATGCCAACCAAACTGTAAGATGGGTTTTTTATTTATCACATACCTAGAGTGCTAGAGTGCCACGACAAATATGGCCTATTGCACCAGTTTGCCTAAGCTGCCCCTATGCCACAGCGATTTTATCTGGAAACCACAGTCTCCTTCCCAGTATTCCTATCATGCCAGTGGCCCACCAGCACTGGCCTCTGGTGGATGGTGTCGGCAAGCGGGCAATGCTTGGCATGAACCGAACTCGTCTCCCTTCCCGCCCCCTGGTGCCCCATCAGCTCTTCCCTCCTCTGCACAGGCCACCATCAAGGGGCCGAGGGGCTGTGCGGCAGGCATGGGTCCTTGGGGAGCCGTCCTTGTCACACACGGCTCCCCCGGGGCACCATCAGCTGCTGGCTGGCTCCTGCGCAGCACTGGGTGTGACGGCCCAGCGCGGGGCGATCTTCTGTGAAGACGATTTACTAGAATCCTTTCTGAGGTCTTGTCTCTGGGGGGAAATTCTCTAGCGCCGCTGTTGTGGGATAAGCTATTCTGCAATAACTTTTAAAATAGCTGCCCGTGGGGACGCAGTAGGCTGGAAAAAAACAGTCATTTTACTCTGGTGTGATCGCTCCATTTTGTGAGCCTGGCTCTTTCCCCTCCCTCCCTTCCACTGGAAATTGGCATGCTCGATTCGACCGCCAGCGCTTTGCAGGCAAGGGTTTGAGGGCCGCGGCTTGGCCTGCGAGAGGACGGTTGCCTGGCTCTCCGGGCTGGAGTCCTCTCCTCGCTGCTTCTAAACAAGTGATAAACTGTGCAAACGTGGAAAGCTTGCGTGCATCCCGCTCTTGGGAAGGGATGCAAACCCTCAGCCCTCCCGAGGGACCGGCATGGAAGCCAAGCTGTGAAAACACAAATAACGGTCCTGGTGAGAGCACAGCAAAGCCTTCCAGCAGCTGTGACTAACATCAAACCACTTGGTAGAGGGCTTCCCGCTCTCGCTCTCTGCCTCTGCCGCTCTCGGGGAGCCTCAGAAAGGGCATCGCTGGAATCCCTGCCTGGGGAAAGGGAGGACAGAGAAGCCGTAGGCGCCCAGCCTGGGATTTCCTAGGGCTGCCGTGAGCACCAGGCAGACGCGGGCCACGTGCAGCAGCGCCGAGAGCAACTCGCAGGAAGGGAAAGGCGTGAGATTGTTTGTGTGAAACATACACACCGGGGTTGGCTGAGGGCAGCCCAGACCTCTCTGTTTTCCTGGATCTGGAAGCAAGGCCCGGCCTGCCCGCCGCCCAGCCCGCTCCCTTGCACTAGCAGGGATGTGTCTGCAGCAGCCAACATGCAGGCGGAGGAGGTTTTTAGGACGTGCTGCTTGGCGGGGAGGGAAGGGACGAGTGGGTGTGGAAGAGGATAAACCAGCCATGTTCCCCAGCTGCGGTGCAGCAGCAGGCCTCAGATTTCCTCCCAGGGCTCCCACTTAGCAGGACGGAGCTCGTATCGGTGCCCAGCCGCGCGCACGCACGAGGCAAAGAACCGCCCCTGCCCGCTGCACTGGGCCCTTCTGGCACCGCAGGCTCCACGCGTGCTCTGCCCCAAACCCACACCGCTGCAGCCTTCCTCGGGGCTGAGCTGGTCGAAAGCCCCAGGAGACACGTGTGTGTGGCAGAACAAGGCAGGCACAAGCTGCTATCTGGCACCAGCGGGATGAGGCAACAGGACAGCTTGACCTGGGGCTGGGCATCTGCTGGCCACCTGCATGCAGAAGTAGGCTCAGGAGAGAAACCACGTGCAGGGTCGTTGAGCTCTGCCCTGTCTCCCCTGTGCTACAAAGCAGATGCCGCCGGTGTGAGACCTTTCCCATTAGATAAGTGCGCGGGCCATGGCCGTGGCCCATCGTTAGCTTCTCTCCCCAGCAGGACCATCCTCTCCACAGCTCTATCCAACTGCGCTTTGAGAGCAGTCTGCCCTGCAAACCGTGGCCTTGCTGTTGTTTGCACTGAAGTCCAAAAGCAGGAAGAAGATGAGTCCTCGTGCTTTTTTTTCCGGGCAGTCAATAACTAGCCTCCGGGATCCGGCTGCTTACGAGCTGTGGAGAGAGAGTTTCTAAAAGACAGCGATAAAGAGTACGTGGGTGCCAGGGGAGGAGGAAGGCGGGGAGGGGGAGAGGAGGGATACGTATGTCACAGCTTACCTCAGAGCCAGAATTAGAAGCTGGGTAAAAAAAATATAAAATCACAGCAGGAAATAATGTGTGGCTTAAAATAGCAACATCAAATGGGAGCGAGAATGGGGAGTGGGTGGCATTTGAGGTTGCTGCTCTGTTCCTCCCTCAATGGCAGGGTGATTAATATGTCTACGCTACTTGCGTTTATGTAACAAAGGGCACTAAAGGCCAAAGCTGTATTTTCACTAACACTGCAGGGGAGTCTGTGAATCTTTTCTTCCACCCCTAGCATTAAGTGGGAGGATCTGCACTTGCGCTTCCTGCCCCAGAAACAAAAAAAAATTATCCACGCTGCACCAGTGCAGACGCAGTTACGTTTCCATGGCTTGGCAGGGTGGAACAGAGACCCTTGAAGGCTTTGAAGGCGTTCGTCTGTCTTTCATTGCTCCCACAGAAAAAGCCCGTTCCCAGCGCACACCTGTAAACGTGGCCGCGTTGTCTCTGGCTGGAGGCTGCGCTGTAATAGCAGGCAAGGTACCACTGCGTGTTACTACACATCTCCATGCTCGTTCTGTGTATTTGTAATGAATCATAGATCTTTGAGATGGGTCATGCAGTCCATTTCCTTGCCAGCGTAGGACTGTTCCCAGTCATATACTTAATCCCTCACGTTTCTCTTGGGAGACTGTGATACAGACTCATCAGTCTTTTTTCTACATACCTCGTATCCGGAGAACTGAATTAAAGACTGGAAAGCACTCACAGTTTTGGTAAGGAAGGAATATTTCTTTTGGGTGCATCAGGAAATAGTCAGCCCACCACACCACTGGTCATTGATGGTGCTGAAGTAACCCAGAAAAGCAGCCAAGCGAGGCATGGCACTTGTTTTTCAGACTGCCACGATCTCCTCTGGACTTATAAGCAGGACCAGCCTGCTCTGAACTTGCAGAGAAAGGTGGGAGAGTGTGCAAAGTGAGCCCCGAGGGGTGCGGGAGGCTCGCCTGTCAGTGGGACACCCTCGGTACCTCCAACCCGCCTGGAAGGCAGCGTGGGGCTACAGCTCAGCCCGCTCCGTGCCTGGTCCCCACAGAGCACAAAGGCAAGAGCGGGGCCTGCCTTCCTTCACCCATGAGCGAAATGCACCAGCCTGCAGTCCTGCGCAGGCACTGCTGTCGAAATACCTGTTCAGAGGCAAATAGCACAAGACCAAATTTGTCATGTGATAAAAACCTGCTGCACAGACGTGATTCTCTGATACACTCCGACATCAGCAAGTGTCTTTGACCTACGCTGGGACGTGCTGCTGTCAGAGGAAGGAGAATCAGGCCCAGATCTGATGCATATCTTCCCACAGGCAGGCAGAGCGGCACGATTTGTTTAAACACGGCATGCTGGTGGCTGCAGACAGAGATCACTCCCAGCAACTCAATCAACATGCATAATATCCTGCTAGTTTAAATCCAGCCGTGGTAAATATCTCCACCATGCTTTCCCTCCAAGCAAATATAGTACCTGTATGGAAGAAATTCCTCAGGACGTTTCCTGTCTGGAGCCGAAGCTTGCCAGGGACTGAATTTCCTGTGAGGCTAGAGTTGGGAATGCAAAGCAAAGAAGCTAACAACAAAACGCGATGATACACATTTGGACCTGCTCTACAAAGATCCTCTTCAGCAAGCACGTTTTCCCCCTGTTTAAATAAAAATAAAGCAGCCGGATTTGCAAATAACGGCTGAGCTATTTTTCATTAGTAATTCTTATTTTTACCTCACTGCTTCTCTTTCTGCTTATTTTTTCCAGCTGCAATTCTGTGACTTACACATCCTGAAAATGAAAGGGGTTGTTTTTGCCAATAGCAAAGTGCTATGCATCCTTTCAACCATCTGGAAATAGATTTTTTATTCTTCCCCTCTCCCAGCCACACACGCACGTGCACACACACAACCGAGCCTTTGTCTCTCCGAATCATTTCCCGCACCAAAGCTGATGGTCATGAAAAGAATTCAGTAAAAAAGTTCCACAGGCATTACAGGGCCGAGGCAGAATAAACAGGGCGACTTCCTGGGCACTTGTTCTCATCCAAACTGCCACCTCATGAGGAAGAAATGAATGCAACCGAGCGTACGGTTCAATGGCTGGAGATTAGGAGAGGTAAAGACTCCTGTTTTTTTTTTTTTTTTTTTTTTTTNTTTTTTTTTTTTTTGTCCTGGCTCTGCTACAAATCTCCTTTGTCACTAAAAGTAAGTTGCCTACCTGCTCAGTGCCTCAGCTCCCCCAGCTATAAATAGGGATACAGATACTTTCTAGCCCCATGTGATGATCAATGCATTCATGTTTGGAACACGAGCTGATGTCCAGAGATGAAAGAAGTAATCTGAAGTGAAAATTACCATGATAGCTCTATGCTGAGACTAATAGAGTCAAGCAGGACAGTCTGGGAGCCAGAGACTAGACTTGATCATCTCTTGCCCAGAGGCAAATGTTAAGTGAGCTATGTCACCACGCTATCCAGATGACTGCAGGTCTGCAAGAGGAGACAAAGAAGATCCAGAGCCATACCGACTGGTACAAACACGCTTACGGTGTCCAGCTGAGAATGAGTAACAGCTGCTTGCTCATCATCCTGATTTCTGTCACTACTAGTGTTTCTGAATGCTGAAGTGTCCCAGTGCTGTGACTCAGGGCTGTGAGTCACAGGCTGTATGTCTCTACCACATGGAATCGCTCACTTGCTCTCTCAGATGAGATTGCAGAAATCACAGATCATCTTGGGTCTCCTACAGTGGTAAGTCTTATATAGGCAGATACTTACAACCACGTCCAGAAAAGATTCATCCTTTCTCCACTGACTGTCTATCAGGGATTCACGTTAGAGATCAGTTTCACATACACCAAAGAATCAAGACAAAAAGTAGAAGTCTCTTTTTCCTTACGTGGACATTTAATTTCTGTATTCGCAAAGCTCTCAGAAATCTGGACTAGACAAGATGCAGTGCAGGTAGCATTCGGCCTTTTGTCTCCCCTGCTTTTACTGGTCACCTCTTTAGACCCGAGATGCCACCAGCAGGACAGGACGCTCCTTTTTGGCCCCTGATCTGCCTCCTCCTTGCACATGCTCCCCAGCCCTCCTGCGGAGGAAGCGTCGATCCAGGAACGCTCTGCAAACCCCAGTGCCAGGCTGCAGCGAGTCGCAGGCAGTGCTGCAGCGGGAGCGGGAGCTACGCTGGGTGGCGAGACCTCTGAGAAGACACCAGGTGCTCCCGAGGTGCCATCACACGCGGTGAGACCCAGCACAGCAGGCCATTTTCCCTTCTACAGGCTGCATCGGCAACCAGCCACGCATTGAGGATCTCACATCCAGCTTGTATAAGCTCTCTGTTGATACAGGTGCAGCCGAAATGGCCGCTGCTTCCTCTGGAGACGAGGGAGCAGGGGCTCACCCCAGCACCGAGGTGCGAAGCCTCGAGTGATCTCACCGGCTGGGAACCTCCTGCGCTGCCTGCCCGTACAACGCGTTGCTGATGCTCACCAGCCAGCCCCTCCGGTGGCAGCGCGGTTTGCGTTGGCAAAAGAGTGTTTCTGTTGGCACAGGCCTCTTCCCTGCATTGATTAAGTCACGCTTATTTTTATTTTTTATTTTTTAGGGGCGAATCTCTCTGCAGCAGGGTGTTCTGCTGGTGTAAAGATGTGGCAAGGAATCACTCTCACTGCTCACAGACAGTCTGGATCCTTCCCCCAAAACCAGATGAAAGACTGCAGCAGCCTCTCCGAGAGAGCCTTCTGTTTGCCGAGACAGGGCGAGTGCTCTTGTAAGTCTGAACGAATGCAGACAAACTCCGAGATCCGTAATAGGAAAGCAAACACAATGCTCCGAGCACAGGGACTCCCGAGTGATAGGAAGTGACTTCAGCACACCAATTCCTCTATTCCCGTAACTCTCTGTGGGTTTGCCAATAGTCCTTATCGTCCTTGCTGAGAAAGGAGTGCCTTTGCTAACTGATTACATCCTCTTTTCCTTAGTGTGGTCAGCCGGTGCTGCATGCCAGAAGCAGCTGGCATGATTGATAGATAAGCACATGTCTCAGTGTATTTTCCTCTGTCTGCTGCAACCACATCCAGCTCTGCAGCAGTTCTAGAAAGGAGCGAAACAGCACAGAGCAGTTTTGTCACTGATACAGGTTTTCTAGAAGCACTAACCCAGCAAATCTCAACTTCTTTTCATACTTCCATGCAAAACAGTGCAGCTGTCCATGCAGGATGATCACAGCCATCCCTACCACCCCTGACCAGAGCATGTCCCACAGCCCACCAACCCCTGCAGACGAGGCAGGACCAAGAAAGTGCAGGGCTCAGAGGGACCCCGAGACATCACCTCTCAGCTACTGCCTGTGCCCTGCACTGAGGCCACATGGGGTCTAACGATGCGACCGAAGACTAGCCGAGAAACATGCCAAAGCGGAGTCTTTCGAGAACAAGGATGAGTGCACGTGTTCTGGAATTTCAGCCGATTTGATTAAGGCTCTGTGCACCTTGACTTCAGCAGTTTTTGATAGCCTGGAAGTATTCTTTGAATGCAATAGCACAGTTCCATTAAGTAATAAAACGCTTCAGGATCACCTCTGCTCCTAGCACATCACCCTCTTTTAAGCAGCACACGATGACAAGAGGCATCTCGGGCTAAATTACTCTTTGATTTGAGTCACAGGCGTGACATCAGAGATGGAGTAAGCCCGGCTCACTAACTGACTAGAAGATGGCCAGTTGTATTTATTTTTTTCTGTACTTCTTCCTGGAATCCGGTTTGAAGATGTGGTCCTTCCCTTGCTGTTAGCTCATGCCATGAAGTGGGCAGGGATACTCAAACAGCATCTTCTTTGACCTTTCTGGGACAGAGATGACTGTTGTGGCTTTTTGAAGACTTCTGAGAAGCTCCCACAAGCCTCTGTCCCCCCATCCCCTGAACTGCATCTGCAGCATCCAACCACAGCCCCTCTGGAGGGCAGCGTGGCTCTCACAGTGACGACACTATGCTCTTAATTTGTTCCAGCCTGTTTCACGCTGACATTTTAGCACTGACGTCATCAGCTGCTGAAATTTCATTGCTGCTGCTAAGAATAACAGCCCTTCTCATCCCCCACCTTACACCAAATAATTATTTATTAATACAGTAGGGATCCAGGCTTATCTTTTCTGACACAAATCAGGTTCTGGTGGTTAAAAGAAGAAGTAAGAACAAAGCACCAAAGATGCTCACATGTTCTGTCAGGCTGGGACAAAAGGAAAAAAAAAACAAACAACAACAACAACAAAAACAAGAGTGTATTTTAAAAGGCAAGAGTCCTTCAGAAACCTAATGGGAAAAGTTCAGACTGATTTGTTTTAAGCCTTCCTTGCTGGACAGTCTTAGGCACTCTGCATGGCTTCAACAGCCTAGGCTACAGTCCTCCCCAGGAGTCACACACAAAGCCCTTTCCAAATTCTCCAAGGCTTTGTACCTTGAATATTTGCTTATAGTGGTGCGGGGTGGGCGTAAAACACTGCCAAATCAGAATTCCCCGTTGACTCTGGGGCCCGAACCAAATCCCATTGATTTCTGTGGGAGGATTTCCATTAACTTGAATGGGCATTGAATCAAACCTAAATTGGCAGTGCTTTGCACCCATTTGGCATAGTGTAGTTGTCTGCATAAGGTGGAGAATTAGGTCCAAAGACACTGAGAAATGCTTTAATTAAGCATTACTGAGGAGAGAGAGAGAGCTTTTCCATCATTAAGCTGATAAACTGAATTTGTTCTATACTTGTAATGGCGAAGGGTCAGATTTTCATAGACGCTTGGTCTAAAGATGAAGCTGAGCGCTTAGAGGATTTCCAACCAAATGTTTAAAGGCAAATCGGGAGCCCTTGAAATCAACAGGTCCATTAACTTATCTGCATGCTTTTGAAAATCCTTGGAGGCACCTATTTGCATTCTTGGTAGCCTTATAAATGCCGTGGTCCCCGCCCGGGACCCCTCGGGGACACGGACCAGAGGTGACGAGAGGCGCGGCACCCCCAGCGGCAGCCGCACGAAGCAGGGCAGCAGCTCCTCAGCCGTCCCTGGTGGCCAGGTAACACAGGCCCTTAAAGACCAGACACGCGCAGGTCCTGGAAATGTTATTTTCAGGTGGCGCTGGGGAAGTCAGCAGCTAACAGAGCTTCCGTTCCAGAAGCAGATCTGAACCTAGACAGACTAGCATCCGGCCAAGGAGAAAATTCTCAAAACTTCATTACCGCTTTCCCATCAACTCTGACGTCTCTGGCATCATTTCCTATACTGCTGCTGACCCTCCTGGGGCACCTTCCTGCCCTGCTCGATCTTCACAAGCTGCTGCACTCTTTACCTCAGCAAGTCCCTTTGCTGTGAATTAAGGAAAGTTTTAGGAGCTGACCTTTCCAAAGGATGCTTCGGTCACTTGGCTGGAGTGTTTTGCCTGGCTGTCAGTTTTCACTTGGACTTGAGTGCTTGGCATACTCGTTCTGGAAAGCACGGGGAGACCGATTGCGAGACATGAGAGACAGACAGACTTCTCTGTTTAAAAATCCCAGGGGCTGCAAGAGATGAACGCAGCACTTCCACACACAGATGCAAGCCTTCCCCCAGAGAGATTCTCTGCGGGGAAACAATGCAGAAAAGGTAGATGCCAGAGAGGACAGCAAAGAGAAAGTGAAAGAGTTTCGAAGCCGAGCCCTACAAAAGGAACACGGCAGCAGGGATTTCTCCTCCGAGCCCTGGCAGCCATTCGCGTGCAGCCCGGGACGCTCCGCTCCGCGAGGAGCCCGTCTCTGGGCGGCGTGCTGCGCCCGGCGGGCGTCGGGACGGGCTTGGTCGCAAGCCCGAGGGATTGCGGCCGCCACCTGATTTCCTCAACCCCCGTGCTAGCCTCTTCCTCCCCGTGACTAATTTCCCTGCACCTCCTCCCACACACACCCCCGGTTCCTCACCCCGTGCATTTTTATGCACAAAGGAAACTCGCTAGATTACGCCACCTGCTACTGGGATAAGTATCAGGTAAGGGGATAGGAATGTGCAGGGGGATGTGACCCCTACATGCCGAGGAAGGGAAGAAAAATTCCTGCCTGGCATGGGCAGGGAGCAGCTCTCCAGCTAGCTCTCGCTGATAAAACCTTGCTTGTGGGTCGAAGAGTTTCGGACGTGTTCCAAACCCACACCGAAGCTGCTACAAAAGCGGCTCGCCACGAGCCCCGAGCCCGGTACTCCTCCCGGCCCGGCCCCTTGCGCAATGGGCCCGGCCCGGCCCGGCGCGGCGCGGGACCCCGGCGGCGCGGGAAAGGCGGCGGGCGCGGCC
>VXAA01002807.1:178363-204145 GCA_013399115.1 Anseranas semipalmata | reverse complement strand
CCTTATATAGCCCGGTGGTTGCGGCTTGCAAATTGCCCGGATGACCCTCAGTGGTCTGGGGTGCAGGCTTCAAACCTGTAGCTGTCTAGCGACAGAGTGGTTCAATTCCACCTTTCGGGCGGCTGGGTTATATCTTTTGACCCCACCGAGGCACCACCACACCCGTGGGCACCTGAGCAGGGCGAGTTTCCCCATTCCATTGATTTTTCCCTCAGCCCCACGCGTTGCTTTGGGCTGTCCCCACGGAGTGGTGAAGCAGTGCTGCACACAGCACAGCTGAAGCAAGCAAGCTCTCCCAAGGGTGCCTGGGTGACAATTCAGATTTTAATTGGATTCTGCTAAGCAGATCTTTTTAAACAGTGTCACGCATCCTACAAGAACAGAAAAGAAGTAAATAACAGAAGCCATTCTCTAGATCCGCTCCATATTGACTGTAACCCATCTCCCTCCCACGCTACAACAAAGATGCTTCACTTCAGCAGCGAGCACGGGTGCTAATAATGTCACCCAGCCCCATGAAAAATAAAGGTTAGCGTGAAGCTAGAAAACATATTCTTCGAGCAGAAGGCATTGATTTTGTGATATCCTATCGCAACAGCTCCAGCAGACGCCCCGCAGAGCCCACAGATAGGCTGAGACCCCGACACACCCCCGCCACAGGGGACGGCGAGGACCTGGAGCGCGTCCCCGCCGCGCCGCCGGGTCCCACGGGCAGGCAGAGGGGTGGAAGGAATGCAGCGCCCATCGCCAGCTCTCCGGCCTTCCCGGGAGCGTTCGGGGCCGAGAGGTGTCATCCGGAGTTAAGGAGGGAAGCACCTCGGAGGATCTAAGCCCGAATGAGTGTGCTTCCTTTGCACGAAGTGACTCACGCCAGCTGAAAGCCTGGGAGGAGAAGGGAAGGGCGCGAAGGGCCCCGCTACCGCTCCTGCTTGGCTGCGCTTGCTTCCAACCCACCCGGCCGCGGTGCCAGTGAGGGCCTCCGCTCTGCGAACACGCTGGCCGGTGATGGGAAATCTCATTAAAAACAAAAAGAAAAACAAAACAAGACAAAAAAAAAAAAAAAAACCAACACCCCCTCTGCATCTCGCACGGCACAAGCCTGCCTTCTTTACGGCTCTGCAGGAGCTTTGCCCAGCGCAGCCGGCAGCGCTGCGAGCCCCAGAGGGTCTCTGGTCCCAGCCACCGGCCTGCCCCTCGGCCCGCCATGAGCTTCCCGTGTGGAATTTCGTCCCGGCCTCGGGAGTTGGTATCTGCGCTGCAGTTTGGCTGGGGGCTTTTGTTGGCGGGGGGGGGGGTGTTGGAAAGGCCCAGGCCCTGTAGTGGGCAGCTGGGAACATTAAAGTTAGATGTCAGTTACCAAGCAGAACATAATACGGCTCTTTCATGTGGTGTTTATAACTGAACATGCTGTTTTGTGTTGGCCTATTTTTTTTTCTTCCAAGAAGTAGTTTTGGATTAAATTATGACAATTACATTCTTACATTCAACCCCCTCCAGCCCCCACCCTTGCCCTGCGTGCACACAAACACAAATGGGAATTATGTGCTCTGAGTGCGATCTGAACTCTACAGCCTGGGATCTGTGCCTGGCATTGAGTTCACTTTTTTTTTTTTTTTTATCCAGCACAAAAAAAAGGCCACATCCACTCCACACTCTTTCATCGCCTTAGGATGAAGTAGGACGGTCAGATTGCTGGTGCGGGTGACTTGTCCTTGAGGGGAGCTAATGGGGAAAACAGGCTTTGAAAGACGCAAGAGAGGAGGCCAGGGAGCCCCGGCGGTGAAGGCTGTGGTGAGCAGCAGAGGGTTTGTGAAATCTTGTGTGGACACATGGTATGCAAACACCCCCCCACGCCGAGCTTCTTGCACAAGCCCCGGTTGGCTCACGTACCTGGGCAGGGCTTCAGCTGGCCGGTGGTGGAGGAACACGGCGAGAAACTCGGGCTCCTCTTGGGACCGTGCCCCCACAAGCGCCCTCCAGCACTGCAGCTCCAGGACACAGAGAGAAGGAGGGGTAATTAGGGCAGGAGACACAACAGGACCGCTGCTCTCGCACCCTTTAGCTGACGCAGAGGGCGACAAGGCCGCAGGAAACAAGGCTCCCTGTATTTAGCTGCTATTTTTTTTGAACACTGTGGCTTGAGGAGAGCGGCAGCGTGGAGGCCGGCGTAGATGACTTGCCTGTAGTAGGGATGTTTTGCAAAATACCATCAATGTCTTGCTTGAGTCTGCTTTGTTTGCAGCCACCCATTAGTCAGCCAAAGCGTTCAGCGTTTGAACCTGAACGTCACTTTCTTCCCTGACAAAGGGCCAAACGAAGAGGAGCCAAGGGCTTTACCACTGGTTAGAAGGCAAGCCAGGGGTTACTCATAGCCAAGATGCACGAGAGCCTGGCTTCTCAGTCGAGTGTAATTTGCCTCCTGTTGTTTTCCCCGTGGAGTCACCGAGCGGTGAGGAGGATGTGCTGGTGACAGATGGCTGACACGGCTCGCTGAGCGCACGGGTGACAGGGCTGTGACTCAGCCGGCGTTTGGCTGCAGGAGCCCCGTTGCATGTGCTCTTGCACTGGTGACACTGGGCCTTGCTGGGTCTCCTGGCGGGCCAAGCACGGGACATCACTTGAAGTCTGTGACTGCCATCCTCCATGGGAGGAAAGCAGGCGCACGTGGCCTATGAGAGCGGAAAGTCAAGCTCCTAATTACTGTTTACACTGGTAATGGATAATGTCTTGTGTGCATAAATACATGACCCGCCAGTGGTATTAGATGTCCTACTAGCCTTTGGAAAGGAAACCATTCAACATCCTGGCCTACAGTAATGACAGTCTTGCTTGGAGGGAGTAGCACTCAGAAAACTTCTTTTGCAGTGAAGTCACTAGAGGGGGACAAAGACCTAGTCTGGGTACACATCCATCTACCCGCTCTCCCATGGCAGCTCTGGGAGACACCTTGGAGAGGCAGAAGCAAAGATGGCCCTTGTCTTCATCAGATTTGAAGGTACCCAAGTGCTGGGACAGCTTCCCGCAGACCAAGGAGGCAGCTGGGGATAAGCAGCACACTGGGGAAACGAAGCCAATCCTTTTCCACCAGAGGCAGGATGGCGCGTGCACGTCCACATGCAGTTTAGCAGCCTTTATGTCAGCTCTACCAGAGCCTCTCTCTATTCCATAGCTGGCTGGGGCTTTTGAAGGCTAATTTTTTCTTCTTTCTCCTCTTTTATGAATGGGGGAGAGCTGAATTCACAGGTCTGGATAGGTGCCAGGTGTTATTGTTGTCTCTGTGAGTTAAAGACGTCATGGAAATATTGGAGGACCTGAACTCGAACAGAATGTACCTGTGAGCATCCCACACGCACACAGAGAGCCAAAGTGGCCGTAGTAAGCAGCAAGGCAGTGTTTGCAACTAACATATTGACCTGAAGTGCTTAAAAGCCACTACACACGCTCCCGTGGTGAAATGTCGACTGGAATGACTCATGGAAATGGATCGTGATACACAGTCCTCAGCCCAGCCAGACTGTGCTTGGAACCAAGACACTCCCATTTTCTCCCCTCCAGCATACTTCCCTGACCAAATCCAGGATTGAGCCATTTGGCTCGGACTGGAGCTGGTCAGAACATGTTTTTCTTTTCTTCTCTTTTTCCCTCCTTCACCCTTTGGAAAATGTTGACATTTTAGCAAAGGGCTAAAAACCCAAACCCTGAATATTTTCCATTGGAAAATGCTGGGGGAAAGGGAGGGGAGTAATCCCCAAACTGCCAACAATCAAATCTCTTTTGCTTTTAAGCCTTTTGGGTTTGTGAGAGGGGGTCGTATTTGGAGGAAAGCAAACACTTTCTATGAAAATATTTGTTCTCTTAAAACCCATTTTTTCACTAGAAAAGTGTTCCAACTGGCATCCTTTTTACTGAAGTTAGTTTGGGCATTCTCTACATCTAATTTTGGAATCGGCCTGAAGAAAACCTAATTCAGAAATGTAAATCTTTTATTGGAATATAAGGCACAAATGACACGCACAGCACAACTTTGAGATACATCCCTCTATTCTCTATGCGCCAGCAGTCCTGTTTACACAAATATCTCAAGCAAGTTTGGAACCTGGTCTCTGGGACGCCAAGCTCCCAAAGCTCCAGGTGACTTGCCTCAGAGCTCTGAGCACATGCCTAGAGGGAATCTACCTTTCCTAAGGTCACATCAAAGGCTGTAAGGGAAGCAATAGGCACTGAAAGGCGTATTACCTGTAACTACCCCTTGAGTAGCTGATAGCACAGAAGCACTTAAAAAGCATTTTGTTCTGATGTCTTCAGCTGATTTAAATTTCTGTCTGAATTGTAATGTAGACCTGAAACATCTGTTTCATCTTGTCTTTGCATATTATTCTGCTTTGCTGTAAGTTAAAAATAAAAAAAGGAAAGGGATGATGTTAGCGTAACAGAACACACATATTTGGAGGAAAGGAATTATGCCCTAAACTTTTACTAAATGTGGCTAATAACAGGTTAGAGTTTAAAAACGGAAAGATCTTAAAACAGGTATACACTGGTCATAAATAAATTTAGGCTGCAAACTAGCAGAAGCCTTCAAAACAGCAGCAGAATGAAGTTCAGAATAACCTCCTTAGAGGAACAACGGGAATAAAAAAATTAACTGTTTGAAGACAGATCTCAGTCGGTTGTAGGCTATCATGACAGCAGAGGAGTAGATTCAATGTCCCAGGGGTCCCTTCTAATTTTTTGTGCCCCTTCCCCCATTTTTTGTTCACACTAAAGCTTCTCAGTTACTCTTTACATTCACTCCATTATGGTTTAGAATTTGAACTGCTGGACTTCCTTCTGACTTAGTACCGGTCTCTGTCACTTGTCACTTCCAGGTTTTTCTGAACTAGTCACTGCTGTTTCAATTAGGTCACTGCAAAAGAAGGGGCATATTTGACTTCATCAAATCCCTGTTTGTTATTTTCTTTTCAGCCTAGGAACATCTCCTTGTCGTTGTTAAATCTTATAAAACAGTGGGTATAAAAACATAATGATGCAAAATCTCAGTTTTATACCTCATCATTGTCAGTTGGAGACAACTAAATTGTATGTTGATAAAAGGAAGAGGCTCTGAATGTCTCTGATACCTTAGTAGAAAGAAACACAGGGCTCCTAAGGCCCTGCACTGGTGCTGTCTGTCCTTTGTAATCTTTTTTTTTTTTTTTTTAAGATAACTGAGCAATTTTTTATTTACAGAACTCTACCTTTGAGTTAATAAAGTCAAAAGATCAAGAGCTTTAGTCCCTGAGCTTGGAAACACAACCGCATGCAAGAAGCCACAGCAGAAACATGAGAAATAGCCATCCAGAGATGCAGAGCTGTAACTAGCCATTGGAAATCTGTGCACACGTAGCTGAGACGTAGGTATACGGTCTCCCCAAGGCTGAGCCATCACATCTCCCATCAATACTAAAGGAGCAGGTGCAGAAACAAGGAGATCCCAAGAAGACAAAGGTTCAAATGAATCACTCAGTCACTGTGTGAAATGTAGTGACTGGGAGACCAAACAGCAGCTTCCAGAAGTTCCCTACCTAGTGTAATGTAACTTCTTTAATGTGCTTTAAAGTTGTCTCCTGCTGGTTTCAGTGAGCGCTCCCTGTTCTTCTGTTGAGGGATTTGGCTACTAACAGGTCTGCATTAACCTCAGCCACCCTATTTTTGTGAACCCAGGCGCTAACCATCAGAAAAATAGCTAAGGATTGCAATACTGGGTTGCTCAGCTCACTCTGTTCCTGTCGCCTGCTGACCTTCCCGGAGCAGTTTTATGCCTGCAGCACTCTGGCTGTTACCAAACTCAGATGGGGAAAAAAAAAAATGACAGCGAAGCAAATGGAGTGCAACTTCCTTCCAGCACTGTATTCCCAGTGCAGCTGCCCATCAGCGATGCAATGGGTCCATTTTGTGGTTAAGAGTTGGATGCTGATGGCCCCATCGTTCCCTTGGGGATCTGCAGTTCCCTGCCCAGCAGGGGGCTGCAAAGCAACAAGCAGGATTTCGGGGAGGGTAGGCTGGCAGCCCCGGCGGGGGTGTCAGGGGCATCTTCCAAAGTGGCTTTAATTAATGAGCACATGTGCAGCAAGGAGAGTTACAGCATCCCACTCAAATTGTTGACTTGGAGCGCTTCTGGAGACAGCCGTATTCTGCTCATTAGGAAAGAGCTTTTTTGCAATGCCCTTGGATTGGACGGCTCTTGGATTGCACCACGAGATCAAGTCCCCGTACGGGCTGCCTGCCTTTCGGCTGCCAGCTCCAAGAGGGTTGTTTTTCTTGTCTTCTCATTCTCAAGGAGTGCTCAGCCAGATGGCCTGTTTTCGAATGCACTGTGCGTTGGTTGGATGTGTGTTTGGAGAGTCTGCCAGCTTCACGAGAAGGAAGAAAGAGCAAAAGAAAGGGAAAAAAGCACCATTTGGTATCTATCTCTGGGACCCAGCCAGAGTTGAGGCTCTGTTTGAAGAAGGGGGGAGTCTTAAGAGAGAAACTCTAGACAAAATTGAAAGCTGGAAAAACTTTCAAGCTTGACAGACTGGGAGACTGAAGTTCTGTACAACACACATCCACTACCTGGCTCACTTGCAAACATGTCGCAGATTCCCTCAAGAGCAATAGTAAGAGCAAGCACCAAGCATCTCTCTTGCTGCCCTCCCAGTGTTCCTCACCTGCGGGCTGGGATGCAGAGAGGTGACCCAGCCAGCCTGTCCACTGAGGCTTGGTAATGCCACCTGTGGCTTCTGGGATTTTGCCCTGAGTTCACCAAAAACTGAAATTACAGCATGCAGCCCAGCTACATCAGCCCAGGCGGTGGGGCTGCAATGGAGGAACACAAAATAGACACCACCGGGGCCCAGCTCTCCAAGAAAGTAGCCTTAATTTTACTACAGGGCAATGTTATTTTCTTGCACCCCCTTACGTTAGCTTCCCAGAACTACCTTCTGTTGATTTGGGGCAGCAAACAAATACAGGCCACAACAGAGCAACAGCTTTTTCCACCACTCATTGAAATAATTTGAACCTGACGAGAAAAGTCTGTTGGTGAAGGGGAGGGGAAAGCTTTAAAGTTTGGGTGGATTGAGCTTGGCTTTCTTTACTTAACTAGATGTCGTGTTGTGGTAACAACGCATTGTTCCAAGCAGCAGGAGGAGGTCTTGTTAATCTGAGCCGGAGAAAGCCATGTTCATAACCATCCCCGCTGGCTGACGTGCTGCTGTGCCTTGCAAGCAAACTCGTCTGCTCGCTTGCTGAAATCATGGCAGAAAGAAGATAGTTGCAGGAGTGTGTGCGTCTGTGCGGGTGCATGTGGTAAAGTACAAACCCCGTGTCTCCGCTGATTGCATCAAATTATTTTCACTGAAACAATCGGAATTCGCAGGCCACGGCAACACAGGCTGGGCTGTGGGCTGCAGACACATCCGATAGCAGGGGCAAAGGGGCTGTTCTTGCTCCTCCTGCTGCGGTCACAGCTTGGACAAAACCCACCCATACCTACAGCGTGTCGTCAGCACCTGTAGCTCCCCGGGACTTCCTGCTGTCGCTGCACCATGTCCGAGGGGTACGCCATGTTCACCCAACAGCGGCAGCCAGGACAGTATTTGCGGTCCCCAGCATGCAGAGAGCAGGACCCTTCCCCAAACACAGGGAAGCATCATCGGCTGTTTGCAAAGTAGCGGCTTTGACACTGAGACCTAGCGGTGCAGGCTCTGTCCTGGAAGGGAAGGAAGATCAGCCAGTTCAAGAGAGTGACCACATCATGCAAATGAATTCTTGCATGGGTAGGGAGGTTGCACGACGAGATCCCCTCTGACCCCAACAGGACCCAATTTTGGTAAATAACCCTGGTATAAAAACCATTCTGCAGTACCTACATTCACAACTCGGATTGTTAGAAGAAGTCTGATTCTCTGTCTGCCAGAAAGCCAGATGGGAAAATCCAACAATAAGTTCGACCATTCTCGCCAGGGCTTTAAAGGCCTCATTAAACCCTTCAGGTGATTGCCTGATTGGCACTGAGTGCTGTGTTATGGAATCGGTAAAGGAACGATTTCTGCCTTTAATTGGGCAGAAAATTCAGGGCCCTGGTAGTCATAACACTGGGCTTTGCTGCAGCCCAGTGACAGCCTTAGGCTAGCTACTGCACCTCTTGGCAAATGGAAATAATACTTACCAAGACATTCGTGGGAGTACTGTTAGAGGGAGGTAGCTGCGTGTTTACAAAGGTCCTTGGTGCACTTTGGGTGGAAGATCAGCTAGAAACAACATCCAGCCACCTGCTCACCTAAGCTGCACTGGCTGTGTCAGATGCCGGTACCAAGCCCTGCATTTTTCCCATGTGGTAATTTTCAGGTTCTTTATTTCATCACTGTAGTGCTGCCTGAATCCTGGACAATGCACCTCTAGCACATTGCCCAACACGGGTCTTCAGACACAAGCTGACAGGCCAGTCTGAAACAAACAACTTCTAAGTTATGTGGCTGGGTGTCATTGCATACCTATCATTGTCCAAGGAGGGAAAGCTAGATGAATTGCCCAAACATGGGATTTTGGAGATTTGTATAGTGTAAAGAGGGGGGAGGCCTGACTTCTAGCACCAGTCCTAGCTGCTCTGCCACCAGCCTGTGTGTATAACTGTACTGAGCCTGGATGGGAGATCTCCGACAGATGAGGGACAACAGGTACACTCTCCTCTCACCAGCTCGTGACAGTTTGGACTGTACCTCCGCATGGCATGGGTCTGTGATGGTACCACGTTGTCTATTACAAACTACAGTCTTGAGTGTGACCACACCAGAACGGAGGAGCACCCACTAAGATAATAGGGAGGATGGCTCCAATTTTGCAGTAGAGCAGATCCCCCAGGCACCATCCTCCTTGAATGGTTCAAGGCTTTGAGAAAGAGTGAATTCTTTCTCCAAAAATATGGCCAAGCTCCCCATTCCTGCATGCTTGGCCTTGCTCTGCATCCCCAGAAGCTCTCCAAGCATATTCTTGACTTCATCAGAAAACTAATGTTACCACCAAGAAGAAGGACAGATGATGAAGAGCATACTGAGCCTCAATTTCCCAGTTGCAGGGGAAAACAATTCTCTGTGCTGGATCTCCAAATAACAGGAGATGAGATGACAGGCACAGGACAGAGCGGGACGTCAGTAGCAAGGATATGACAATTGAAGCTGGAGATCTGGTTTAAGTTTAAAGCCTAGATATACACAGAGTGGATGGTGCCTGGGATCCACACTGCTTATGTTGACAAGCCTACGCAGGCCGGGCATGGAGCCAATCCTGTTCTCCTGGAGCGTCTCGCTCACATCCATTCTCAAAGTCCATGAGCTTCCCATGATTTTGTTGGTGGTCCATATCTCCTGTGGACCATATGTTTGATATTTACTGTGGAAAGCAGAGGTTAAAAAGATTAGAACTCCTTTTGATGTCAGGAGATGGAAAATCTTCAGAGAATGACTTATAGCTAGAAGTAGCTCTGTCAAAGTCAAATGCAGAGGTCCTGTTTGACTCATGACTGGAGCTGGATGTAAGGACAAAGACAGTTGCTTTAAAAAATCCTGGTCAAAGGTAAAATGGAAAACCATAAAGCGGAAAACAACAGAGCACATGTTCAAGAAATTGTACTCTAAGATACAAATTCACTTCATTACTACACTGACTGGCTTTTAGCCCACGAGCACACAGTGGTTCAGAAGTCTATTCTCAGAAAGTGCACGCACAGAAACACATGCACACACAGAGGTAAATATAATGTATGCAACTATTTTTTATACTGTGATTTCTCGGCAGGCATTTTACCAATACTTTAGCAAGGCTTGACACTGTCTACCACAATATTCAAGTTAGGGCATTCTGATCTGGATGGGTGGACTATCAGATGGGTAAAAAACTGGTTTCAGTGGTCAGGCTCAGGGAGTAATGGACAATATGTCATACTGTACTCTACCTGAGGGCTGTCAACAAGTGGGGTACCGCAGAGGCCTATCCTGGGGCCTGTCCTGTTTAACATCTTTAGCAATTATCTGGAGGAGGAAATGGAGTGCTAGCTCACCAAGTTTTGAGATGACGAGAGGGTGGCAGGGGTAGTTGATACGGTGGAATGCAGGGCTGCCAGTCAGAGGGCCCTGCCCAAGGCTGGAGGAATGGGCTGACAGAAGCCCTACCAAATTCAGCAAGGACATATGCAAAGTCCTGTGCTGGGGAAAGAAGAGCCTCTGCAGTGGTACAGGCTGCAGAATGATGGGCAGGGGAGCAGCTCTGCAGAAAAATATCTGGGGATCCAGGCAGAGAGCAAGATGGACATGAGCCAGCAACATGCGTTGGTGGCAAAGAAGGCCAAAGGCGTCCTGGGCTGTGGTCACAGTGGCACAGCCAGGAGGTTAAGAGAAGTTATTATCCCTTTTCCCAAGGTACTCAGATGAAACTGGAGTACTGAATCCAGTTTTGGAACCTCAATGCAAGAAAAACTGACAAATTGGAGCAAGTTCAGCAGACACCATCAAGATGATTGGGGGCTAGAGCCCTGTGAGGAGAGGCGGAGGGGACTGGGCTTGTTTGGCCCAGAGATGAAATGGCTTTGTAGGAGGCGAACAGCAGGCTGCCAGTTCCTACGAGGAAGTTATCAACAAGATGGAGCCAGGCTCTTCACTGTGGTGCATGGTGTGAGGACAAGAGACAACTGAAAAAAAAAAGAGGATCAGGCTGGCTTTAAGGAAAAGCTTTTTAACCATGAGGACAGTCAAGTAGTGGAGCAGGCTGCCCAAGGTGGTTGTGCAGTCACCATCCTTGGAGATGTTGAGGACTCAACCCCCCTGAGCAACCTCTTCTCATCTTATAGCTGACCTCCTCCTTCAGTGAACAGGAGGCTGGACTAGAGACCTCCTGAGGTCCTTTCCAAGGGGAGCAGTTCTGTGATTGTATGATTTTGAAAGGTATTTGGGAGCCTGGGAGTTATCCACTTTAGAAGCAGACACAATACCATGTGAGTAGATTGGCCAGTCACTCTGCACAGATAGAAACTACTCCAAAGTCATAGTGAATCGTTTGCAAAAAGGATTTGTTTGCATAAAATAATTCACTGGAAATTTTAGACTAACAAATAGTTGAGTAAAAGTCTGTCGTCCTGTTCTTCACAGCCTGAGAAGAAATGTGGTTTCAGTGAATTTATTACGCAGCTATGCACCAGTTTTCCTTAATGCCCAGGCACCGGATAGTAGATTGAAGGCTCTATTCTCTCTCATTGAGGGCTGTCATCTACACATGAAAAAGAACGAGAATGCCAAACACCAAAGGCGCTTAGAAATATTTCTTTGATTATTATTATAGCATCTTCCGACTGAGAACTCAGATTGCTTCACTGCTGTTAATTAATTAAGCCTAAAAACACTCATGTCAGGCAGTTTGATATCATTACCCCGTTTTACAGATGGGGGAAACCAAGATATAACATTCACTCAGGGTCAATCAATGATTAAGGGGCAGAATCAGAAATAAAACCTGGGAGTCCTGGCTCAGAGTCTCCCCTTATAATCTCTAGACAAAGCTCCTTCCCTGTAAAATTCCATCTAAGCTCTTCATATAATAATTAGAGCAAATTTATTTCCTCACTCGTTAACAATGAAATCTGACAGGCTTTGTACTCAGGATGCTGAAGCTCAGTTAGGGGACCAAGGCTCTTCTCCATGAGGGGAGGCCTGGAATGTCAGTCTTTAGGTGGCTTAGGAGGGGCATGGTTCCAGCTGCCAGGTACTTGAACTCCTGCCCAAAACCCTGTGGCAAAGCTTTAGGGAAGAACTGGAACGTAAATGACCAAAGCGATCTACCACAAATGTTAGGGAGGGATTCAAACAAATAGCAGCTGTTTTTGTAATGATAATGCTTTTCCCTTGGTGGCACTTAGGAAGTATGAAAGAACATTTACCTGCTTCAATACTAGGTTGGTTTCTCTTTTCCTTTGATTTCATTTGCTGATGAGTAGCACAGGCAGTATTTCAAGTTAGCAAGCTGAAAAAGCTCTGAGACACAGGGAGTTTCATGGCAGTACTTCAGATGTGCCCCTCAATTCTACCTTCTTCAGTTCCACGAGATCCACAGCACACAAAGTTCCTAAGGGATTATGATTTGCTCTACCTTGGGATGTGTAGGAAGGTAATGAATCACGAACTTCTCTACAGTCTCTACCCAGTACAAATGGCTCACCTTCCTCTCTGTCATGCCCAGGGTTACCTCAGAGGCCAAGAAACTGAGACATGAAATGCTCCAGAAGTGCTGAGCACACAAAACTAAAAAGATTTGAAACTAATGAATGTGAAGGTTGCTCAGCACCTCTTTACAGGCCACTGTGTCTGAGGCTGGAGCATCCCAAATTAGGGGACACATTTAAAAATGTGTCCTACTTCCTCAGCATCACATGAAGCAGGCTCTGGCAGAGGAGGGGTGGACCAAAGATTTCCATGTTAAAAAGTCTGTACTTTTGCTGCTGTGATGTGTTTTCCTTCTGCAAAGCAATGCAAGAAAGTCTACTCCCACAGGTCTTCTGGGGAAATTCTGCATGCCCTCTCTCTTGTTTTCTTCAGCTTTTAGCTGTATGAAAGCCTTCTGCAGAGTAGGCTTGAGGACACTGATCATAAAGTCCAGAGACCAGAAGAGGTGAGGGAAGGACCATCTTTTACAAGAAATCCTTAGGGAGTGTAGAAACTAATTTTCCCTGGCTCTTCAGTGCCATCTGCCCCATCTCTACCAAGTCTCCAAGTTCAGGTCCAGTAGGTGGCATGTTTGAATTGACTTTGAACATCTGGGAATTGTTTGCTATTTGTAGTCCTCTCCTCAAAGCTTCATTTGTTGCTACATGTGGTTAACAAATTGCTTCATCTTTGGCCCCAGATGTCCGATATGTCCCTTCCCTTTCCCTCTAGGGCATGTTTAGCCTCCAGGACAGAGTGTGCATGACCTCTTGCAGTAAGGCATAGTGATGGGAAACAATGGCAGGAAAGCCCATTGTCTTAACATTCAGGGCCAAATCACCTAGGTTCTGCCTGCCCACTTCCCTTGGTCCAGCATTGTCTTGGTGACTTATGAAGCGTAAGTTCACACACATCTTCTTCTGCAGGGTGATAAGGCTGCAGACTCCCAGCCAAGTTCAAGGGAGTGGGGAGTGAAAAGAAGGAACAGAGAGAAGAGGGAAAGCACAGAGAAGAGCACTTGTGTCTATCAAAGCAAAAATAAAAGAACTGGGGAACAAAGAAGGCTTTCATTGGCTTTGGCTCAAGATCAAAGCCTGGAGGTGGCTGTGGTTTTCTGAACTTCTAGTTGAAAGTAGCAGAAAGAGGCTCTTTTTTACCGTATCGATGGCACTGAGAGATAAGAGCTTTTCCATCATCCTGATTTTCCCTTGGAGGGGCAGAGGGAGAGGTTGGTGGGATTTGAGTGTCATGTAGCTGGGATGAGAGATTAGGCTGTATTGATTGCCTCAATGGCTCCAGAGAGACCAAGAGCAAACAAAACCACAACAGCCTGTCTGGTTGAGGTAGGGTCAGGGGAGGCTGCAGGATAAGGAAGGGGCTATTTCTTCACCAAGCTGTGTGTTCAATGGAAACATGTGATGGCAAGGAAGGAGAGTTCAGCTGAAGCCTAGAACATGAAATTGAACAAGTGGCTTTCTAACGAAAAGCTAAAGGGGAAGTTCCACAGCCTGTTTCACTGCAGCAAGTGACAGCAAAACATTGTAGACAAGGAGAAAGGAGTCAGGTTAATTTGTAATTAAAACAAGACTTTATACTCAGCTAAGCTAAAATTTGTGTAACTGTTGTAGAGGCACGGCTTTCTTGTGGGCATCTAACTCTTTCAACTGTAGATAAGAATGACTGAGGATGTTCTCAATGAGGAAAGCCTTCTATGCTATGAATTTTTGCCCAGAAGTCACACCAGCCTTCTGTTTGTTCACAAGTACACCACTAGGTCAATCACTTACCATGGAGCCTGCTAGCTAAGATAAATCACTGGGATTGATAGGTTAAGAAGATACAGTAACTAGCATCAGTTGAAGCAGTTACTTACAAAACTTCTTGAGGTGATAAACATGCCCTTCTTTCAAGAGTTCCCCATTTCAGGAGTACAGTTGACATATAACAATGCATCTCTCTCAGAATTTCTTGCATACCAAAGGATCTTGGCAATCTGCAGGAAAAAAGAAGGGCTGAGCTAACCCATGAGTGGCTGTTTTTTATCTCCCTTTCCATCCTGAGACACAGGAATATTTTTACACGTTAGCATGTTGGTATTTCACTGTGGCTCAGCTGGGATCAATGTCAGATGGCATATTGGCTTGTCCAGAAGTAGGACTAACAACACATGAAACTGTCTTCTATGGCCAGTGGAGCTGTAGGAGAAGAGACCTCTGCAGCTGTTCATGTTAACAACTCACAAACAATATAACCAACCAACAGGAAAGTTACTGTAAATTCATCAGGCAAATATTATTCAACCATCTGAAGAATGGCTTGACTAATGAAAAGGTTATTTGTGAATAATTCCAGAAGGATGATAACACATTGGGAAAAGTACAGAGAAGAGATACTGGGCTGATTAAAGGACTAGAAAATGTGCCTTACAGTGAAAAACTCCAGGAGCTCAATCTGCTTAAACATAGATCTGGTGAAGGGTTGACTTGATCACAATCTTTGAGCACCTATCTAAAAGCAGAGATATGATAACGGAGAGCTCTTGAAACTGGCAGACACGTAAATAAAACCATGACAGGGAACCGAAATTGGACAAATCCTGACTAGAAAAAAATATGGTTCTTTTTTAGAAGTGAGAGTAATTAACCAGTTTATGCAAGGACTGTGGTGTATTTCTCCATTCGTTAGCAATACCTAAAAAAAAAAAATCCCTGAAAGTTATGCTGTGTGTCCAAGCAAAAGCAATTCAGTGTGATCCTGCAGCCTATGGTATGCAGTTGCTCAGACTAATGATGACACTGGCTTCTTCTCGCTTTGTAATCTCTGAACCAACAAGCAAATTACTCAAAACTGATAGCAGAAGGTAAGGGGCTGAACATACTGTTACACCATCCATGAATGTTATTCAGCAAGCTCTAATTATGATGTTTGTAATGACTGAGGGGAAAGAGGTAGACTGGAGATCAGTGCACCTGAGGCCCCACTGCGATCAATGGGAAGACTTCCTGTGAGGACATCATCTTGAGTAAATCACTTAGAATTAGATCTACAAGATACACCTTCACTCCCTTTGTTCCTCAAGAAGCCAAATCCTCTTTGCAGATACCTTTTGCCTCTTGCCCTGCCTATTTTTCTTTGCCTTCCACCAATGAAAGGAACTTAGTACTATCTCAAGAAGGGTTTGTGAGGTTTAACTCACTAATGATTGCACAGTGCTTTAGGATCCTCATCTGGGAGATTCAGTCTATGCCTGTGTGATCCCACTCACTTATTCTCTTAGGCAAAAAGGGGGGAGGCACTTGCATCCTCATGTCTGGCAGCTACTGCAATAACAATTTTAAAAATAGATTTTGGCAGAGAATTAAAAAAATATATAAGTGGCCCAACTCTAAGGGCTATAACAGGGATTAGACAAGGCTGCTTGATCTGGTAATGAGATCCTTCAGTCATGACCGTGCATCACTCATTGAATAAATGGAGTCAGTGCATGAAAATTCCCAGCTCCATGTAGCTAAAAAAATGCCACTCTTCTTGTGGCCAAACGCAAAGCCACTCTTTGGGTCATGGGATAATATCATAAGGGTTTGGTCTGAGGAGGTTTTCATATCAGTGAACAAGTCAGTTCAGAAAATCAGTTCAGCCTCCACCCCATCAGCGGATTTCACATCGAAAATCATAACAAAAACTGCTAGAAGGGAAATAGGCCCACTGCCCAGCTGCCTTTCTTTGTATATCTACTTGAAACCAATCTTGCAGAAAGCTCTTAGCCTCTAGACTCTACACTAGTTGGAGCTGAAATAAATATGAATGAACAATGGCTGAGATGTTCAAGAACTGACAGTCGGTAATGTGGTAATGTGGTTGTACTGGAAGAGAAGAGAGGGACTGGTGAAGACAGAAGGCTGTGTGTGTGGATTTCTTTGACAGTGGGTTCCCTTTGCTGAAGTATAATAATTCTTTGTACTTCTATAAAGCTTTCTTTTCAAAGATCTCCATCTTTTTTATATATGAGGAGATAAAACTGTCCTTAGAGCTGCCAAGAGGTACAGAGAAAATTAACTGCCAGAGACCACTCAGGAGGACTGCCCTAGCGTAAGGCATTTAACTAAAAGACCTAAACTGTAGGTCCCATACCAACCTATAGCTAATTGAAAGAGACACGATTTCATCTGCTGTCTGGAGTGGCACATCACTCCCAGTTGACTATAGTAGTTGATGAGACTGTATCTGAGGTCAGGTGGGATGAGGTTAGGCCTCATCCCAACCTCCTGATGCCTTGTTTAAGCTGGAACTTAAACTCCATGAAACTCTGAATTCCAAACTCACTGAAATCAATGGGAAACCTCTTGAGGATGCCAATGAGCTTAGAAGAAAGCCATGGATCTGAAGACCCTAGCTTTGGTGGTTACCATTTAGTTTGGGGAATTTTAGTCTGGATTTTCAAAACAGTTGAGCTGCTGGGACCAACCCATTGCCAGGATTGTTTCACTCATTCGTAACTGGGAATGGGTGTCCTTTCCTGTGGGAGAGTCAGAGGCTAGGGAGATGCAGTATCATACAAGTGATAACTCTGAGCCAAGCGTGAGAGTCAAACAAGGTTTCCAAAGTGGCCAGAGTCCTGGATGCAAAGGACTTCCAGCATATGCAGTGGAAGATGGTCTGTGTAAGTGCATTGTTCCACTGCCCAGGATTTCTGTATAGCCACAGTCCTACTGGAAAATTAATGGTTTTGCTCAAGATCCTCAGCTACTCCTACCTAATTTCTGCCACTCAGTCAGTGAATTACAGGCTCCTTCTGGAAGACAGAAAACCTTGCAGGAAGCAATGGCAATGAACAGAGCTGAGCAGGCAGCTACTCAACCCTCTCTGTTAACCTGAGATTGCAGCAGCATTATGGAGAATTATGCACCCTACCCATCCGTGACTGCATCACTGATTGCAAGTTGTTCCCTTTCTTGAGCAAAAATCAGAATCAATGAAGTGGCCTTTGCTTATTGTTGTATTTCATACTATTTGACCTTTCTGCTCAGCAGTTCTAGGAATGAGAAAATGAAGCCAAGACTGGCAACTGGTAGATTTGCTTATAAAGGTTAAATGATAAACTGCATCAGACTGAATGAACCTGGGAGGCCTACAGCAATTCAGTCTCTCTAAATCTTGGGATTTTATTGAAAGGGGTACAGCTGCATGTGATATGAACATGGAAGTAGGGAGACATGAACGCCCTATTTTTAAACTTACCTCTGACTCTTGTATTACCAAAGCTCTTGGATACATCATTTACTCTTTCTACCTCACTGCCACTCTTAGCAAAGCAGACAGCTCTCACTTCACTTCACATGACTATTTCAGTGTTTACTATGGAGTAGAGGCAATGTAGATCATCTTTCCTCCACAACTGCAAAATCCTAGCTCCCCTTGCAGTCAGCGGAAGTGTACTGTCCACACAGCCTGGCCCTCGGGAAGGACTGCTGACCAACCTGCTGTCACTCTTGCTTCCACTCGCAGCTGAGCATGTTTGACCAAGGGCCCATACAGCTCCCTGTAAGCTGAACTCATCACTGCTGTGTCTGAGCATTTCCACACTGGGCCAAAATCAAGACCTCTGAGGATTTGTTGCCAGTAAAAGCAGGGCGGAATTCAGTCACAACAGCATTTCAGGGGCGTGCACCCCAGAGGACCATCTCAGGCTCTTGCAGAAAATCTCACAGCCCATGAAGTCAGTGATATCAAACGCCAGCAGACTTAACGGGAAGAGGGAAGCAAACGGCAAAGAGACATGAACAGGCACTGACTTTTTAACTCTCTCCATGAAGGAGACCTTTCAGCAACTTGCTCTGAAAGTCTGTTCTCATATCATTCCTGGGAGGGACCCTGCAGAGCCCAGACCCAGGGGAGAGCCACCCATGCATTTATAGCAGCTGGAGATGTCAGATACTATTGTGGCTGAAGAATGGGCTAGGATTCTTGTCAAGGTACCAGTTAGTCACTGGTCTCAGTGTGCTGTTCTCTGAAGACAATGCAGTGCTGGATCCTGACTTCACATAAAAAGAAGAAAAAAGAAACCACCAAAAAAGCCTCAGCAGAGGATATTTTCCATAGGCAGAACTTAAAAACAACAACAACAAAAACAACCAACCCAACAAAAAAACATGGAAATTGTCTTTCCTTGGATGACAATCTGAAACCCAGACTTTTCTATGTAAATTATCTGATTTAAAAAAAAAAAGTGCAAAATGTTTATTCTTTTCCTCATTTTTCCCTTCTCCCTTTCCACTTTTCTCCTGTGCCATCACTGAAAAAGGGGTAAGAGGAAAGTTGACAAGAAAGCCTGTATCCCCCAGGCCTCTGAAGAGACTATAATGTTCTTTGTAGGAAAATTTTTGAACAAAGGGCTATGAGCAGCTCCACATCTTGGCATTTGACATGTTGAGCTCTCCCCATCTGTAGTTTCTATGTTCTTCAGGGAAATACATTTCCCCCTGGGGTTAAGTGCTTCAACTATTAATCCAGGTATATAATCAGAGCTAAATACAGCCAGTATGTGAAGCGTGACTGCTCTCTCATCATATGACTGGGAATATTCACAGAAAGTGTAGAGAATGTATGACCTTCATGTTCTTGTGTAGCTCTGCTCCTGATTAAATTCACTAAAGGTGAGTTGATTAGCATGAGGCCTCCTGCGGGACAGGTAAGTTGATACAGAGCGGTTTTATTCCCCCTGCTTTCCCATTTTTATTTCATGAAAAATACATCAGTTATAAAATGTCTGGAATGGATCCTGAGGTACATATGGAAGCGGATTGTCTGCCAGTGCCGGATGCTACCGTAACATGTACGTCACCATGCCTTTATCAGTTGGTGACTAGTAGTTTGCAAAGTCTGGGTGAGCATGGGGTGATTTTACCAGACATGAGTGAGATGCTATGTAAAAGCAGTCGTATGGTGTTTGAGGTTTGTCTTTGTAACTGGCTCTAGCATTCAAATACACCTCCTCCCAAGCTGTTGTTTCCTACTCTGTACATAAATCTTCCATCCACTTAGCTTGAATTTTGTTTTTTGCTATGAAGGGCCTTATAGATATGAGATGTGATTGCCTAGAGAGGGCAGGCAGATAATCTCAGTTGTAGAGTTATATTTTTCAGTGTTAGTTTTCTGGGTTTGCCCTTTAAAGATATGACAGTTGTATATAAGTGGAAGTAATGTAGCCCTAGAGGGGTGAAATTCTTTTTTAAGCTCTTCTTGTAATCTCAGTTTGTTATTGCAAAAAGATCTCTAACCAGGAGCAACTGGGTCCAATCTGATGCTGAATTATAAATAACTAGAAATCCTGGGGCAGTCCTGCGCAGTGCCAGAGCGGTTGCCGGATGCAGTTGGCATCAGATGCATGTCTAACTTGAATGCATTTGCCTGCATTTCACCCACAGGTATCACAGCCGGGAGGGCAGCTGGGGAGGTGTTCTGCAGACTGTCCTGCAAGCGGAGGGCCACCAACACCGTGATATTGGTGCAGATGCTCAGATGGGGTGGGACCCTACAGAACTAGCAGCTGTACAAATACGGAGTAGAAGACAGTCTCTTCCTAGAAGAGGTAGAAGGCTGGAACTGGAAACAGAGAAGTGCAATGAATGCCTCGGGCTGTTCAGCAGCTCAAAAAACCCTGGGAATTGATTTAGCTCTGCAGACACTTTAAATACAAATTTACTCCGTCTCCAGTAAACTCTTCTGTTTTACTGCTAGCATGAAGTGCCCAGACCATCACTTTGCATACCAGCATGAGGTCACTACAGACAGCTAAATACTGGAGTATGTGCAGTCTTCAACGGGAGCATCATGACTGCAAAATGATGCAAGAGTATTTTTGTACCAGGCAAGCGGTGAGATCTGGATCTTTTCAGTTGCCCAGAACTAGGTCATCAGAAGCTAGTGCAGGGCAGGGCTGGGAACGTCAACCCACCCATCTTCTCCCACTCCATCTGGAGCATGGACCGGGTCGTGGGAGCGTACAGAATGTTTGAACAGGAATTTATCTAAGGTCAGGTGCTACGGACCAGATCTTCATCATATTTACAGACATGATTCTTTGGCAGCTATGCCCCTTGGACATTTAACGAGGTGAGACTAGATAGCAAGGCACCCCTAATGAACTGGTCTAAAGTTACTGAATCAGTTACATTTAAGGAGTAACACTTAGTCTCTTATCAATCATCATGGCTGGAAAGAGCAGTTTTTCCTGTAAAGGTGAGGTTGGAGTCTATGTTGTAAGAGTTGGGAAAAAAAAAGGAAGTTGAAAGGATTTTCTGGTTCCTTTGGGTAGCATAACTTTTGGTGAAAACATATGATTCAGTCTAGCTTTGTTTTGTGGGTAGCTGAAGTATGTTTTGATCTATCTAACGATGTGGGGAAATATCTTGTTCTTTGTCAGGCAAGGAATATTTCCAGACAGCTAGCCTGAGTTACCTTTAAATTATCTGGCTGAGTAGTTTAACAGCATCGAAGAGTTCAACATGGGCTAAAAAGTGACTGGAGTGTACATATATCTTCACTGAACAACAAATCCCTTATAACAGGCCACCTATGAATATTTCTTTAGTGCTTATCTTGTTAACCAAATGGACTGCCTCCCCTCTATGGGAGAGGGACTATCTCTTCATATCCGGGGATGTGACAGAGCAAGGCCAGATGGACAGTGCTTATGAAATAGAAGGAGGAAAGCCAATTGTTTTGTAGAGACTGGGCAAAGGTCACAGCACGCTCTTTGTGTGTCATCAGGACTTTCAAATTGTATGTTTTGAGGTAAAATGGGTCTAGAGAGACTACAGCGGATGAAAAAAAGTTTAGGGAACTAGCCAGAGACAGTTTTGCAAGAGCCTATGGCTTCAAGCAGATTTCTATATGCGCCCTTGCTGCACCTCATTTCTAGCACTTGTTCCTTTACGATGATTATTTTTTTAAGTATTGATCCCAAGTCTAGCTCAAACCTGAGCTAAGCAGACATAAGTGAATGGAACACTGCCCTGCTTAACTCTGTTTTTCTGCTCTCCTCTCGGGTGTAAATGACTGACTGGCTTCAGAGGCACAAACGCATAGAAAAAGGAGTGATGATGCATTCAGTGCTTGCAGCAATACAGCCCTGCGGCCTTTTCAGCCCAGAGTTCTTGGATCAAGCAGCTGATAAAACACATGACACCACAAATGTATGTCCCTTTCCTCCTTCCCAGCTCTCCACCCTTTACAAAATCCATCAATATTCCTAGTCCAAATTCCTCAGAGATATACTATTACCAGGCATAGACAGACAGCCATCATTTAGCCAGGTACAGCTCGTAAGTAACTCTCTAAAGAGCCTGCTGGGATGAGGGAGGGAACTTCTGTGGGTGTATTGTTCCAGTCCCGTCATTTCCCAAAACAACAAATGAAATAATGACTTATTTATAATGACACATGACATCACAGCTACGCTACATAGCAGCTCTTGAAAACAGTTTTGAACCCCTTCTTCCAAGTGAGAAAGTCTCTAGGGAGGCCATGTCATGCAGAAAGCCCCATCCTTCTTCTAGTCCTCTAGAAGAAAATAACTTTTTTCCAGAACTAAAAATTGTGCAGGACCACCTCCACTTGCCACACTTGCACTTGCCTGTTTTCTTTTCCCATAGAGCTGATTGCTTGAGCTTAAAGCTGAAGAAACCTCTCTTGCCAAGAAGCGATGAGAGTTATACACCAATCAAATAGGGTTTTGGCACAAAATGAACTACGTCCAGGCACTTGAACCATTCTCTTCCAATAAGCTACAGGAGGAAAAAAAATCTATCAGTGTCACACCTGATATACATTGCATAATTACCCTCTCCCTTCACCTTTACATATCCTGCTTAAAAGTAACTGGTCTTATGGGTTCATAGCTTTGTTTTTGATAAACTGTCTCTCTGACACAATACCACAGCTAAATCCCTTTGTGCTAAATTGCAACCAATCCCGCCTTCATTTGATGGTGCACTAGGTATGCTGCCTGTTTGAATTTCACATGCTTCTAAGCAATAGAGTGTGTTTGCTGACAGGTTAACATCTTGTATTTTCCTATTTTACAATGTAGTAAAAATGAAAGCAATCCAAAGTTTAGAGGAGAAAAAAGCAGAAACAAATAATAACTGATCCTGTTCTCCTGAGAGAAGATCTACTTTAGAGATGTTACCTCATGCACCTTTTACCCCATCCTCCCTGTAGGCAGCCTCTTCTTCCAAAGAAAGGAATGTTTTCAGCAACACTGGGGGTAACTTATGTCTGGGGGACTAAAAAGTCTCAGGACTGAGTCCTGCTGATGACTTAAGCTGCTCTGTGTACAAAGCACCATGCTTGGAAGTCAAAAGCCTTGTTCTGTTGGCCCAAAAAGGGAAAAAGGTTTAGAGGCTTGCTAAAAACAACATTTGATCAGCTGTACACATGTAGACAATGTTGTCTTTAGTGTCCCAGATGGTCCCAGCTGTTGGCATAAGCAATGACAATGACATTCATTTCTTTGCATGAGACTCACCACACATATTCCATGTGAGTCCAATTTTTCAGCTGCCTGCTGATGAGAAGTGAAATTCACCCAGAGAAAAGCTGTTCTCAAGGCCCACAGGATCCCAAATCCTGTGGAAAAAGTCTCAGTGGGGAGGATTAGCTGTATGATCACTTCCGGGCTACTATCTAATTTTATCTGTGTATCACTGATACCGAACGTCATTCTTTTTATCATGAGAACCCCTCGACAAACAGGACTAAAAATAAAAAGCAAGAGCTCGGAGTTGGCACGAACTGTGCTACATGGACTCCAATTTGTATAGCAGGAACTATAATCACTCTGAGACGTGCCCAAGCCCTCGGGCATCCCACGGGATTTCAGTCACTTGTTTACAAGGTGTTTTGATTTGCAGCTGTTTGGCTACTGTGGCATTTCAAGAGGGGGCGGTTTGAAAGGATGTTGTTACTTTGGAGGTTGGGATTGGGAAATGGGTATTGAAAAATCACACAAGAAAACAGGCGAGTGCCGTCTTTGTTCTTCACCCCTTACATGTGAATGACGTCAGTGCTGGGGAAAGGAGCTCCAGGAACAGATCCAGAGACCGGTGCTCTGGAGGGAATAAGCAGGGAACAGGTACAGCCCCGAAAATGGAGCCGTGCCCTAGCCTACCTCACGGGAGTGCCCCATATCTGACTTGGGGGGACTGAGCTCCGCAGGTAAGAAGGGAGCCATCCAAGCCCACTGGTTTTCTGGCTTTTCTAACAAGATTGCCAGCAAATACTCTGATACTGTGACACGGACACCTCTAAGAACTGGGCTAAAAGCCATAGCCAGCTCACTTCAAACAGGCCACAAACAGGCCAGCAGCTGAAACGGATTTGGTCACTGGCTTAAAATGATTTAGCAATTAAGACAGCTCTTTCCATCATTCCCAGTCTCCTGACCTGGACAGTTCCTCTTTCAGAGCTGCATTAAGCTAATGCCCACTTTCTTCTGGGCTCTCTCGGGATAATGGATTCAGATATGCAGAAAGAATGTAAAAATCCATTTGTTATCTGGGATGAGTGATTTGCACAATTGTGCCCATTGAGTGTTTGTTTAGCACTGAGGACAGCAAGAAGCCTGCTAAGTTGTAACTAGCTGAGGAAAGGAAAGCAAGGAGGAGGAGAAAACAGCCTGGTGTTTTAAAACTATGTCCACTGAGCTGTGTGCATTTTCTGGCTTAGTTAGCNTTTTTTTTTTTTTTTTTTTTTGTGGGAAACCAGGAAGAACTGGTGGAGCTTTTCCCAGGCTTTAGAGTGTTATTCTCTTGTTTCCAGCACTGGGTTTTTGCATGCGTTAATTGACGGTAACTCATGTAAAAATATAATGCCGACAGGATATTTACTTTGCAAACATTTAGCCTGTTGCCCCTCTCTCCTTTCCTCTGTCTTTTTTAAGTGATGACTTACTTGAAGTGCCATGCGCACACGAAGAAGCATCACCCCTGCCAGCTTTGGATACCAGTCCCTTGCCTGCCCCGTGTGTGCCAGCAACCTGACCGCACTTTCTTGGCAAAGAGCAGCAATCTCCTCACTTCCTGGAGGTAAAAGAGGACTCAGCCTAGACTGTAAAGCATGAAAATGGAAAAAATCAGTTAGCTTATAAGATGACAAATTGTTGTTTTTCTAGCTGAAAAAAAAAAAAAAACTGCCGCGTTTGATTCTGAATGACACTGATCGATTTGGCACCAGCAGCTTCTCCACTGGAGATATGAGTGACTTCTCTTTAAGCAAGCATCAGAATTATCTAGGCTGGCATTACAGTTCATCACACTTCTTGCTTTCTCCAGGCAAAGTTGAAGGGAAAATTTGCATTTTCATTGCACATGCCATCAAAGATCTCAAAGTACATGACTTATCCTAGCCCACACAGGAAATCTGTATCGGAGTTGGGGTCAGAAATCCTGACTCCCTCTCCTTTTCTCTAGCCAGCATGTCTCTTCCCCCAAGGTTAGCTATGACTGCTGCCATCAGGGACGTGCTATGCTGTCACCGTCTTGCCATACATACCAGTTTTAGACTCCCTGTTTTTCACCCATAGCTATGGAAAACTGTCTGCAGAAGAGGCTGTTAGAAAGGAAGTTTGAGATTGCTGAAGTCTATTCTAATCCACAGCGTCTATATTTATGCAGCCCCTGTCACAGCAGAGCAGAGAAAATGTCACTGGAACAGTTTTATTTTTGCCAGCAGGCAAGAGGTTTAAAAAGAGGCAGTATAACCTCTATTTGATGATGTGTTTGTACAAATGTTTAACTTGCTATTTCATTTAAAAATCATCTTTAATGTTGATTTATATTCCTGGCAGTGAAGTCAGGAGGTTGGCAATTCCATTCCATTTCAGTCTGTGCTCCGACTGAGGCAGCAACTCAGATCAGATCAGAGAAGTCTTACAACACTCGCATTTTAGCATCCTGAATGTTTTGAAGTTTTCACTCTGACATGCGTGGGCAGATTATGTAACGACTAGATTTGTATTTTTGAAGGCCAAATAGTAAAGATTGAAATGGTGTATCATTAAGAAGAAGTGTTTGGAATAATTGAGTTGAAACAGGGAAGGACGAACCAAGTGAACGCTTGACAGAGCAACACTGCGTGCCTGGAGATGTCATCTTGCTCCAGTCAAGCCACAGGGTCAGCCATTTGCTTTCAGGCCATAGAAAATCAAACGAACTGCACGCTACTATACCCTCTAAACCTTGTTTTCCATCTGAACACGCCAGGCTGACATGTTTATTGCCCTCGTAATTGCTAAACAGTCAAGGACTCCTTCATTAGCAGTTTATCTAATTGGTGGGAGAGGAGGAGGTGCAAGCCCGGGACCTGTGGTGAGTTCTGCGGAGGGTAACAGGTCCCCGACCCGCAGTTCCTTATCTCGCTGCTCAGGAGGACACGGGACGTGCCTCGGTGCCCCTCCCGAGCGGTGCCCCCTGCCCCCTGCCCGCTGCTTCTGCGCGGCGCCTCACGCGCAGCCCTGGCTGCAGCCGCGGGGCCGCCACGCGACGCAGGGCCCGGGGCCAGCCGTTAACGGCCG
>VXAA01002807.1:106466-178004 GCA_013399115.1 Anseranas semipalmata | reverse complement strand
GCAAATCTAAGTAAGTGACGTTTTATTTGCCAGATTTCGATTTCTGCTACCACCCTGTATCAGTGGCTTTGCAAAATATTAGACCCGTCTGGAATTTTGTAATACACGTGGGAGAATTGCAGTCCTTGAGTCTAGGTGCTTCCTTTCTGTCCTTCTGCAGGTGTGTTTTTGTCACAGGTAAATACAGAGTGGTGTAAAAAAACACGTGGGTTCTAAAACCGCAGCAAAGGTAGGTTTTGTCCTGTGCAGGCGACACACACCTTTGTGCTTTATGCTTTAAACGGAAGCTATAAATTACCCACACCATCTTCCTCTCGTTTAGCGTTTGTGCTTTTTCAACCAAGGAGGGCAAGCCGAGGTATTGCGTGGGTCTTTGGGCTGGACTTGGGGCAGCTGCTTTCAGCCTTTCTCACAGACCGGGTGCAGCGCATTCGTGTGTTGCTCTGCGAGGGGTGGAAGGGCTGCAGTCAGTACTCTGGGCATCTTGATTTGCTCTCTGGTTCAGCTCAGGGGAGATGTTAGTGGGCTCTGGAAAAAATTAACACAGCCCTTTGACCCGTCAAGAGAGCTGATGTGTTTTAAGGGTTGGAGAGGAAGGAGTATATGCTTTCAACACACTTACATCGTGGGCGCAAGGAGACAAGATCACATGGAGAGAATGACTTGCATCCAAAATACTGTTTATAACAAATTTAGCTAGACGAATCCAAGGAGCTAAACTGATAAATTTGTATCAATACATTTCTGTCTTGCCATTCTCTGAAGCTGCGTTCTGTGCAAGTGGATAATATTTGGTACCACACAACCTTGGAAGCTGTGACCTTTGGTCCATTTATTGAATTTTTGAAGAATCAGCCCCCAAAATAGCCAGTATCAACCACTTGCTGGGTCTGAAGAGATTCTTCTCTTACAGGATTTCTGCACAATTGGCAGGGTTTGAAAAGAAGGAATCACTTTCCAAGTATGTGCGTGACAGGGAAGAGAGCAGTTTGACATCTTAGGTTTCTGCTGTTACGCAGAAACAAACACAGCAAAGCAGGACGTTTCCCTGAGGTGAAAAATAGTATTACTAATATAGCGATATCTTCTTTCCTTGACTTTTTTTCCCTGCTGTTCCTTTTTCTGTTGTTGGTGTGGTCTTGTATATACTTCAGGAATATTTTATCTCCTTATATTATTTATCCTTCTACGTTCCCCCTGTTTTTATCCCCATGTCCTGATACCTTTCCACGGTCCTTTTCTGCCTGAGATCCTAGTTACATCTCTCCATTCGGCAGCAGGTTTTATGACCCAGGTGTGCTGTTCAGTAAGGACTTGGCCTGAAGTACATGGCGCACAAGCATTCGGCGCCTGGTCATACTGATACCACCGATTCCCCCCAAAAGGGGAAACTGCGCAGAGGCTTTGAGGAAGCGGGTGAGGTATAGGGGAAGGAGTCTGTGTGGTTGCTGGTGCTGCACATCACACCTGCAGTAGTGTACAGGAGAGGGCAGTCATCGGGGATAATCCCTAGACGATGCTTGGTCAGTTGGTCTGAGGGAATCCGGTGTTTTCCTGATTGTTTTTAAATCACGGTAAATTAAACTGCAAAGCTGAAAGGGGAGAGCTCAGGAAAGGACAGTGGTCAGAGCTGTGCAAGTGAGGAAGGATGGGGGTCTCCCCAAGGTTAATTTTGGTACTGGAGCAGGAAGGTCTGGGAAAATGAACAGAGTGCCCATGTGCGGAGATGTATTCATCCCTTTTTTGCAAAGGAGGAGAATTTACAGACTGGTGAAAGGGTTTGGCCTTTCTTTTGAAATGCAGAAGATGCCCTCATTTCTGGGAAGTCCTGCAGGCCCTGGAATACCTCCAGGGCGAGGGCGTGGGGCAGCTTTCTCGCGCCTCGCTGCCCTGCTCCGGGGGTGCCGCAGCCACCGCCAGCCCGCTCCGCGCACCCGCAGCCCTCCGGTGGGGAGGGGGTTCCCGCCGGCAGGCTAACGTCGGGTCCCGCATCTCCGCGGGGATGGAGGGTGCCGAGGGGCTCCGCTTCTCCTTTTTGCGTGCCTCTTGTTCCATTCTGTCCGCTTTGGTTCCTCTCTGCATGTGGAAGTGATAGTCTGAGATACGGCATTGTCTGCAGCCCGAACATTAACTACCGTCATCCTTCCTTTCTTTCCATTATCGTTTAAGCTGTAGTGACTCAAATGTATGTTGATTTTTTTTTCCTTTTTTCTTTCTTTTCTGTTTTTTTTCTTCCTCTTCCCCCTCACCCTGTTTTGTGGAGGAGCTACCTCTCTCTGGACTTGTACACTACTTAAGAGTTACTTACTTAAACTTGATGCTTATGTGGCTTATAATTTATGGCTTATCGCAGGCTATTCTTCTGTGTTACAGTAATTTTAGCGTATGATTTTAAAGCTCCCATCCAGAACATCCATGAAGTTGGAGTATCTGATGTGGGAATGATTGTGCCAAATTGCTTACGCTACAAGCTTGTCCATTTGGCAGTGCCGTGACAGACATGCGGCAGGCCATCGCTGCGTGCTGTGCACTGATGCAGGGACATCCCTTGTCACTTCAGATACGTGCTGGTGAGGATGAAGAGTGCGGCAGAGACCGGCTACTGTTTCAACATCAGGAGACTACGACTGCAGGAAAAACTGGTCCTGCTGAGATACGATCCCATCGGTAAGAGTTTGGGGAAGAAGTCAGCCTGCTGTGCATAAGCTGCTCTGATTGTCTGGGGTAAAAGGCTTGACAGTAACAGGATTTTTCCAATCTAAGCAGAATATGTCATAACACATCTGATACTCAGATGACTGTACAGTTGCTGTTCTTTGTGACATTCCACTGGGAAGTAAACGTTACCCTCATTTTACAGATTGTGGCGCTGAAACAAAGTAATGACTTGCCCAACACATCAGAGTCTTTGATGACAGCCATGCCACATGTCAGTGGCAAAGCAAAGTGACACAGGAGTTCTTTCATTCTGTTTCTTTGTGTGGTTTGCTAGACTGCTACCTCCAACAAGCAGCCACAAAGTATGCTTCAATAGAAGTGTTCTGTTCAGCTGCCACGGGTACTCCAGACAATAAATTCCGACCATCGCTTACAAAATGGGCTTTTTCTTTTAAAGAACCAAGCACAAGTTCTTCCTCCTCCCCAAATGATGCCACTCTCCAGATGACAGTTTGTGGGTTCTTTTATGTTGCTCTGGTCCTCGCAAATTTTCTTGGTTTAAGAATCTGATTTGGTGGGGAGTTAATAGCACTTGCCAGGATGCCTTGTGCTCACAAAGCTTTCTGAAAGGTGACAGAGCTCAAGCTTCTGGGGGAGGAACCAGTCTGCAGCTAACGTTAAAAAGATTAATTTGGGGAAACTCAGAAACTAAACCAGACCAGGCTAGAAATTGCATGGGGGAGTTGATGCAAAAAAGGATTATTTAAATCTAGAATGAAGAAATGTATTAAGCAGCTCTAAGTATATAACATAATAAATGGCCAGTAGCTATGTGGTTCAGGCTTTTTTGTTGTTGTTGTTAGATAATTAACCTTTTCATACTCAGATCTCACAGTCCAGGAGCTTTATGTCAAGTGAGAGAAACTACTGGGGAAACTGTATGCGCTCATCAAAGTACTCGCGGCTTTCCTTCCGAATTTCATACACAAGGGAATCAGAGATCGCTGGGATTATTCCTTGAATAAGAAAACTTTAAATTAGCGTTCCCTTTACTGCATCAGAACATTGTGCAAAATGTACCTCCAGAAGCTTCGCAACTTGTAGGAAATGTGAAGAGTGGAGAGCTCAGGCTAAGTAGTGCTTCTGTCGCAGAACACGTAGTAGGTTGTTGAAGTAAGAAATTGCAAGTAATTAAGAAAAAAAGCTCTGATCTTTGTAGCCTATACTAGAACACAAGTGCGAAATTGATGTGAGAAAGTGCTGCATGTGTGAAGGGAAGTAAATTTGAGTCTAGATACCAACTCACATCAGGAATATGTTAGGAAGCATTTTCACTTGGCATGCATTTTCACCTTATGCTTTGTACTTTTCAAAAACCTGGGACCTCCGCAGAATGAAGCTTTTGTGAAGTGAAGTAGTGGCAGTAGTGCCCAAGTTTCACTACCTCCTAACTGCAACAACAGAATGTGTTACTAAGTTGGAGTATTTCTTAAAGTGAAACTTTTATGTGGAAGAAGTGATTTTGTTACTGCCTGCATTGTCCTTGCATAGATTTCAGAGGAACGAATGTAACGAAGTTTAATCAGAAGAGTGGTGCTTTTCAGATGGCACTATAAAGCTTTGTTTGGATTCTCTTTCAGTAATGCATCGACTGTGCTTAACCTGTACTGAACTGACTTGCCAACATCTGCGTCAGGTGTTGGAGGCAGGCTCCCATTAACTTTCCAGTCGGTCTGTGAGACTGACTGGATCCAGCTTGTCGTCTGTAGTTGTTTGGGCTCTGAAGCTGGAGAGTAGTAGAAAGCAGTAAGAACCTATTTTTGTCCCCACATCAAACAGCTGTGACTCAGAATAGTCACACAGAGCAGCTGGTGAATGTTTTCAGCCACTTAAATCCTGCTACTTATTTTCACAGAGGTAAAACGGACCTCTTAGGAGCTAAAAATTGCGTGTGGTAAAGCGAAAGCGCTGCTGAACTCCTTCAGGAGCTGCTTAACAGCAGCACCGTGCCAGCCAGAGTTGCTCCACGTTCATTTAAGCAGCAAAGCCGGCCGGGAGAAAGGGATGTAGGCTTGTTGAATTGGATCTTAACACTTCAGGGTCCTTAATGGATTCTTTTTTTCTCTATAGCGAAACAACGTGTCCTCTTCACAGAGAAGAGAAAAATCCGCTCTATCTGAACAATGACTGCACTTGATTTATGCGTGAGGAGAGGATGGTTCGGGGGGAGGACCGGGTGAATGCTGATTCAGAAATCCTGCAACATGGGCTGAAAAGAGAGGAAATGAACTGGGATCACCGTCTCCTGTGATTTGAAGGCCATTGTGAATAAAACAATGTAGAGAGAGAAAATTCTTAATGTCTGGACATAGATCATCACAGTAACATTTATTTATCTTTTGAGTTATTTTTACAGTACTCAATTAAAAAAAATTAAATAGCAAATCCCATTGTCTGTGTTTTCCATTGTGAAAGAGGCTGTAATCTTCAAAGGAACTATTGTTTTATAAGGCAATAAAAATTAACATTTTCCACAGCAGGAATTCAATGGCAGGATTGCAAGTTTTTCTAACCTACCGGCCGCAGATTCAACAGTAGTGACCACGAACTGGTGTCATTCCTGGAGGGGCAGTGCCGCACCAGCTCCTGCCGGGGTCAGGAAGGAGTGGGAACCTGGTGGAACAAGATGCGCTTTGGGATAAGCTCTGACCAGGACTAATGGGGCTGGATTACTTGATGCCAGGTGAGTAGGCCAGGTCTTTAACTTCTGGATTTTTGTCAAACGTGAAGAAAGTAGATTGCCAGATCAGTTCTCTGATCCGTTCTCTGACGGGTTTTGTTGGAGGGTTTTCTCCTTCAGCTATCTCACCTATGTCGGGAGCACTGTGGCTAGACACATATTTCAAAGTTGAGCTCGGTAGCATTCCCAGCCCCCTTCCAGTACAAGGATAAAATCAAGTAAAAATTTTACCAGGAGCCCAGTACCTTCCAGATGTGTTGCTGTGAACTTTGTACACACCCCATGCAGTATAGGATGGCCAGAGAGCTGCGGTGCTGTGTTTGAAAGATAACCCCCCCCCGCCCCTTCTTTACAATCGTAGAACAGGAACTAAAAGGAATCCTCAAATAAGAAGCAAAGAGACTTTCCTGGTCTTGCCAGGCAGTGGAGGGGAATGTCTGTGCAGTCAGGAGAATAACGCTGTCTGGGATAAGATAAGTACATCCAGCTAGACAATATCAATTAGAAAAGGTCCTGAGGCAAGTCCTTCCTGTAAGGATATGAAGATTGTGTCCCTGATGCCTGGACACTCACTGATGCAACACAATTGGACTTCCTGACCATTTCCTCCATGGGTAGCTTGGGATAGTAAGCCAGGTAGAAGGCGAGCGCTCCCACAAAACTATCTCCAGCTCCCTAGAATAAAATAACAAACAAGTTTAAGCGTACTCGCGCAGGGAAGCGATTCAGATGTGTTTACTGGAAAGACAAAAGTTGTAGCACTGATTGCAGGAAATTGTTCAGGAGTGGAGTTCAATTCACTTTTCTGTGCCTAGGAAATGCTGCAGTTTTAAACTAATGCCATAATACCGTCTTTGTGCCCCACTGGTTAATCAAGGTACATGCTATAATATGGCTTAAAGAAAAAGAAAGGCGAGTGTGCTACAGCTCAGCTAACGTGCTGCTATAAACACTGCTTTTGAAACTTCCTGTTGTTGGAATGTCGATTTTGATTTCTCAACCTGAATGTTTCATTAAAGCTATTTTTCTCTCATTTAACTTCTGTTTTTCATAAAGGGCAGTGGTGGAAGGGTCAGAGAAAAGGGGAAAAATAAGCCATGTGGCTTGTGGTGTCTGTAAAATCCTAGTTGCAGAATGATACATTTTGATGCCTCCAGCCCTTAGCTGTTTTTCTTTAGGAAGGTCCCACTAACGAAGGTCTACGCGGTGCCTGTCATGTAAAGCACTCATATTGCTGGGGTGAGCTTTGGCACCTGTGCTGAGTTTGCCTACAGGGGCAGGAGGACAGTGCCATTCACCTTGGGCTCTGGCAGCTCTCGAGCTGCCGCTCCCCAGATCTTGTCTCTGGCGAGAGCTGCCACGAGTTTTGCTCTGATCAGCAGGGAATGACAACTGCTCGCCTCTTGAATATTTCTTAACAATAACTCTTGTTCTGCGATGCTCAGGGCTCTGGAGCGCTCTGACCAACTGGCAAAATGAATCACTTTTGACTTGACTGGCACGTTTCATTCCACAGTGTCCCTTTTGCCTCCTCCCCTAAAGCTGGCTTGATTTCTAAGGCCAGTTCTTGTTGGTACGGTGAAGCTGGTTCTCAGGTCCCTTTTTAAATCATACTTTTATACCAGGAAAAGTGTTACACTGTACACACTGGTAATACCTTACTTGCTTGAGAACCAGCATATGGACCATCTCTGCTGAGGGCTTTGTCTCTGTAGTTGTAAGAAAGCCTTCTGAGGACACAACAGGCCCCAAGAGTCACAGGGCAAGAGCAAAGGGCCTGGAAAAAGGCAATTAAGATAGTTGAGCAAAACTTCTAACTGGAAATTACAGATAGGAAGTAATTTTCCAATTTTGAGTTCTAGTGGTTCTCACCATTACGCTCGTACTCGCCACCAACTCAGCTGTATGTAACATCTTTCCTGCAGAAAAAGCCACCGTTTCCACAGAAATCTGTTACAGGCAGGGCACTTGCAGGGGACCCCTGGCGAGGGTGAGCGCGGAGCGGTGTCGCCCACACCGTGCGCTCCCTCCTCGCCCAGCCCCTGCGCAGCAGTTGTTGGCGTTGCTGTTCCAGCCAGGAAACTCCCTGCTTCTCTCTCTCCCAGCCAGAATTTGGGATGCTACCTGTGCAGCGCGGTGCGATGCGGAGCGCCGCCTGGCAAAAGGCAGGTCAGTAAGCGAAGCCGCGCCGCAGCGTGCAGCTGTGGCAGCAGCTGTTCCAACAGCTCGGTGTGGCTGAGCAGAGACGGCAGGGGAAGGCTTTTATCGAGCTCCCTGGGGCCTTTGTCTCTCCCCCCGGTTCCCAGAGCGCTGCCACAATGGCAGGTGGAGCAGTAACAGGTGACTGCTAGTTAAGCATTGCCAGTATCTTTTGTCTGATGCATAATACAAAAATCTCTGGCCCATCTCAGAGTTCTTTATCTAATCGGTGCGTGATTAATTATTAAAGTTACTTTGGCACTGCTGTTGCAGACAGAAGTAAAACTTCAGCAAGCAGATCTGTTATGTTGCAGCGCTAGCAGGAAGAACTCGTCATTTTTCCATGAAATATTTCTCATATGGTTGATTGCTGGGTAATGGAAGTGGCCAAATATTATTTTAATGAGGAATACTCAGAATATCTGGTGTCTAATGGCATAAACTACACGTGGCAGCAGCACGGGATGGAATATTGTCTTTTTGATCGTTTTTGTTAATGGAGATAACTAAATACCACCGCAAATAATTGCTTCGCTGCCCGCTATTGGAGCAATGAAAGCCTATCGCGACATCACGCATGCCTTAGTTTGGGTGGCGGCGAGATGGAACGTAAGTTCTCCCTTCAGAGGCGCTGTGGCTTTGAGATGGCTGCAGAGCTCCCTTTCGGCAGGGATAGACAATATTAACTGACTGCAAAGATGGAAAAGGGGATGAACAACAGATTGCCGTGGAAAAAGGCTTTGTAGTATTCTTTTTGCAAGAGAAAAGATTATGGGGAATATTGGAGAATATACAAAAGGATTTGATAACAGTAAACTTGCTTACTTTCCATAGACAGCGGTCAGTATCTTTAAAGCTCAGCTACTACAGACCCCAAGAGTATCATAAATTCAGTTGTTAGTAAGTCAACATTTCTGTGTGGGGTGGTTTCAGCGTAGGAGCTTCTACACCGAAAACAGCGGCGTGCATCGGACTGATTATGTAGACACCCCGTTCAGCCTTGGCTCTGGCCCGTGCAGACACGACCGGTCAAACATGACTTCAGGAGCAACAGCAGAACCGATGCAGCTGCAGAAAGAACTATTTTTGGCCTACAGAAACACACCATCCCTCCTTGGCACTGGGGATTAAACTATGTTGAGTTTGGTAGATTCAGAAAAGGTCAATACAGGGCAGAAGGAACAGGCTCAGAGTAAAATCAAGATAATTCAAACTCTGGATTAGCAAATACTAGGCTTATAGTTAGCTGCTCCAAAACCTGCTATAAGAAAACAATGCAACCTACTTTGCAAGAATAATGATTTTGAAAACGACCCGTAATACACATTTATTCTGCCCACTGACAAAATACAAACACAGGATCTGTAATATTTTACATTCTTCAGCATTTGTCTTCCAGGAATCCTAATACATTGCAGACTTTGAGATAATCCTCATATCCTTGAGTGCCTGGAGACAATTCATTCCATAATTATAAAAATAGAACTTGCTTAACCTTTCTGTAAGGCAGAAGATGCTAGTTTGTATGAAATAAAATAAAGAACTAGATCAAAAAATGGGGGTGGCTGGTTCTAAAATGCAAGTATTACAGTCTCAACTAAGTTTTATGGTTTTGCAGCAGTTTTTAAAACCTATTTATATTCTGAGCCACTAGTCTGGAAGGTCCTTGTTTTCCTGTGTGTCTGGAAAAGGGCATTTTTGTTTATTACAATCCAGCACTGACTGAGATTCTGTGCCTCTAGAGAAGAGAAAACCCACGAAAACACTTCTATTTATACCTTAGCTTTTGTTAGCCCTGATTTGTCAGAAGCTGGTTCACAACTTTAGTATAACTATTTTTATACGATGCTACCCTCAGAAGCTTTTTATGGAAAGTGCTTTGTAAGTGGAAACTATATTGTTCAACAGTCTTTCCAGCAAGCAAAGTGTTTTTCAAGCAGTCGTGCCCAGAATAATAGGATGCATTTCACTTATACCATAAGATGACTTGTTCACCAAAAATATTTGGAGGCCAAGAGGCAAAAGCTGCAGCTCGCGGTGTTGCCGCATCGCGCTGCCTTTTTCCAGGGCGACCTCTTGGTCACCCTTTGCCCTCCCAGCCTGTCCTCCTGGGGCAGTGTAATGGCAGCGATGCAGGAATCAGAGCGGGGGTGACTCCTGAAGCCTTGACCTTGTCACCAAACCTCAGAAAACCTTCCTTGGGTGATTTTTCCACAAGTCACGGTCCATGTGCGCTATGTGTGACATGGCTTCGTTCCATTCAAGGCATTGGAAGACCATGTTACTAAGTCCTAAAAGGGACAATGTGCTGTATAGCAAAACAACAGAAACATCAGGCTCGCCTCTAACTATAAACCTCATTTAGTGAATAAATCAAAACAGCAATCCAAAAGCTGTCGAAAACTGCATTCTAATGTAGGATCAACTGTATTTCTTGCAATGATGTTTACAGTCTCCTAGGAGTGTTCATAGCAGTGCACAAACAAATGCAGCCTGAGGATTACATTGCTTTAGTGCAGCCTAAATACATGGCAGTACAGAGATGCCCAGCTCCACCAAAGGCTTTGGAGAATTCCTGTTTTATTTGTATCACTCCACAACACGGGATTATGCTGAGGGTGTTACCCCTCTGTGTCACATCTGTTCAGCGTTCCTTGTTGCCAGCCCCGTACCCGAAGGACAAGTTAGCCTGTGTAACGCAAAAATACCCCTCTGCAAAGACATCTCCTCAGGAGCAGGGAAAGCCTCTGTCTCCACGCAGGAATCATGGGGCTGGACTTTGATGGTTACTGGTGGAACCGGGGAAGCGTTTCCAGCCTTCGGGATACACCCAGACGCTCTTGTGCCAAGAGGGACTGTGTCTCGGCTAAGAGAGAATTTCAGATGAAATGCTCGGGGAGCAAAACATCCCTTGGTAACGGTGGTTGAATCACTTATACAGCATTTTATCTATTTATTTATTTATTTATATGATTTCCTTCTCCCTAAAGCACTCCTGCCCTCCGCCTTGCCCCGTCTGATGCGCTCTGCGCCCCCAGACCACGGCTCGGGGAATGGTGATGCCGCTGCCCCGCCGTGCCCCCTTCCTCCCCACTCATGTTTTTGTCCTCGTCTCACGTTCCACGCGCTCCCCACCCCAGACCCAGCGCTCGTGCAGCCAGGCGGCGAGGCAGGCCGGTTCCCCATCTGCAGAGGACAAGGCTGGCCAGCACTGACCAACAAACATCGGTTTGCACCCAGACCAGCAAGCTGCTGGATTACCCCGGTACAGCTAGACCAGTGCACCGGAGAAGGAGGTTAGAAACACTCCTGTCAGCAGCAGCCTGATCTTGGATCAGCTCAAGCCAACTGTGAAACCTCACCCTCGGTCAACACGAAGCAATTCATTAACTCGGTTGTGTATCCAAGCCCTAACACTCCGGCTCCTCATTCACGCAGGGAAAGCCGTCTGGTCCGCTCGCCCCATACCCTGGGGGCTCAGACTGGAGGGGTGAGGAACGATCCTGCTTCCTCTCTGTATCCCTCCCAGATTGTTCTGGGAAGCTGTGGGAAGGAGCAATCCCTGCCTCTCCTGCATTTCTGTTGCGTTGCACTTGCCTAGCCACTGCATGGGGAAAATTCCTTCCTCACTTACCCAAGCTGAACAAGGGCAGCGTGTCATCTAGTCCTTCACAGGCCTTGAGAACTTCGAGGTAACCCAGCGGCACCCGCTGCAGACTATCAGTTGGGAAACATCAAAACCAAAGCACGCCACACAGTGCTTCACATCAGCTGTCAGGAATTTTTACCCACTTCCTGACAGATTTCCTGATGGTTCATTAACAGTGATTAATCAGCCTGACCGTTAACCCCCTGCATTCCTGAGAGATTAATCTTGATACAAGGCCTCCTGCATACATTTTCTTTCCTTTCTGAAACATCCTGCTGCATTTAGTTATTTGCTGCTTCTAAAAATACCAGAGACAAGGATTACAAATGCATCAATTCCCCTGGAAAGTTACCTGGTTTGTGGTGAATGTTGAAAATAAAACATACAACATTCACAACTCTGCGATTTTTAATTTGTATGCCATCTAAAAAGCACAGCTGAAAGTATCCAGAGAGCTGGTAACACCAGACAGCCCTGCTCTACATGTTCAAAGCCCCCGTACAGCAGCTGTTTCGAAGTTAGGTAATATTGCTCTCCTTTCACATGATGGGAAATGAACTGAAGTCAGGATCGAGAATTTTGAGGACACCCACTTGGACACATCTGTGGGCTGAACTCAGAGGTCCTGATCTTGCATGGACGATAATGGGAGTCCCACGATCCACCCGTCCTTTGAACATGAGGCACAGCCTGGGAACCCCCCCGAGGTGCCCCGAGCTCTGCTAGGCTCTCAGCCAGGATCGGAACAGAGGAACTCCTGCCTCGCTGGTCACAAGAAAGTACCGCAAGGTGCCTGCGAGAGGTGATGGCTTTCCCTTAGCGCACATTGATGAAAGCTGGGCGAGAGGAGAGGAGAGCTTTGTTCTGCCAGGGAATTATATTCCGGTATGTCACTCAGCACTGTGGAAGAAAGCTATTCTGTGTCACAAGCTAACTCCAGAAAGCCAACAAAGTATTCACCCACAGGGAGCACTCTGTTTTCTGAATCATCAAAACAAGTCAGTGTGGCGATGCTCATATAAACTCCTTTCAGCTCCAGATAGCGTTAATGGGAGGTGACAAAGTTCTCTGTTACACAATGCAGTAGGCGCGCTGAGCCACGAACCCCGCGCTCTGCCTTGACAGCAATGGCTCCATGTTGCCGAACCTGAGATTCCCACCCACCAAACAATTCACCACTACTATGATTCCTGTGCACCAGAGTGATACGGATATTTTGGCAAGGAATATTTCTGTTTAGGATGCACTTCTGTGTAAATTTTCAGTTTAAGCTTCAGCTAGCTTTTGCCATGGTACCCGCTTCTTCCTTGGTCTCACAGCTGAGCTATGATCTGTGACCTTTCATTCGAACTGAAAGTTCATACCTAGCAGAGAAACCCAAAAACAGCAGAGGAAACCCTCCACAATTTTTTTTTCTTTTTCTCAAGTACATATAGGAAGCTTATGACATATAAAACACAGTACTGGAAAACTCTCATTGCACTTCAGCTCCTTCCAAATCTCCCCAGTGGCACTCTTGCAAAGAACAGCATATATACCACGATGTGTCAACAACAGGGACACACGCAGACATTGCTGCTGACGGAAAGAAGACGGTCTTTCAGCTGAACGTGCTACAGGAGCTGCGTGTACCTTTCCCAAAGTTTGAGCTTGGATGGGACCAGAGTCGTGGTTGAAGCTCAGCACTAAATATAGTAGCTTCTCAGGTTGAAGGTTGATTCCTACTTCTCAAACTGGTTTGTCAAGCCTCAACAACACGCAGCTACTCTCCTACTCTAATCGAAAGCTCCACTTACACCACTTCCTTGAGAAGTGCTTCACTCCCTTCGTTGTTCATGTCACACTCATGCCAACTTGTAATTTCTTCCTAACAAAGCTCACACTTAGGTGTTAATTCACAAATTTCATTTAATGAACAAATGAAACCAGAGCCCAAGCCCTGCCCAGAATACATCACATCATTCTGATAGTGCGCTGCAAATACTGGCAGTGGGGTTCCCCTCTGAGCTCCCCAGCTAGGAGAGAACCAGCCAAATTGTCACCAACTGTGTCACCCAGTATCACGTCAGGGGCTGACATGGCTTCAGGACCCCACAATCTAACAGCCAGGTCAGAAGGGGGAAGTCTCCTTGCTGGGCAATTTCACTAGCCACATAAGCTTTTCTTCTCTCAAACTGAGAGAAAATGCCAAAAGACTCCTAGTGATCCCATGTAATCTGACGAGATGCACTCAGAATGACACAACTGCCATCTCGCCTGGAATTGATCAAAAAAACATTCTTTTTTTGCACGAAAGCTCCATATGCTCGAATGCCTTTTTCAAAACCACAGTATCTAGCCTTTGTTGGCTGGCCACTGCTCCCGCCTACCTCTGAACTACATATCCTGGAAAAAAAAAAACAAACCCAAAACTTCAGGAGTTTTTTTGTCTGAGCTCACTCTAGCATTGTCCTCTTGCCAACTCCCCGCATTCTTTTTCCTACTGAGTTTGCCTAAGCTTTTCGATGAGCCCTCTGGTTGCATCTCCTCTCCGGAAGTTCAGCAAGATGTGACCTACAAGCCAGAACTGCTGCTCTGCTCCAGAACGTTGCTCCCCGTTACCCACCCCTGCTGCACGGGTGCAGAAAATGGGGCTCCCCACTTGCTCGTGGCCTTCAGCAGTAGGTTCCCTGTAAAATGGGTCTTTCCAACAAACATACTGCCTGCTTAATGAATTCAGCAACAAAATCTTAGATACCAGTAATGAGGCACAAACTTCTAGAGACTTTCCTTACCTTTTCCCTGTGTTTCTGTATCTATTTCTACTTTCAAATTAATAGAACTAACACACCTTATAGCCCTTTTGGCTGGTGACAAACATTGCTGCCAGAATCTGTTTTTCTGCAGCTGAGTTGTTCTAGAGTAGCTGATTTTATATCTAGATGTCTATGTATATGCACAAAAACTCAAAACAAAACCCTGAGGACAGTGACAAAATCATTATGCTCAACTGAAACCTGTCCATTAAACACATTACGGTATGTTACTGCCATCGCTCACCAACCTTACGTTTTTAGCTTCCTTCCATTTGCCTAGTTGAAGTGATAAAATATATTCTGTCCATGGGCCAGGCTACAAAAGACTGATTCCTTTACTCTTGATAAGAAACAAACCCGGCATTTTCTGTGGTTAGAATTTGCAAAAGCAAGAAGCCTGATTTCCCCATTATTCTCATTTCTCTGTTCTTGTTCTTTTGAAAACCTAATTATGCAATATCACCAATCCAACGCAAACCTTTCTGGTTTATGTAGTGACCAAAATTACTTACCAGAGAAAACTGTTGGGGGAAATCAGGTCTTAAGTCAGTATCAACATTGCTGCAATTGGCATTTCTGGGTAATTAAGTAGGCCGGGGGCTCCAGAGGCAGGTTTGCCTTCCCTCTTGTCATAGTCAGAACCGATGTGAACAAACTGAGAAGATGAGGAGGTTATGATGTTCTACAATAGACAGGATGATACCTGGTTGTGCAGAGACCAGCTTTAAAGAAGAAAAGGAGGCATGTGACATTTGTAGACTAACATAAATGCAAGAGGTAAAAAATGATGAGTTGTTTAGCCAAGAATATGCTGCACTATTACACAGTGGTTCACATTTTCAACTTCCTATGGCACAGGCCAGAAAAAGATACTTGGGAAGGTGACGCTCTGGATGTGCCAGAAGCGCCAGCTTCCAGTAGCTATTTTTAACTGCAGGAATTTAATTAGAAAGGATGGCTGCACACAGTTGGTCTTCCTTCCTCTCAATTCTTTGTGCAAATCAGATATCCCACTAAGTGCCATTACAACAGACACTGTCTTGTGTGCTGGTGTTGACTGCACGGTACCTGCTCTGGACGCATAGTGAACTACATATCCAGGACTGAATTTTCCTGAGAACATCCTTTCCACCTTGGTGGAAACCCTGTGTTGTCTTCACCATAAAGACCAAGGGAGGAGAACAAATCAAGAAGAGGGATGTGGCACATTCTGCTGCAATGATTTTGACTTGCATTACAAGCCATAGTTATCCCGAGAGCAGCAATAGAAGAGTCATTTCCTAACCTGTTCTCAACCTGTATAAATTATATCATTGTTTCATTTACGAAAGCAGCTCAGAAGTGAGATGGCACAAAGACAGCTTCAAGACATTTCCGAACTCAGCTTGCTCAGACCTCATCAGAACGTAATCTCAGGCCCAAAGGTCTGATGCTGTATGCTTCTTGCATTCTGGCCCCCACAACAAAATGTTTGGGTTGGTCCATAACAGCTGCCAGCATCCCTACTTTCTCCTTTGCAGGCTCACCAGTGGGTTAACCTCCAAACTGGAATACTTCTCAGTATGACAGTAGCGCAGCCAAAGCACCTGCCCTCACAGCACATTGCCACAACCCCCCTGCAGCCTCTTCAAGAAGCATCCAACGCAAAGCAGCTACTGTGTACTTGCTCATTTACGTGGACATCTATGATGATATCCAGTTCTAATAACGAGAGAGTTGATATCCTGACATTTTTCCTCCAGTGCTAATTTCCTTTGAAGAGAAGCACAGACAAGAAGTTACGGTTTTAACAAGGGAAGCAGGGTCGCCTGCCACAGCCAAGCCAGTCCTTGTGTGCTTTTGTTCCCCATCTGCAAAACAGAGGTAAGAAGAGTACTTGACCTCGCGCTGCGAGTACAGAAGTAGTAAACAATGTAAGGTGCTTAGCAACTTTATGTATATGTATACATGTATTCTGAACAAATCTATGGGACAAGATGTGATGACCTGATACTGGTAGTGTGTTCCTTGGCAGCAAAACCAAATAATTTTTGGTATCGCTACAGTAACTGAGACGGAAATTCAGTTTTACTATGAGGTTTTTGTTGCCTGGCACTCTGCAATCTTAGAAAACTAAATATTGGTTTTAATCTTCTTTTCTAGTCTACATCTTCATTAAGTATCCCCTTGTAATTTAAAGCAATTTGTGGCAAATGCTAATACTGCTTTGGGCCCACTTCTCCCTGTCAGCTGTATCTCTGTTAAATTATGCATTTCCATCTGGAAAGAAACCATACAGGACTGTAGGCTCTCTTCCACTTAGAGTCAGGAACGGAGAGGGATTTAATTAGATGCTCCGTGGTTGAGAAAAGGACTAGAGCAAAGCCTGGGTGGTCTGTGGAATCTTCCACTGGAAAACAAGGCTGCAAATTGCTCGGTACAAGCCTGCTTCTGTTTGCTCATTTTGTTTACATTGTTTGTACTTACAGATTAAAATAGACAGTTACCAGGCAGATAAACAGTGCTTCCTCCCATGACAATGTTGTGTAGAAGTTCGGAGAGTAGCATGGGACAATATACGCGTGAGCTTCATTTTTGGTCACCCCCACTCCATAGGTAACTTGAAGTGGAACAGTTTTAGCCAGTGCTTCAAAGCACCTGATTGCTAACGTTTTCAGTTCCATCCTTCCTATCTGTAAAATGGGGATAATAAAGCCTTCTTCTCTCAACGGGGAAAGAGGGAGCATCCAGCTTGCAAAAGTAATAGCTCCTCACCTCCAGTTTGGCAGCCAATGCAGATGCACGCAACACTTGCAATTCCTCTTGTCACTGGATACCTATACACACTTAGGCCACTGACTGAGTCTCCAAAAACTGAAGTGTGTTTAGAAGGCCTGAATCAGAAGCAGAAAATTGTGATGAGCCAAGCAGTTCTCATCTACACTTAGCTGTGAGTCAACTCAAATGTAGTGATTTCAGTCATGTGCCCTTTCACAGTTCAGCTGAACTTCAGAACATAATAGATGCAGCTTTAAATAGATTTACAGTGCAGATTGCTGATTGGAGTGTCTGGCAGATAAATTTATTCCTCATGTTTTTTCTGTTCCAAAATTCAATGGATTCCGTATTTGTAAATGAGGGAATGCAGAGGACTAAGTCAGAAAGTGGGCTATGACTGGAACTAGGCTTATTTATTAACCTATTTTGGTTGCACGTTAAAGAAAGGAAGCTATTATGCTGCTGGTTTGCGGGATGCTAATAGGGACTCTGGGCATAATTACTCTGTGTTGGTGTGTGAATAAACCCCACTGATAGATAAGTTGTTCGCCCGATAGTAACTTTTTCTCTTTCCTTGAAAAGGGAAGATAGAGAAAGAAAAGACAGAAATAAAGAGAAAGAAAAAGAAATAGACAAAGGAAAATGAAGAGAAAATGAAAAAAAAAATAAAAAAGGAAAAAAATAAAAAGGAAAAAAGAAAAAGAAAAAGAAAAAAGAAAAAAAAGAAAAAAGGAAAAAAGGGAAAAAAAGGAAAAAAAAAAGAAAGAAAAAAGAAAAAAGAAGGCCTTGTCCTTTATGATCACTTTACTCCTTCATACTACATCTTTGGGTAGGAAGAGGTTAAACACCCCACAACATTTTTCTCTTCTTAGCAAGTTACAGAACTGTACATCAGACACATTGTCTGCCAAATGCTTCATTTACTACCAGCTGCATTTTTACTTTGTTGAGAGATAGCTGAAATAAAATCACTGTTCTTTGTGCAAACGGCATGCTAAATAATGTATGGCTACAAGATTATTAAATAGCAAAGGCATTTGATAATATTAGAGTCAACCACAAGTCCCACTTCTGCTGATGCACAGAATTTTGAGTAATTAGTCATTGCACAGAGTGTTGTATTTATATCCCCTTGAGCCTCAGACGTTAGGCCACAAAGTCAGGAGACAAAGAATTGCTGTTATTAGGAGGACTGTTTTGGATTTATTTATATTCTAAGGCTTTATTTCAGTGTCCACTTCACTCCTCTGGCTCAGGCTTCCTCCAAACCAGAAGATACAGCTAAGTCAGAGAATTTTAGTGTAAACCATATTTTTACAGACAAGACCTCTCAACTTCAAGCAAAAGAACTTCAATGAGTTTGTAAAGCCCCCAAAGAAGCACAACTGGCCTGAGGTTATATGACAAGCCTGGGAAAAAGGCCTCCTAGGTTCTGTCCTGATCTCTAACAGACTTCTCATGGTTTATGTGCAATACATTAATAGCAGCTCCAATTTATGGATAGATAAATTGGGATACAAAGAAGACAAGTAACTCTTCCAAGGATTTACAGCAAGTCTTTGGCAGAGCCCTGCAACTCTTACTCAGTCCTTTGTTCAAATCGCTAAACCACACTGCCTTCCTTAGACCAACATTACTGCACAGGCCTGAATACTGTGACATATCTAAAATTATAGAGCTATACACTTATATGAGGCTTTTTTAAAATAAAGATTGTATAACAGCTTCAGAGTTCAACACAAAGCTGCTCAGTGAGCACTCTACTGCTCAAAGACAGCCTTTTTAATCCTCTCCCATCATAAAAGAGCCAGATTTAATATATTGTAATAAGAAATCAGAGGGAAACTTAATAGGATTTGAACATAAAACATCTGATGACAAATTCATATTGTAGCAATGAGCCTTCCTTTTGGAGAAGTGACATGAAAAAATAATCGTAACATTTATGATTATGACAAACAATGTGTATCATCCATCTCTGAGAATGCTGTACAGAGAAGGACTATAAAGAATGAATTACACACTTGTGTCAAATTTCAGGCATGACTGAGTAGATTAAATTGTGAATTTTATAATGTCTCATAAATACGTTTTCTGTTTAGAAGCATGTCACCTCAACCTGTGATCTCCTCGGCTTTTTGCAGTAGGTTGTGCACTCTCTGTACCTAAATGGCACAGCCAGACAGGGAAGATGCTGGTAGTACAAGAAATTTAACAGTTGTGCTTAGAAACACTGTGAAGTTAAACATCCCAAGTTCTTCATGAGATTTAAGAGACAGCATGGACTTGCTGTGATTTCCAGGGACACCACTGTGAAAAGTGATTCCAAATTTTCATCTAAATATTGTGCGCACAAGTGTCTCCATCTGCCTTTACAGAGAATACATCTGTGACTAAGCCAGATACGCAGATTCCTTATCTTTTGATTGTAAGCGTGCAGGACTTTTGTGCACACACCTGCGTGTGCAAACCTAGAGGTTGAGTAGAAGCCGATGAAGAGATCTTAAGCAGAACAACTGCACGGTGTTTTTAAAAGACCGGATGGGATGGAAATGACAAAGTCACCCCAACTGATGCAAGCATGTATAGATGTTATTCAGCCTCTTGATCCAAACTGGGGTCTGGAGCAAACCAGAGGTTACAAAAAGAAACCCCAGAGTGCTTCCCTCCTCAAAATGACCTCAGTGCTGCAACCTGGAAATGGGGACTGACAGCGGGGCAGCTCCGGCTCGCTTAGTCCAAGAGCACCCCATTTTCCCTAATGCCTTGCACAGGAGGGACTCTGCCCATGCCAACCCTCCGGTTCAAAGCAGGAATCCTAGACAGGACACCCACCTTCACACACAGGGAGCAATCAGAGCGCGAAGCAAAGCCCCGAGCCCCTGGGTGCCGCCCCAGAGAGGACAGCCCCAGGCCACCGGGCTGCCTCACCTCCAGAGTAGGCCCAGCATGGCCGACCCTCTCAAGGCCAGACGCCGAGCGCGTGGGGCTCCGGGACGGCCCGACTGCCTCCACCCAGCCCATTTGCACGTGCCAGGCCCGAGCCGGGCCCCTGCTCTTCCAGTGAGCGTGGCAACCTGGCAGCACCTCCGGGGCTCGGCTCCGTCCCCAGCTGCCCCTCGAAGCGCTCGGCTCGGCAAGATCCCATAGCGCTTTTTCACTAAAATGGAAGGGAACTAATCTCGCTGCTGGCCAAATTCCAGCTTTGGGTAATTACATTCTTCTGACAAATTTTTCTTGGCAGTTTCAATGGAATATAATTAGTAAATGTAAATAGATGTAAATAGTGCTGTAAATTACACTTTGCGTGATTGTCAGAAGCAGAGGGGGATAACAGGGGCGAAGGGGCAAAAAGAGCGGAGCATCGTTCTCCAACATGGATGACGTGGTGGCCTTCCCTCTTAACAGACTGGGCACGCCTCTGCCAGGACAACACGCTCGGGGTTGTGGTGGCAGCAGATGCCACGATCCAGGTTCATCGTGTGCTTCATCACACAGATCATCCGCTTCACCTCAAGTACCATTTTGACCTGATGGTGCTCGGTCATGTCCCACAGCTGTGCAAGCAGCTGCCATGCTCCACCTCAGCTGTGCTTCTGCTCCAGCAGCAAGCTAATGGCTTCAAAAATTATACACACACAACTGCAGAACGCGTGTGTATGATATTATTGATTTCTACGAAATGCTTATCAAATTTGTGAATGGTTTGTGAAACCTTCTGCTACCAACTGAAGAAGTGTCATATAAATGGAATTACATAATTATCTTTCAAAGCTATTTTAATGCAGCTTCATGTACCTAATTTCACATAAAGTAGAAATAGCTTCTACCAAAAATAAATGCATATTTTTAACTTCATGTAGTCAAGTAGATTTAACAGCAACTATATAATGTAATGAAAATAGATTATAATGTATGCCTTAGGTTTCTTATATTGTCTATATATTATTGCATTTTATGTGTCAAAAGTCTATTACATATTTAATCTGTTTCAAATACAAATTGATATTGCTAGTGGGCTTAATCAGGTATTTCTTTCATACAGAAAATTTGAGGATGATTTTTCAATAATTCACTTATTTTTATTTTTGTTCAAAATTTGCAAATAGAAAATAGCTAGCAGAAGCCAATAAAATGAAGGGAAAGTTTATTTTCTTAACAAAAGCTTGTTGCACTATTTAGCTATAACAGGAGAAACAGATGTTTCAGCTTTACAATACCATGTCTTGCAAAACTTCCTTCTAAATGACTATTCGTGCTCTACATGTTTTGGACAGTGCATGGAGAGCTCTGCTAACAGTCCTGGGAAGCACTGCATACATTAGTAAAGCCCACATTAAGATAATTAGTGCTAAAAAAAAAATCAACAAGCCTTTTTTTTTTTTTTTCCTTTATAGTATTGATTTAGTGTGGGTGAGAAATGCCAGATTTTCAATCTGAAAGATTCATGTTCCACCACAGAGCGGGAGATGGAGCCAGCTTTTCCCAGTGTTCTGCCAATAATCTCTTAGATTAACCATCTCACGGGCTAGGAGAAAGATTCAGGCTCTATGATCTACTGACTTTTAGTCTCTCTGACGAACCTATGAACGTAGAAAATAGGGCACACACTACCTGGGACAAGGAACTCAAATTCTTTATCTTTGTGGCTGTACCTACCCAAATACTTTCTCAACAAAAATTTTCAAAATTTCTGTTGACGATGAAAGTGATCAGGAAGCTGCGCTGTTACAGAGACAACTCTGGCAGTGGTAGCATCTATGGGAAAATTTCTACAGTGGAATAGGCCTTTGTGGCTCATTTTGTATCTTATATATATATATCCTCTAAATTGCAAACTCCATTTTAATACATACTGTTTTCATAAGGGCTCTGTAACGTTTTGCAAATCCTGTGACAAGTTCTATACATCATTTAACTCCTTGTCTGACAGTAACTTTATCTGCTGCAGATTCAAACAATGCCAGTATGGATACGGAAACATAATCAGATGTGATTGGATTATGGCAGCTTAACAAATTACTGCCTGATCCCTCAAGATGCTGAAAGCAGGGTTGTTTAAGGTAGCAAATTTTGTTTTGGGTTAATGGTAGGCTAAGAGCACGCGCATGAACTCTGACTACTCTGTAGATGGGTGGTTACTTGCCCAGCCACCTTACAGCTTGAGTTTATTCCCCTGGGAAAAGTTCCACTGCAGACATGCATATGAGAAGAGTAATGTGTACTACTAGAACTTTTAGTATTTATTTTATTTATAGAGCTCTCCAGGTTAGTTGAGGATGACATTATTTTGTTTGGTGTTTAGAAGGGCTGCTTTAAAACCACTTGCTTTCAGGCAAAGTGATAATCAGTCTAAGCAGTGTAAGACTTTTATAATGGAAGGCCAACACATCTTTTTTCATTCAGTCTGCACGAGTAAACTGAGCACAGCTGTTTTACTGAAAACAACCCACTGGTATTTAAGTAGATTAACAAAATTAACTGTGAAAATCCTCTGCTATATGAAAGCCAATAACCTGTTGGCCACAAGGAGGCAGGGCAAGGATTCAGTAAACTCAAAGAAATTGCTTTTATTTAAAAAAAAAAAAAAAAAAGGGAGAGAGAAAAAACATTAAATTAGTTCAGTCATGAAACTCTGAACTGCTAGGCAAGATAAAAAGCACTTTTCAGCCACAGTGTGTGGTTTCAGTATTGCTGTTTTAATCCAACAGCAGCAAATATCTTAAGATATCAAACAATAGCTGATCTGGCAGCAATTTTCTGCTTCTTTTGAAGAAGCAGATCACACATGTTTTTTTTCTTCATCACTTCTGTGTGATGTACACTAAAAAGAAAGAGTTGTACGCTGAGATTTGACAGCACGGGTGGATTTACCAACTCAGAGCGAGAAGCCGTACAGCCAAGTTCGCAAGGTGTTGCTCCCAAGCCAATAAATCCTGCTTCTTAGCAGACATCAAGGCAGGTTTGGGAGCTCTGCCTTTCACTCTCTTGGCACTTCTAATGCTGGGCTAAAAGCAGACAGAGGCGGCTAGGTGTTTGTAGTCCCATACGAAGTACCTTATGCACAGTACAGTACAGTGATGCCTCCCTTAACCAGAACTTGAGGGCATTCCAAAATCAGCACTAACTCAAGTTCAAACTTCTAAATGACAAAAGGGGCAAAAGAGGAGAGTAAAGCCATAGTATCCCTGTTTCAGAGTTAAACTGAAAAGGATTGAATTTAACAGTGAAACAAAGCCTTCCACAGTATCAACACATCGCAGTCCAAATCTATCAGTGACTTCCTGTTTTAGAAGACTTTACTCCTAGCTCTGCCACTGCACAATACCGAGCTAGGTAATTTCAGTCCCCTATGCCTCTGTTTCCTCATCTTTTAAGCAGTTGCTTTCCTCCTTTGTGAAGCAGTATGAGGTCCATGGATAAAAAAACATGCTACAAGAACTAGTTATTATTAATGCAATTCAGATATGGAATGCAGCAGATGGTAAAATCTCCAGGATTTTAATGAACTATTGTAACAGAACATATGTAATATGACGTTATTGTAACAGGCATTTAAATGTATAGTTAGTACATACAACGTGACCTGCTCTGCTCTCAGTAACTCCACTGGAATTATTTTGGATTCATGTCAGATAATACTAGGAACACAAAATAGCCCCATATGTGCAATGTGGTAAGGTTTTCATAGCAATACAATCTTAACTGTTGCCTGTCCTGTTCTTCCTTTTTGCTGGGGATACCCTAATGGCAAAGAATAAAATGTCTCTGAGCAAGTATTCCTTGCCTACCATCATAAAATAGTTAAGTCATGAAGCAGCAAGAACTTTTTTGTTTTATTCACTGTATTCTGTAAAAATTATGTCTTTAATGCACCTTATGCTAGATTTGGTAAGCAATTCATGCTTGTGTCAGAAGAGCCAAACATTCAGTTTCAGGCTGCGAGGGCAGTAATATCTTCTTTCTCCCACAGAACTGGAGTTCTGGACATCATGAATTATATGACTGGGCAAAGGTGAAAAAACAGGACTGCAGCTCAAACCACTAGCATCACACATTACAGTCAGAGACGGGTACTGACTTCAGTAAAGGAGGAACATGGAGATGCTATCAGTATGTATAATAATTCTAGCACATCTACAATACAGACTATAAAACTCAAATGAACTGACATTTAATATATGAGAGGCTGGAAGCAAGATATCAATTTCACATCATAAATTAGCCTTTGTACTAGTGCCCAAAGATTTGGCTGATTACTCATTGCTTTTCCTTAGTGCTTAAGCAGTCTTTTCCAAAGCAAGACAGTTAAACCACAAAAACGTACCGTAGTGTCCACAGCTCTGACCTTCCCAGCAGGAACGTGCTTTGGAATGGGTTCTTCTACTGATATCATCATGCAGCCTTCTGCTCCAAGAGTAACAATTACAATCTTACACCCTCTTTCTAACAGCATGCGTCCCACCTTTTCAGCATCTTCAAGGTTGCCAACTGGGATGCCCGTTAAAATTTCTGCCTGGAAAATAACCCACGCAAATGAAAATCATAATCTGACAGCATTCATTTTTGGACAACAGTTGCATCTGAAAACAGTATTTAATATCATTTTAAAAGTGTGTATTATGGGATGATCAAGAAAACACTTCCTACGCTGATATTCAGCTATGTCATGCTCCTTGTTTGAAATCAGTGTGTACTTCAGGCACAGTAGAGTAAGGGAGAACAGCCTAGGCAGAGACACAGGAGGTATGGGTTCTGTTCCAGCTTCTACAACTTGCCTGGCATGCTACCTTTACTAAAATCACATTTCTCCCATGTGCCTCGGTTTCTTCATCTGTGAAATGGACACAATGACATAGCCTTGGAGAAAGCATTTTGCTGTCTAACGTCAAAAATGCTATATGGCAAACAGTCACTCTTTTTGGGGGATATTCATCACTAAATGAGAAACCTTTTTTTAAATTATCAGGGTTCAGCTGTTGAGAAGTCACTAGGGAAAATCTCTTCAAGGAAAAAACAAAATTGCTCAACTTTGACCGCTGTGTTTACTTTAATATGTATTTTTAGATAAGAATACCTAAAAGTTATCTGGGCAAAGGCCCACTACAAGATTATTATATATTTGTGTTATGGACATGTCCGTAGGCCTCTGTCAGGGCTGAGACTCTTTTGTGTTGGCTCTGTACAAACACAGATAAACTTTTCTTCTAACAGATGGTGACCTTAAGTCAACTTCTCCCAGTTGGCTCTTAAAATTAATCTCTTCTAGTTCCACCCAACTAAGAGCAAAATTTCCCAAAAATCTGCAGTGAAGACTCCAGAATGAAACATCCTTTTCTTCACTTCATACATTTTCTTGATGGCATCCCATATTCCAATGTCATGTACTACTTCTTTTGGCAGAGGGTGCAGGGAGGAGGACAAGAATGGAACAGAAAGAAAGGGAAGAAAAAAATTATCTGAAACACTCTAGCAGGCAGTACTCCTCCTGCCTACTAGAGTATGCCTTCAATTGTAAGTAAACTGGCACATTATATATTGCTGTCTTTATTAAATCATGTCTTGCTTGCCTGAGAAGAGGGAAGTCCTGCTTTATCTTGCACTACAAGGCTGCTGGATCCTTAAGAATGCAGTCTGAAGTATTTTCAGATAATCACCTATTAACTGGGCATACCTTCCACAGGCTTGGGCCTTATTTTCAGTGGAAAACTTATTTTGGAACCTCTTCACCAGCCCCACGTCCTGACCTCTGCGGCCTGGACAGCTCAGCTTCCTGGGAAACAGCTGCTGGAGTATTTCAAACTACCTTTCTCTGCATTACAGAAGCTTGAAATCAGCACACGTATTTCTTGCCCAAACGGACTATAAACCATAGTGGTTGAACAACTGCCCCCTGAAGTACAGGCCATGCCTGTCGTGTGAGGGGAGGCAGGGCAGACAGCTGGGGACAGGAACTACTACAGCCATCCCCATGGAAGCCGCCCCCAGTTGTGAGTCAGAGGCCTCACAGCTTGCCACTGTCATTTCCTGTGTTTCAGCCTGACCCAGAACAGAGGAGCCACCCTTAGGCTCTGAAGGGCCAGCGTATGCCAGTACACGGCCTTAGAGTTTATATTATCATTAACAGAGTACTCACTGGTTTTAATTTTCAAACTTACAGGACCAAGCCCTGCAGTCCCTGCTGAGACAAATGCACAAACGTTTTCAGGAGCTGTTGGTTTGATAGTACATGGCAGAACCCGCTGCAGCAGGACTCAGCGGGTAAATCCACTGCAGGGTCAAGGTGTGGTAGCACGTGTGCACAATTTAAAACTACTTTTTTAACCACGCTGATCCGAGGCAAGAATACAATAAGCTTTAGATTATGAGAAGGCAACTAAACCTACCCCCTTTTCTCTTTGGCATGTCACCACACTGCTCAAATTCTCTTGCAGTAGGAACTATTTAGGCAAATTAAATCTATTTAAGTTTTTAAAAGGCTATAAAAATATTTCCACATAAGCGAATTGGTTTCAAAAAATATCTCACCAAACTTTTTGAATATATCTTCCTGCAAGGTTTGCAGGGAATCTGTACACCCATAATGGCTTTGAAGTGACTAGGGATAGATTATAAATAGTAGTAATATATATATACTCTATTCTAATATCCAACTGTCTAAAACATTTGTGTTTCTTCATTAATTTCAAGATCTCTGGAGCAGATACTATGCGTTCCTGTATTCATAACACCTGGCACAAGAATAAAAAGGGATTAACAAAAGGCACACACAAATCCTTGAATGAAACTGGCTAAATGAATTTCCAATGCACTTCATGATGAGCAGTAATTCCGAACATTCTGCATAGGTTGCAAAGTCTCCAGGAGAAAAGTGAATTTGGCTATGGAAAAGAAATAGTCAATCTAATTTTGGTTTATTTGGCTGGTATTTACACTTCTGTAAGCTCATGAGCAAGATAAATGAAGTACTTAAACATAATATTCTTCCTAAGGAAACAAACACACATTCTGTCTGCTTAGTAGTAATGTTTTACCCCTCTTTGTGATAGCTGTGTCCCAAGCCAACAGGATTTTTTTCCTGGGTAGTGAAACAGTTGTTTGGGGACTGATAAGTAAAAGGTTTTGCAGAAATCTTTCTGTCTTTATACTGCTTATACCGATAAACAAATTTATTTTGAACCAGACAGTGTCTGTATAAAAGTAGATCTTCAACTGCTTGAAACCATTATCATCTAACTCATCTACAGCAGGATGGTAAAACTAAAAAACGCTGGAACAAGCTGGAAGAACCATAAAAGCAGCAGAAGCCAGACAGATTCTGTGCCAATAATTAGAGATTGCGGTAAATGTCAACTGATGTTAAATACTGTGGTGAGCTTTTAAGTTCCTCCCTTCAGTAGAATCTTATTTAAAAAACAAACAAACTGTGGTACAATTGAAGGAAATAAGTAATAGTTATGTAAAGAAAAAAAATTAAATAACAATACTAAAAGCTCAATGTGGACATTTGCCATAGTACTGTACAAAAGAGCAGCAAATTAAGAAATTTATTTTTCTGTAGCTAGTCTCACAAAACTCCAGTTAAATGGCCCTACTAAACCAAGACTACATTCCACAAACCTTCTGTCAGAAAAAAAACTATGACAGATATTATATAGTTAATCTACAGAGAATTTTCTTAATTTTGTTTACGAAAGTAGAAGAAAAATTTAACTGAAGATTTTTAATTTAACTGATGCAAAGGTTCTTGGCCATACTCCTCATTATTCTTAGTTAACTCTCCTTGTCTTTTTAGACTGTGGAATCTAGTCACAGTAAGCAGACACAAACCAGCACCAGTATAGAAAAAAATGGTCCTACTTTCCTTTCCACTCCTGTCCACATGGCCCATTCTCTTTTGCCAGCACAGCTATTTGTGTGGCCAGGAAATAAACTGGATTGCAAGGCAGATCTGTGTTAAAATTAACCCCAAAGTAAAATAAGATAAAACAAAACAATTGACTCCTTTCAGCAGTACTAGTTTACACTGGCTAAAAGTGATAAAGTAACTGTGATGTGAACCTTTGCCAGGTGTTCCAAACAGTGGTGCATTTGGGGCAACCTATGGTTTACACAGCCACTTCCAGGGAGAAATGCTGGATCCTCCACTTGGCATTTGTGAGACCAAATCTTCAGCACAGTCTAGTTTTGGGATTCCTGGCAGAAGTAAGACACTGACGTACTATAGCAAGTCCAGTGGAAGGCCAGCAAGGCAGCTGGGGGCCAGAGAACAGGACATCTGAGAAGAGGCTGGGAGAAGTGGGTCTGTTCAGCCTCAAGAATCTACAGCTAAGGGGAGATCTAATTGCTGGCTACAACCATTTAATGGGTGGATATAGAGAAGAGGGAGGCAGACTCTTCTTGAAGCTGCACAGGGATAAGACTAGACACAACCGGGACAAGTGGGAACACAGGAAATTCCGATACTAGGAAAAACTTCTTCACCACCAGGGTGATGCAGCACTAGAGCAGGTGCCCATAACAGCTCAGAGGCTCCCCATCCTTGGAGATTGAAAATTTGACTGGACAAAGCCCTAAGCAATCTGACCTAAGTTGGCCCTGCTTGACCAGGGTGTTGGACTGCAGATCTCCAGAGGCCTGATCCTACCTTCTATGATCCTATGACCCTCAACAAATATAAACTGCTTAGCTGACAGAAAATATTAATTCTCTGGGGACCAGTCTGTTTTTCTTTAGTGTCCTCATAGCACCTAGCACAGTACAACTTTGCAAATGTTGCCAGGTACTATTGGAACAGAAATAATAAATAATAATAGGGAAACTGCCAGTTTTAAGGCTAACCCATCTAAAACTACATATGACAATTTAAAATATTTTTAATTTTAAGTATTAAAACACAGTAAGCCAGTTGGCTTCAAGCTTGGCTTGTACCTTAAGAGATTTCTTTGAGAATGCCAGAACAAGAACTTGATCTCATTTATTCTAACACGTGAAGAGTCCCAAAGAAGTAGTGAGACAGATTTGGTGTGTAAGCAAGATCAGGCCACAAGCCAAGCTAATTCCAGTTGTTTCAAATTATAATTTTTTTACATACATACGTGCCAAAATACTTATGCTAGAATAATTAAAAACTGATTGAAATGAATTGGCTTGAAGCTATTCCCTCCCCTCCCAAAAGTAACATCTTTCATTTTACTCTAAATATGGGAAATTTCATAGTTTCCAGCAACTGATAAAATAAGGTTTAGAACAAAGTTGGAATTCAAATTAAAATATACCATAAATTGCTAGCAACTTCCATATAATGAATCAATAGTAGCTTTCCCTTACTTAAAATAGAAAAGGCAAATTCATGAAATGTTCTGAAATAGTTTAGTTCTAAAGGACATATTTTTCTTTTGACCAGTGGAGATATCAATTATTATTTTCTTAATAAAGACAATCCATATTACTAACATCTCTATATTAATAAGCAGTATCTTAAATGTCCTAAACTGAGACTCCAGATACAGTTTTATAAACTTGATATTCTCTGACTCTTGTAGAAGTCAGTGCTGTCTATTGATTTTGGACATACTAACAAGAATTCACGTTATTAATATTTCTTCCAGAAATGATTTAACCTCAACTATTAGACAATAACACTTCAAAGGAAACAACAGGATAGTATCTATTCTTTTGTATTATTTTAACACATCTTGCAGCTTTATTTAACAAAATTCACAATGAATTTATACTTAGATGTACTGCTTTCTACCACCAAAACACCAAAGTATTCTGTTAGCATTTAATTAAATCTTTGCTAGGCCTTTCCTATTTAGATCAGAAGTCGGATACCCATTTTACATTAGGAAGAAAACAGTTCCCAGTGTTGCATTCGAAATAGCTTGACACACTAAATCATTTGCTGTAACCATTTAGGAGTTTTCCTTCTCCTGAAGGGCTTTTTAGTATTCTTTGAACGGAGAAGCAGCTGTTCTTCAAAACATTTAGGACCAAATTCAAATCGCTGACGTGCAGTATATTTTGGTTCCTAACCTGCAGGGCTATGTAATTGCACACACGCACTAAAAAAGAAAAACAACACATGAACTGTATTGACATTGTGGTTGTGCCTAGAGCCATACTGCAGCAAGGAAGCACACAAATACATGGGAAAAAAAAAATTGTAAGTATTCTGAAGAACTTGTCTTGTATAGGGTTGTCTCTTTTTCGACATTTATAGATGACTTAGAAGAACAACCATTGGTTTTCACTTAGATGACATTGGATACATTTATTTTTCATTAGAAGAATTAAGGGAATGGAGAACTAGCACATTCCTGCACAAACCTCAGGGATTAGGCTGTGCTGCATCTGGGAATTAACAAACTAGTCTCAACAAGCTTGATCTTTCTGGGAAAAGATAAAACTGAACTACAGGCTAAGCAAAGAAAGAACTGATAACCTTGCAAGATTTGTTCTGAGTTTTTTTTGTTCATGAACCACATAAAAAGAAAGTAATGTCAGACATAAAAAAAAAATTATTATTGCAACAAGCAAGAGTGAAAAGAACAGCTTGTGAAGAGCCTTCTAGACAAACTAATGGTAGATAATTCACTGATAGTATAATTTTGTTTGCTTCTCTCTAGCACATAAATCCATAAGAACAAGCTGTGCTGTTATACCAGATACTGCATGGGATTTCATTAAATCCTAAAGCATTTAATGAAGAATGGAGTACAAAGTGTGATGTATTTGATACTTACATATTTGGGACCTGAAATCCCGCGATTGTCTAAAACTATAGCTGACATTTTTAAACTTTTATTCTGTGACAAAGGCGTCGCAGATTAAAGCTGCTGACCTTTGTGGAAGTAGACAACAGAAATTTCTGACTCAGTAATAATTCAGCTAATCACAAGGACTAACCCCTTTTACTCATCTTTAGCAACACAAATGCTTCACACAGTCTATGAAATGTCTTAAGCTGAATGGCTAGCTTTCTGTTCTACAGCTAACATAATCTTCTGTTACAAACACATCATTCACATGATATCTACAAAGTACAGGACTTAATCATTTAAAGGTATTTCTTGATGAACAAGAAAGATAAGAACATTTAGATAAAACTGTGTGATAAATACCTGTACATTTAAATGTGTAAGAAAGCCAAACCAAGCAACAATAAGAATCTGTGTAAGTTTAATCTTGTCTTAGCACATATGTCTGTGTTAAAAAGAATGTTTTAGAAACAGCTGACTGGAATAGCTCTAAAGAGTTCATCTTTAAACCTGAGAAAATTTATTAAGAGCTATTTATAGGGATTACTAAAGATGAGGCAGAAATAAAGTATTTGTTTTCTGGTAGTACCTAACAATCCCAAATAAAAAAAGGCCCCTGAAAGGGGTAAGGCTGGAACATAAATAGGGTTTTGGCTAGAAGGAAGTTATTTGAGACTTAGAGACACCAAGTAGGAGGGACAATGGAGCTGGAACCAAATGTCTCAGGAAAGCAGTTGTAAGCAGTACATTCAATAAATTTTGCCACAGAGAATTAAAAACAAAACAAAACAAAAACAACCACCAAATCTACAAAATAAGAAGGGCCATAGTGGGTCAGAGCAAAGGTCCATCTTATTCAATTCCTCTTTTCTGACTGTGACTGCTAGTAGATACTGAGGGAAAGAAAAAAAGAATCATATAAGATCTTTTTCCACTATGTGTTCTGGACCATCAAAGTATTAGGTACTTGTTGATTTATGAAGATGAAGGAAATGCAGATGTAATTGGTTGAATGGACAAAATTTATATATTTTGAAAGAAAAATCAGCATTTTTTTTAAGATTTGTAGGATTAACTTATTGCTTTTAAATGCCTGGTAACCTTTATTTGGGTATGTAAACATTTATCTCTGTATCAAACTTCTCAAGTGCATACATTACAGTGATCTGAAATTAAAGAAAGTCATGAAAGAAAACAGAAAACAGATGGCACATGAATATATAACAATTACTAAAAGAAAAAAAAACTTTCAATCTTGTGACATAAGAAAAACAAATGCTTCATTTTTCCTCTTTTCTCAGCAAAAAGAAAGGAAAACTGGCAATAGATCATCCCTGAACATCAATTCACTAATAAATCAGACATGGAGAGGATGAAGTCAAACATAATTGATTATTAAAAGTCATGGTAATGTAATTGATTTCATTGTAAAATATGAAAAGGTTACTTTTAAAAGCAAAGGTAAATGTGCAATTATGCGTGCTCAGAATATGTTGTAGAAATCCCACAACTGGATCTGTCCTCCCTTGATATGGCTGGCAGGAACTTCCATAGGTCTGCCCTTTCCATAAATTCAGAGGAGAGAGCATATTTCTGTACCTGACTGTGCAAAAAGTGATCCCAGCCATCTTCAAATGGTAATTACTTTTTAAAAGAAAATAGCAGAAAAGAATGCAAACTGTACCCCCAGCTCTGCAGGTGGGTACAAAGGTGGATGAGTGAGCAGGGATCTATTATAATTATACACCTGTATTTCTTGTTCTCCAAATAGAATTAATTTTCTTTTCTCCATGTGGTGGTAATAATAATACACCCTGGCTCCAGCAAGCTAAACTTCTCAAAGAATGTCTCTTTCAAGACTGTCCTCTAGCAATAACAAAGGGAAAACTTTAACATGTGCGTTGCAAAGAGCAATGAGAGAAAAGTCAGGAATAGACAAGTAATGAAAAACAAAGTTTTGTTTCTAACATATGGGGGATAAGTTTTCTCAGGGAAAAAAAAAAAGTATCTAGTGACATTATGAAAAAAGCAAACAACGAATGACATTTACTAAATTGGTGGGAGAGTATGGGTGTTCTCAGCCCAAAATGTGTGCCGTAGCACCATTTAGCTGATCCAGGGGCATAGTCCAGGCATAAGTGTTTTCTGAAAGCATGAAGAAAACACCATATGGGTGTCCTGAAAAAGCATAAATCCTTTGCCTTATCATTCTCACCATCACGTATAACTGAATTCCGATGGCTGTTAGTGTCTAAGCCACAAATGATATCGCTGCCAGTTATACTGGAAACTTTGTCCTCCAGAGAACTGAGGGGCCACAGCATCTCCCACCTTGTAGGAAATACCTATTCTGCTAATTCCTGAATACTCTGGGGTATCTGAAATTGGAGATACATACTGAAACGCTCCAGAATAAAATTCCGATGTCAATTTGGGTTACTTAAAACCTTGAATGCTAGAAGACTCATGAACTGAGGACTTCTGATATGGTTTATAATGGGTTCTAACAGAAACTTCAAAAGAGGGTAACTGAGCCTTGAAGAACTTGTTCTGACAGACGTTGTCATCAGACAAAAAGAATCATAGAGAAAACAGGGCCACGCTTTTCTCTTAGCTCTGCCCCCTCCTCTCCACCTACAGGTATCAAGCTCATTGCAGAAATCATGTTTGCTGGAGATAACTTTAACTATGATCAGGGCATGGCTTCTATCTACTATGTTGCTTCTCACACATTCCTGTTTATATAAAGAGAGAGTGAGAAGAAAGAACACAGCATGCATAATGCTAATAAATAGGAAATTTAAATGAAGGCCTTATGAGCAGAGCTTAATTTGTCTCTTGTGACAAAAATAATTTGCTTTGGGAGAAATAACACACTTGAATTAGAAAAGAGAGGGAAAGGAGGGAAAAGAGGAAAAAAAAAAAAAGAGAAAACATACAGTTGAAGGGCCAGAGAAACAGATTCACTGAAAACAGATCTGACAGAAAGAGGCATATGAAGCTGCTATTTACCATCAAGTGCAGCATGCGTGCATCACCTCCTGGCAAGCGAGTTTAAAACTGTCAGAACACTATGGCTAGCGCGTTCCTGCTAATCATATCAAGGGAGCGCAGAACAAGGACAAGGATCTATTTTAATATTTACCACTCAGTACTAGCATTTTAAAAGTGTCCTTTTATGGATTTGTTTTACTCATCTACTTGTAAGGAAGGCCAGATACAACTTTCCCGCTGGAAATGATTAATTTAATTTTGAGCGCTATCAAAAGGAATTCTAGAATACTCCTCTTCGTTCATTAGGTCAGGGATTAAACTTGTCACCTCCAGAAGGCCTTTGTAAGAGGAGCACGGCTTAGTTGTTCTGCTCCCTATGCTGCATTTCTGAGAACAGAATCCCTCTGAAATTTTACTGCTTAAGACTTCTCTAGCATGACATATGACCATTACCTCAGTTTCATTGCAGCAGAAGATGTCAGAATGGGTATAAAATTGTGGATCTAAGTCAGCAATGGCTGGAGCTGGATTAAATAAAGTCTTTACTGAAAAAAAAAGAAAAGGAGAAAAGGTCTAAATTTCTAGTATTTTAGATTCATAAGCCATCACCTGGAACATCATTGTGGTTAATATCTTCCAAGATTGCATTCACAGCCCCCAGTGTTTAGTATTAAACACAAATGTCTCTCATTTTCTGTGTCTTCACTTTATAGACTTCTAAAAGTTTTGTTTATTATATTAAAATTCCCTTCTAATTAATGTGCAGTCACCTGTCATGATGAGAACATGACAGAAGAATAACAGAAAAAATAAGCAAGAAATTATTAATTAAAAAAAATATATCAAGGAAAAAAGTCTTAGGCAAATGCAATTTGTTTAATTGATGGTGCTTCTTGCAGGATTTTAATAAGTATCATAAAAACAGATTTAGTTCTAGAATTTTTTCTGTGTTGTTATCTGCATTCTATACATGAAGAAACAGGGGTATAGAGTAACGAAGGACATGTCCAGACAAGGATTTAAACACGCTTTATAATGCATTACCTAACTTGTTCAAACTGCCACACTGCAAAACTCTAGTGTAGTCATGGTGCTGTATATTTTTAATATGTTATATGGCAGAGCTAAACCTTAACTTAGGAGGTGGTAGAATATGTTAGTTAACTAACTTGAAACTGTAGCCTAAGGCCCTGTGCAACAGTAGGAAAGGTTTGTCATGAGGACAGAGTATAAGTGACTTACTGAGTCACTGTTAACACAGGAAGTCTGAAGGTTTGGTTTCTCATTTTGCCAATTTTATGATTAATATTTCTCTGTCTTAACCACAAGACCATCATTTTTATATAAAGCATACTCTCTCACTTTAGAATATTACTTATAGCAAGTGATCAAATCTTCCAATTTGGATGCCTAAATTTTCAGCCCTAAATGCATATTTAGATCCTCATCTATAGCACACAGTTTCAGACACCCTGAACACTTCTGAATCCCACTTAACACCCTAAAGAGAAAGATGTTCAGGGACTTCTGAAATCTCAGTACTGAGAAGTTTAGAGGATGACCTTTTTGATTAACACTCTGAAAGTTTTAGCCTGCGACTGTACAACTTTATCATGCCTCTCTACCTGTCTCATTAAAAAGAGTCTTATTAAAGCGACAAAGGCATTTATTCAGAAGTCAGAAAATGCCAGAATTAGGATTTCCAGTAAAATCTTAATTTGGCTCCCTTGTATTACTACAATACAGTATGTATTATAATAAACTTTAATTATATGATCACATACCACTGAAAAACAGCATGTGATCACATAATTAAAGACTGCAACATAATACATATGCAGAAAGGAGACAAATTAAGGTTTCACAGGCAAACTTAACTCTTGCATTTCCTATTTTCTGAATTGCAACCCTAGTAAAGTTTTTTTGAACATAAATATTTAAGGTATACTTTCCTAGGTAAAAGAAACAAACAAACAAAAGAAGCAGTACATACTGAAAAACAAACTTAGTCCTGTGGTATCATACTGACTATACATGGGTCATGAACAGCACTGGAAGTGCTCCAGCTTGGGCTTTAAGTAATACAGACTCATCATGAACAAGGTGGAATATGTTGCTATTAGTTTGCTCCCGTATTTAATATCTGCTGAGCTGGGGGGAGATGGAGGAACCTCAAGATTGTCCTTCAGGCTGTGAAGAAGAGCAGGGCTTGTGAACAGGGTAGTCTGCTTGGTCCCACCTAGGAACACCAGATTATTTTCTGCCCAATTTCTTTTTCTCCATTTGTGAAGATCCATTCTCCTCACCTAGTTTCCATTCTTCATGTACCCTTCCATAAGCACTATGCAACAGTAACCTTTTTCACTCAACCTTTATCACACCTTACCTCTTTATTCCCCCTCTCCCATGCTTTCTTCTTCCCACTTCCAGTGCCCACAGTGCCAGTCTTCTCTCTGCCTCTACCTCCATATTCTAATCTCCTTTCAGCAAATCCTATTCTCTGTTCCACTATGGTTCCCCTTTCAGTTTCTCTCTTTCTTCTTCCACTGCCACCCCAAAAGATCAAGCAAATTCCCCTTATGCTTCCCTTGTCTGAAACCTACTCCAGCCCACACCATTCCAGCCCAGCTTTTTCACTTCTGTATTCAAACCAAGCAAGCCTCTGCTTGGTATTTCCTTGGCCTATAAGCGATCTTTAACAGTATACAAGAAGTCAGTTGCTTAAAACCAGAGTCAGGAACTACACTGAAAGTCATGCTGCCCAAGTGGACAATTCCCTGTGTCATCAGGGTCTCAGGGGAAGCTAGCTGTGAAGCTCTAAAAATTTTCTCAAATCTATGTTATGTGAAAGGTAGTTATCTTCCAAAGGCAGATAACACAGTAAAAAATTGGGCAGATTTCCATACTGTTGTAGGGGCTTATCTTAAAGAAATCTCCCTTGGTACCAAGTCTTAAGTAAGTTTTAGGGTAGCCAGCATACACATTCTAAAAGCGTGTAGAGTCGGAGGCATTTTTCCATGACCTGGTTTCTGCAGCCACTATGCTTTGGCAGAAATTTTACAAATAATTTAACCACAGACAAACAGCTGGTATGAAAAACTGCAACCCAAGATTAAAAAGTTGAAGCACTTGAAAAATAGATCCTAGAGATGTCTCCATCTCTAGCTTACAGATCCAAGTGATGTTCACTGAATAGAAGCAAAGGGGTTTTGCTTGTGTGTCCACATTCCTTCTCCATCTTATTGTTTATTTCCTTCAGTAAGAATGAAGAAAAACAAGCAAAAAAAAAACCCTTGAAACAGTGGTTTGAGGCATCTGGGTATGCATCTGTTCCACAAAAATAGTCTAGTGCACATCCTAACATTCAGTACTGCATTATACATGAGCGTATTGTGGGCTAAAAGAAGGGAAATTGCACTAACAATTTACAGTTGGCTAAGGATAGATTTTTACAGTGCTACAAACTCAGCTGTTTACTTAAATCTGACGGCACATGACATGTGAACATGTGTAGCCTGTTGCTCTAAAGCAGAAGCAACTATAACTCTCCTGATATGAGCTGCACAACGATAGCAGGCTGACAGCACAGCATTATAGCTGGCCCACAGCTACTACGATCTCTTCTCAATGTGTTGTGCTCTCTACAGTTGCTAAATGCTTGCATGCCTGTTCTGTGTATCAGGTTTGGATTTCTTGTCACAGGCTGGCATCTTGCCATGAGAGAGTGACAAAAAAGTGAAGCAACTGTACGAAAACTACGCAGAGTTAGAAGTAGACAAAGTAAGTCATGGATATTGACTCATGACTCAACTATATTCCATTAGTCACTAGATAAAGAATGCTTTTATCTATTTTCATAAAAATGTAATGAAAAAAACATAGCAAGCTTCATTTGCCCTGCACACACACATTTTAAGCATCTCCAGTGCTAGCTACTCAGTTAACTGAAGTTTCTAATTTTTATTTAGATTCGTATGAATCCAGTTTCGACATTTCAAACAGAAGCCAAAATAATTTTTCCCCATGCACACAGTTCTGTGTATAGAGCTTAGGCCTATCGCCACTATACTTTCAGAGCAACTCTCTCTCAGACTTGCATCTAACATAGCTGCTTAAATCAGCATAAACTACATGAAAATGATGCATAAAGTTCTGCTACAGGTGACATCTTCACTAGTGCGTGAACACTAGTGATCACAACAGGTGCACAACAGCGCTTGGTGCAGCAGCAGAACTGACGAATCAACAAGCCCAAGGTGCTATGGTCTACTGGAGCAAGTCTGGGCCCAGCTGCAAGGAACCAGTTTGTTCTGATCCCAGTTCCATCCCTGACCTGCTGCACGACTGACCATGCTATGAGCTGTCCCCTCCCAGTCTTATCTTCTGGATAGATGAGAACAACATATTTTTAATCTCATATAGATGCCTCACTTGCATAATTATTTACTTAGTGTTGTTCAAATACTGCGGTAATTGTGCTTGAGTAACTGAAAGCATTACAAGCACTTAAACAACTAAAACACCACGTCGGTAGTGAAACCCCATCCTGTTCAACCAAAATGTCAGCTTTTATCCAGATATATGCGACACTGAAGGAACAAGGGCCTACATTTAAAAGTAAGCACAGTAACAATTACTAATAATTTCACAGACGATGACTTTGTCTATTCAATGGCAGCATGCCAAGTCACACTTAAGAATTTTGGTTAAAGAGAAAAAGCTTTTTTTTTTTTTTTTTAATTTAAGGATGTTAACTTCTATACAGAAAACCACAGTCATACTTACTGCTATGCTACAAGAACAAGGGCATAAGGCTGTTTTTGAGGTCATTTCATTCACTTTGTTGTGTGTGGAACTTAGTCTGACTTGCATTCATTATGCTTGGTCTGCACTGGAGTAAAACCAGAGTCAGGCCCATAATTCCTGACCTAATGGCATCACAGTGTCTTTAGTCACAGCATGAAAACAAGAGGAAAGGCAGTACCAGACATTTACGGTGAGATTAGAAGGGCAGGGGTTGATTTGCCATTCAAGGTAAACGCAGCAAAATTTTAAAACTGAATTCAGTTTTCATTAGCATGGCATGAATTTATTGGTTATTGTTTCATTTCTAAATAAAACTACTATGACAGAAACCAGAATAGACCACACGATCTTTATCTAGTAAGCACAATAAAGAATATTTTTCATGCAACACAAATGAGGGACACAGAATGGCTTATGTTAAATTACCTCCACTGGCACGTGCCATTTTCAGTGCTTCAAGAGAAACAGCAGGGGTTATTTCTAGCTGGCAGACAACCACTTTGGCTTTACATATGACATCAGAAGCTCTCTTCAGGTCTTCAGAATTTAAAAACAGATTTGCTCCTGGGACTATGACAATAACATTCTGTCCTAAAGAGAAGATATCGTGTTTTTTACATTAGGTTTTTGCAATAAAGTATGTAAAACAGTTCCTTGCTTTTCTACAATACCTTTTAGATGATGATTTCAATTTGCTTTCCAAAGAAATAAAAAATAAAAATCAGTACTTCTGGACTTCTGGCATTTTCAAATATCCAATGATTTCAGAAGATAATCAAAGAGATCCAAGGATTAACGAATGTGACACTGCATAACAAAGGCAGTATATATTTCTTCAGGAAAAGTCATGTACAGACTTTCCCCACTCTTATTTTGGTGTTTCCTATGAACCCTAAGGAAGCACTATACTAGTCACAGTGGAGATATGAGACGTACACTAAAGCTGACACTTGTATGTTCCTAAAATATTCCAATAGCATTTGAAGAGAAAGGCATTAATGTGACCGCTTAAAATTTTAATCTTCCCATCAACTGGAAACAGAGAATATTTCACACAGATATGAAAATTTTGTGTGTCCTTAAATTTCAGAGAAGCAGGCTTGCTCCATTTACCTGCAACACTCCAAATTAGGGCCCTTAACCATCACAAAAAACAGAATCAGCTTGCCACCAAAAACCAGAAAGCTAATGCTTGTGACTAAAGAAAGCTTTACCAGAAGTGAGTAAAAAAGGCAGGTGAGAGACTTCTCTGAACTCGAGGCTGGCCAGCTGAATGTTCTAAGCAAAGCTTTACATGCACAAGCATGGCAGTATCTCAAAGCACTTCTAAGATCCTTTTCAGTCTTGTAGTTTGTTTTACAGTTAGGTGAGGAGGTTCATTTACGTAGGTTCCAAATAGTTTTTTGTTTTTCTTCAGACATGCAAGTTGTCTTCTTTTATTGCAGTTTCTTTGTTTCTTTTTTTTTTCTTTTTTTTTTTTTAATCTCTGTTACAACACCTAGAGACCTTCAGGCATGGGTGCCTTCAAATTAAAATTTATTATTAATCACTCAGGTATTAAATTCAATAAGTCAGTTGTTCCTTGATTTACAGGCTCAGCCCGCCCCCGCTGAAGATTCCTTTAAGGACTGCCAATCATTAAAGGCTACCAATTCTGTAATGAACTGAATTACTCTGTAAATAAATATTTATGTTTTTAAATACATTATTTTTCTTGAATGAGACTTCAAAGTCCTTTGAATATGAAATGTGCAAAGCTTGTCTCCCTAAATGTGTTCTGAAAAGAAAGCAGGACAATGGAAAGAATAATATAATGATCTCAGAGGGAGGGGCCCAAGCTTTCCAAAGCAATTCTGCTGTCAATGGTTTGGTACAGAACAGCTGCATTTGAAAAGCAAAACCTCAGCATTTAAAGCCAACGCCCTGCTTTTCAACAGACAATGATGGGCATCTCGGATAAAAAAAAAACAAAACTCCTGCAACATGTAAATGCTATCAAAGATACCTAAATCCTGCTGAGGAAACGTTTAAATGCAAATTGCATCTATTTTGCCAAGAATATATGCTGAAAGCTTATAGGGTACAGCAGTACAAAACAGTAAGACACAGGGAACCAGTGGAACAAAAATATATTTAATTTCTGCCTGGACTCTGTGCTACCTAGAATATCAGACTCTATCTACACGTCTTGCTGCATTATCTTGCTAAACTATTTAGCTGTACTGACATGTATATTATTATTAGACTTTAGAGCTAATGGCCCAAGGCGATAAGGAAGGCTGTTTGCTTAAACCTATATGTGCAAATTCAAGGTAGTCCATGCTGCACTGGATCAGTCAGAAGCTTTTCTTTGTAACAACAAAAGGTCAGAGACTTAAAAGTCTGCTTTCAAGCAAACCGTACCTGCCAGAGAAGTGCAGTACCTACTGCGGTGTAACAGTCCGGACTGGCTTAACTCATGCTGTAGAGAAAAAGCCACATTCTGTTCTTAGCTACGTACACCACACTGACTGTGAATGACAACAGTCACCATAAATTTATACCAGCGTGCATGAAAGCAGAATCTGGACCCGTGTACTAACAACTAAAACCAGAATTCTGTATTACCAGCACCCATTTTGTCGAAAGCAATTATTTCTTGCCAGGGAAATCAGATGGGAAATCAGCACCAGGGACAACAGAGTTAAAGACAGATGGCAAATAGGGGAGGGATTCATCTTGTCCAACATTAACTAATTTCTCAAGTTTTCAAAAAAATTCTACATTCTAGAAAATTCTAAGAAAACTAATTTCTAAGGATTAGTTTTCTAGCATCCTTCAACAAGAAGGAAAAACAAGTATTTTCAGAGTTTTTTTAATCTTACGTATCCTAGATATCTGTTTGAGGAGGACATAAACTGTTGTCTGGAAACGCCTGTGTCTCTTTTAACTGCAGATGAAGCCTTAAGCCATATACCTAACTTTGAAACAGCTCAAGTGAGGTAAAATGTTGCCCACACTAAGAATGAGGAAAACATATTCACTGTGTTACAGTTAATTCTAAAATATCTTTACTTAGACTGAAAGTTCTCAGTTTTGATGGGAGCATGGATAGAATTGTAAGTTTTGCAGATGTCAGCTAAAATATTAAAGGCCACGCTCACAGCTGCTGTAAACTAGAATAGCTAAATAAAGCTGATAAACTTATGCAAGCTTACACCAGATGGGGATTGGGTCCAACCAATATTTCAAACAGCATGAATGCTGTATATGTAAATAATGTTCTCGGCTGGGCTTCTAAACCTGCTGCTGTCACTTCTTAGAAGGATGGGTAACTCAAACTAAATTTTTCTTACAAGTGTCATTTTATATATGCCACCAGATGAGAACTGCCAGAGGAAAAATCAAAGGCAAACCAGTAAACATCAAAGTGCAATAATCCTCACTTTACTTTTTAAAATAGGATGAAGAGCCTAAAAGCCATCAGTAGTGCTTAGAACTCACCAAAGTCTCAAACAATACAATTACAACAATAGCTATAGAGCTTCTGCATAATAATTCATAGGGAAAAAAAGATGATATTTGTGACCAGAAGAGAATGTTACCAGGAAAACATTTGCTGCCAAATCACACAGTTCATGAATATGAGGGCAAGTTTTGGGTGTGTCATAGTATAATAATTTCTATGCAATTACTTGGTAGATGCATTGAATAGTCTTGTACACAAAACATTCAAGTTCATGCTGAATGTCCATACACAGAAATTCTATAAAAAATCTGGTGACATTTCTTCATAACCCTGAAGGTTCAAAACAAAGATTTTCTCTTTGAAAAGTATAATTCAGTCAAGCTGGTGTATATATTCTAAGTTTGCCATGTTTAGCTAGCCTTATCTAAACACATATTTTGAATGTTTTTATACTACTAGTGCTTTGGTATTGAAAGTACATTCACTTACAAAAAAACGCCTATTCAGTCTTCATGAATGATTAATAACTTTATCGTCAAGTCAGCATAATGCCTATCTCAAGTGAGGGTTATCTCACAGTGTTCTGTGTAGGTGAGCTTTAGTTCTAACTTGCAGTAATCAAGAGCACTTTAATCACGACCTGCCAATCTCTGTTGTCCCTCCACTGAATTTTTGCAATGAATATGGAAGTTGTCAGACTGGTTCAAACTACTGGTCCAGTCAGGCCAGCTTAATGGCACCGTCAACAGTCAGTACCAGATATTGACAAAGCTGGAATAAACTTTAGAGGTAATTATGTAAAAATATATCCATAAAGAGTTTCTTTTTCCGCTCTATGTGTGTACATAGAAATACAACACACATCATCATTTTATAGAGTACTTACCAGCCAGTAACACACCATTAGCAGAAGGTGTGGTAAGTGACAGAGCTAGTGGAAAGAAGGCAGGCTGAAAGAGGAAGCAAAAGCTAGGGTTCAAAGTGGTGTACCAGGTTCCAGAAAAAAAAATTCTGCACAAATTTTTGAGACCAGCCCAGATGGAACCTTTGCAGCATCTCTGGGTTGCACGTTTACCAGCAGAGCACTATGAACTTGTTAAACATCTCCCCACCATTTTGCATGAAAGCAGGGATTTAACCTTTCTTTGACTGAAACCACACTGTGTTGTCTCAGAATATAATGCAATTTTGAGAATATCAAATGCACCTGATCGTTTTCATTTTTTTATCACTTTACCAATTAAAATAATGGTGGAGTTATATCTGTATAATTCAGTAACCAGCAAAAATCTTCCCAGAAATTCAGCAGCAGTGCCAGCTAGACAGACACAGGTAATAAAAGGGGAACTTTACTTCAGAGCCTCCTCTGACTCTGCTTTCCACAGCTTTCTTTTCCTCTGCCTTCACTCATTCATCATAGTACGCTCCCTCTACCTGAGGATCTCTCCCACCTCTGCCTGTGATATTACTCAGTTGATTGGAGCTGGTATTTTTCTCAAGTATCAGTACTTGTAAAGAACTGGTAAGATGAAGTGCTGGTTAGGTGCATGAAAATACAGCAATTAAAACTCCACGATTTAAAGAGATATCTATTTTTTTCATTTGTACCTCATTATCTTAACACACACACCCCTTCAAATGCTTCCCTTTTACATATAATTTGAACTAGCAGAAACTGCTTTACACCAGTATCTGCATTGAATGCTGTGGTGTTTCAGCTATGCCAGCACGACTACTGTGGTAAAACATGCATGTGTAGGCAAGCCCTTTGAAAAGTGCTGTAAAACCTGTTTAGGTCAAATCAGCCAGGTTTCTACAAGAAAAAAATAGTGTCTCTTGCAACAGCAAAGCACATAAGTGCTGCTATTTCATTACAATTTACTCAATTCAGGCGCCAGATGGTTTTAGATAGAAGTAACAACCAGAACCATTACCAATTCTGTGCATCTGTTTGCTTTACAGCATAGTTCTGACCAGGTTTGCTCTTCTACTAGATTGTAAATTAAATCTGAGGCCAGTGGTAAATTAATTTAGGATTTTTTTCAGTTTCTGAAAGAAACAAGCTGCATGACATTATGCATTTTTCTGTTCACTATGTGAATCACAAGACTACCAGAGACCATTCACAGTGACACTAACATGTAAGGTAGCCCAATGCTAACTTCATGGCATTGAACAATCAGTTTCCCTTTCCTAAAGCTTACAAAGGTTTTAGATCCACAAGATGGTTTTGTTCCTTATCCTTCAGAAATTCATTTTGGCATGTCATCCTCTGCTTGTTCAGATTTGAACCATGTTTACCTTAGTTGGCCATGCATATGAATTAGGAAGTAATAAGACTGCTTCTTATTCAACTGTTCTGGACAACAACCCTAGTGCCAAACATGCTTACATGTACATGTACAAAGCAGTGAGGCCTGGGAATGTGCTCTGCTGGATTCTCACTGTCTCTCTGTTTATGATGGTCACAGTAGTGACCATATGCAGCACAAGAAAGAACATCTTAAAAGCTGCTATAGTAATTTACCTGCTGACCCAAACCAAGAGAAGGCAGGTATCCAGTTTATTCAGTGTATTAGAGCTACGTTATTTTTGAATTAGAACTGTCATGCATTTGATTAATCTTACTTAGGGAAAATTAAATTCACATCTCCAACTAATTTGCTTAATTTTCCTGAATGTTCCTGTGTAGACTTGCCTTTAGTCACAGTTCCTTCCCAGGTTTGCTCCTGAAGTGAATAGTCATGTTTCCTTTCCCATCTTGAGCTGTAGCCTAACGTACCACCAAGTTACATAGGAATTTGTTAAGTTGATGTGTCAGCTAAGCTGTGGTAACTGTTCAAATGAAGGCTGTTAGCTGCACCAAAAGTGAATTAATTCAATCACACTTAATCTGTTATGTTTGCATAAACGTTATTGGTCCCGTGCTCTAAATTTTGATCCAGACAACAAGTGCTTCTCCTAAGAGCTCTCAATAGCACAGCTTGCTTGAAGAAAAGATAAACAGAAAGTTTTCAGAGGATAATTTAACGATCTTGAAGAAGAACATGAAAACAAGCTAACACTTCTTTTCTTCTCCCCCTGCAACATGAGAGTAAAGGCACAGGCTAAGAAAAAATAACAAGAAGAAAAACAAATATGCCATTTCATTGTGTATTAACCACTGCAGATGCAACCTGGGATCAAGAATTGTGGTAATATTACAAGAACAATCTAAATATTTCTACTTATACTAAGGACAATTACATTTCCTGATTCAGGGCAAACCCTTTCCTCACAGTAAAAATGCTAAAGTAAGTAGTGGTGGAAAAGGAGAGCTTTAACCTTCTTCTGATACACTGTGTGTTGGCCAATGTGAAACTGGATAAATCAGCTGGCTGGTTGAATTATGGCTATCACATTGCTACTCTAAGGGTCTGATTCTGCTGCATTTAGGCACCTCATTCTACAAAGTTGCCTGTAATAAAAGGAAGTGCTACAACGTATAAGATCATGAAAAAGACCAAAGATGCAGAAAAACAATTCCACAGTTAACAGTGACATGGGAAAGGTTTTTTTTATGGCTGTAGAGGCAAAACCAAGTAGACAATTCAGAGTAGAAATAATGTACCTTCACTGTTGACAATTATTGAAGCAGTTCCAGTAGCAGCTTCTGCAGTCTGACCTACAAATGCTAAGAAAGGGAAAAGTTACAGCATGCATTAGTTCAATACATTACTTTCAACCAATAACATGTGATTCAGTTTAATTGAATTAAATCTAAAATGAACCCATAACCTCCAGCAATTTAAAAATGCTAATTACTCTTTCATGTGCAACAATGCCAGAAAAGCTAACAACAACAAAAAGTGTTAATTTACACCCACAACACAGAAATGCGAGTCCAACGTTCTTTAATTTGGCTACATCTCTGCTTTAGAGAAAGCATGTCATTTATACAGCTTTCTCAGGCACTCTGTACTCATACATGGAAGTATTTCTTTTATCCAGTGAAACAATAGAGTCAAAGCTGGAGAAACCTTAAAATATTAAAATAACACAGCATTTAATTCTCTGTAGACTTGCATTTCAGGAGAAATACTAACATGTAGTATGAACGCAGTGCTGAGGCTATGCTTTCTCTTGGGATTATTATTCAGATAACTAGAAGTGAGGCTGGCAGCACTGTATATTATAAAGATTGTTCAATATCTACTACTATAAGAACCTGTTTACAGCTGTCAGATAATTTGTAAAATATTAACCAGTGGTCCAAAACTTTCTATGTCAGTGTTTTTTTTCAGGTAAAACTGTAGTAGAAAGCTGTCAAGAAAGCTGTTTTCTTCCCCCAAGTACTATATTTGAGAAAAATCTACTATTTTATTTGAGGTAAATTCTGGTGATCTGTTGTTTAAGAAGCTCTGGTGTTCTAACATTTTAGAACATGGACTTGAGGCTGGGCAAGGGTTGCCTTCCTGTTCAAGATGTGCTCTTTGTGGAAAACTTAAAAAACTGTTCAAATTTGAACAAGGCTGAAAAAAACATAACATCATGCTTATGCAGATTTGCTAAGTATTGCAGTTACTTGCCCTGAAGGTTCCCTTATCCAGCTCAGAGTTACAAGGGTCAGAGCAGAACTTTCCTTGCAATGATAGCTTCTTTTTACCATGACCTAGGTCTGCACACTGGAACTGAAAGCAGAGAACTTGTGTATTCTGTGCTCTCAATGCTCTTCCTACAGAAAATACGCAGCATGAGCAGTAAACTGCCCAGTTCAAATGTAGGGGGGGGGGCTAGAGTTGGAGAGAGAGGGAGTAAGACATCAGGAAAGGTATAAATGGTCTGAGCAGCACTGGTAGCTGATAGGTTGTGGGACAGGAAGACTGGGAAAGGGGAAAGTTATGAAACAGACTGGAACTGGAAAGAAAAGGGGTAAGGTTGTACGTTAAGAAACAGAAGAGCAACATAAACAAAGAAGCCATACAACAAGGATCCAGGATATGAAGTGGACAAAAGTGGTGTTATGGCAAGGATTTTCATCCAGTACCCAGTACCCTGATGCAAAATAACAGGGATGGGTTAGATAAGGATTAAACTGGGGTGACATACGACAGTCCTATGTGAAAATGTCTGTGTACACTGAATCGCCCTTGCCTCCAAATCATGGAATGCAAGCTGGGATCCCAGAGCAGCCTCACCAGCAGAACATCCTTTCTTCCTCTTGGGCTGATCACCAATGGAGACGGCAATCTAACATCATTCTGAGATATTTCTAACTCAACCAGCAGAAGTCTGTACCTTGGACCTAAATGTTCCAACCCTTCAGTTGATCTATCTAGGTATCAATGAAGTGCAATATGATGGAATTTCTGAAGCTTTTTACTTCACTTTCCTTTTGCTGCCGTGAATACTATTTAAAAATTTATGTTAAGACTGCAAGATCAATCATTTAAATCAGCAAATATAATATTTAAGGTTGCTTGTGGAGTATACATTTTCATTAAGTGTTATACATTATAATAGCTTTACTTACATGATCAAAGACTATATTCACGAGGTAGGCCTGCTTTGTAGAGATTTATAACCGTACACTAACAGACACTAGTTTTATAGTATCCTTGCCTGGTTGCTTGTGTAAGTTGGAAGGCATGCACTGAATGAACCTCTCTATACATTTGTGAAATATTTAGATGCTATATTGATAAGCATAATAAAAAAGCCCACAAAATACTAATAATTCTCTCTTTAAAGCGGGATTTGAATAATGCAGTAAATGAAACTTGTGGTTGCACTTTCAACAGAAAATAACACATAAAGAGAATATTGAATGGCCACTTTGTGATTTTATCTGTCCACTCTGTCCACACTGAAAGAGACAAGGGGCTCGTAGAGAAAAATGTGATCATGTAGTTAAGCAGCACACAATAATACATTTACACAAGAGAAAGAATTAGGGTTACAAAGGTGCAAAGATAATAGAATATTGTGAATGCTTAACTCTCCCTTTTCCTGAAAGCCTTTTAACATTGATTTTTGTGTATATGTGTACTAACAAACATCGGCTGCAGTCTGTAAAATGACTGGGCGTCATTTTAAGAAATAGAGGTGAAATGTACTGAGTTGACAAATGCATTTCCACTTTATTCTTTCCCTCCCCAACATGAAATAGAGAGAGGATAATCAGACTTGATTTTTTCAGTTTCTCACCAGGCGTTATCATCATCAGTGCCAGCCTAAACACTCGCATAACAGCAAGTTATCTTCAAGTGACTTGCACTGATGTAATTATCTGAAATTTAGAGGTAATAACATTAAATGTTATTTTTAGTGGTACAGCGGACTTCAGAAGTCCCCATATTCTAACCCATACACATTCATTCCTCCCATTTGTGTCAAAACAACTACTTGTAGTTCTGAATAGTAAGACATATCCAAAAAGCAACAAAATAAGAAATCCTCCTCTACCAATTTTTAAAGCTTAGAAATAATTCAAAAGACTTCTTTAAAGTAAAATTTTACCTGTAGAAACACCATTCTTCTTCAAATTTGCAACATAATCATTGCCAAAGGAATCCTTCCCAACCTATACAAAAGATAAAAGAACAGGTTTTCTCTGTGGAAAGGTGAGATCATCTTTAGGCAGCAGAATGCTCTAATGCAATTTGAATATGACCCTTTCTATTTTGCAGCATTTTGCCTTATTTTTTGGAATAGTGTTCTGGAGATCTCTCTTCCTCTATTACAGACCCCCTCCACCGATGTCCCTGTATTCGAGTTTCATTCTCATACAACCACTATGTTCCCCTGAAACTGAAGCTTTCTGGAGACTGTAATATCTGGAAGTGTGCCGAACCTTTTACTCCTGGATCATTAGTCAGTTTTGAATTGAAAGAAACATAAGTGTTCTTCTTAACTGCAGTTAATGTTTTGAATTTCTACCTCAAAGTTTTCTTGGTGGAAAAACATCAGTGGTTATGCTCTAGAAAGTGTCTGTAAACATGGCATTGATGATTTCTATAATTTCTCAGTACTAAATGTACCATTTATGATTCAACATGTTTTTGTTTGTTTTATCCAGCAACACCAGACCCAGTTGAGTTAGAGAGTCAAGCTATGCTCTATTGTTTTTCTAACAGTAAGTTAAAACGCTTGTAATTTCAGTTCCACTAATCCTTTTAGCTGAACAGAATTCTGCTGGCTGTTTATTCAGAGTAATAAACATTTGTTTTTGTTTCATTACACAAGCTGAAAAAAGAAGGTGGAGAAAAAAAAGGCCTAACTTACTTAATGTCAAAGTAGCATTTAGTATATAAAGCCAACACAGTTGTTAGTTCACCAGATTTAGCCCATGTCTTCAGCACTCATAGTTTGTGCTCCCACTTCCAAGAGCATGTTGTGTGTCTGATCAGCATCAACAACTGACCAATGCTATAGGAAGTACTTTTGCAAGAGAAAAAAAGTCATCTTTCAGATAAGAAGCCAAATCGAGATCCTGCTCACAGTCTAGACAACAAAGGAATGACATGAGGAGTCCCTACCTAATGATCCGTCTTCTCATAAAACAGCGCTAATAGCTAACGCTGTATTTGAGTTACTAGGAAGTACAAAGCAGCTGCCTCTCAAGCCTGCTTAGAAATCTGTCTATTTATGAGTTCAGCATTTTAGAAAGCTTTGAGAAGACCTGAGTACTAGCTAGTGATCACACAAATCAAACCCTACAAAATTCCACAAACCCTATGGAATTCTAATATACAAAGTGTCGCAGATGGATGATCCTTCCCCCGACTTATTCTATTGCACAACTATGTTTTGAAACATACTTTCATTTCCTACAATGTCTATAAGGGATTTTTATAAAGCAGTATTAGGGATGGTCCCAGTCTTTTACCAAAGGAGGACAGCAATGCAGGTTAAAACAGTCTAACCAGATGGAACATTCCTCTAATAAATGGAAAAAAAAAAAAAAAAACCAAAAACAAACCAACAAGAACAACATTTTCTTTGGTCACTGTGTTATTCATTGTTTGCATATTAGAATATGTCTGTATCTCTGACTACTCCCAGTTTGCCAGACAGGGCGGGTTGTCGGAAGCTGCATCTTTTGCCTGCTTGTGCCTGGATGACTGCAGCCATCTGCAATTTGAACCTGAGTTGTGCTCACCTTTGCAGCCTAACAGATGTACTGTTGGAATGCATTCCACCTGATGGTATCACCTTCTCCCTCCCTATCTGCTACAAAGCTTCCACAACAAATCTCAGGATTTGCTCAGTTATTTCAGCAATGAAGTATTTCATAACCATTTCCCAAAAGCTCAACTGAAAACTACTTCCTTCAGCTCTGGGTCCGACATAACCGACAGACAGGCACCCTTTGTTGTTCAAGTGTCACAACAACTGAGATCAGCCATGGCACTTTTGCTCACAGCAAGAGATCTCCGTGCTGGAGGGAAGCCTTTGGAAGGGTCTCCGTGGAGGTCCTCTTCCTCTGGAAACTTTTTTCCATGTTAGTTTAACAGCATCCGACCCAGTTAATCCTTGTGCGTTTGAAGGGCTTATCTTTCCATTCAGGCTTTACCCCCAGGGAAGACAGAGTATTGGGCATCAGACTCATTTTAGATTAAAGGCATATTTACTGACCGTGTCAAATTATGTAACCTTGTTTTAATATTGTCTGCTTTTGCTCCGACCCTCCTAGATGGACTATTGGATAAACAGAAAACTACATGTCTTAGTCTGCTGACCACAGAACATTGTATGTGCTGAAGCAGCATTTCTTCTTTCTTGAGTTCTTAACAATAGCAGTTTGTACAAGCATTATGGCCACATGGTTTGCACATTAGAATGAGTAGAATTACATCAGTCTTTTTCAACCTGGGTTTTCCTTGCTTACTATCATGGTTTCCGTACACAGCTAGGAGAGCTGGCTGGTATCATAACAGCTAACATTCTAGCAGCTTAGGAGAATCAAACTCATCTACACCTGGAAATTAATTGCAACAAAAACATGTACCTCTTGACAATTTTTCATCTGTTCTATATAGACATTTTTTGAGAGTATTTACTCTTTCTCTTGTTTTGAGAATTAAACAGGTACTAAAGACAAGTATAAGACTAATAAAATGGAAAAAACAGTTGGAGATAACCATCATATTCTGGGCTGTGTCTTAGATATATCTAAGATCTTACAATGAAACGAGGATTCAGGCTTAGAGCACTTCTTCTTAAAATTGGCTTACAGATTATCTAAAGACAGAAGACTACACAACATCATAGTACAGCATTTCCTATTTCTGAGCAGGAATCAAATGCAGCTGGGGCTTAAGTAGAATTTATTATATGCAGTATCAGGCCAGCAGTATCAATGTCCAGTGACAATCTTCCCAAATCGTTTCTCAAAGAAAAACAGGACTTTTTTCAGCACATACAATGTGTTTTAGATCAACCTCCTTCCATGTTCTTAAAAATAGTAGGGTACTTAGCAGATTTTTTGGTAATAGCTGCTACAATGGGGAGTTTGGACCCTCTCAAGACCACTGTGCATTTTTCAGTACTGCAACAGGGTTCTTGCATGAACACGAACAATTCACTTATTCTCTTGGATCCTTCAGTTCCCTGACCGTAATCTTGTACACTTCTCAGAACCATTGTCTTTCCTGTCATTTGACGTGGCAACTATTTCTCAATATTTTGTTTTACTGTACTAAGCAAACGGAGTAAGGGAGTTTAAGACCGATACTGTGATAGATAATGATAACCCAGAGTAACAGCAGTCACTTCCATAGATTTCCAGGCAGGAAATAGAACAGTGTTTGCACTTCCACTAGTCAAACCCAATATTTGAATTTTAAATTAAAATCTGCAGCATTCTGTGGCATCTCTCGTTATACCTCTAAGTCATCCTAAAGCTCCCTTTCTCAAACCATCAACAGATAGTCACTGCCTCTCTTTTACGTTTTGAAGCTCTCAGGTGTGAAGAATACCTTGTCACTTGACCCGAGATGCCTATGTCTACTCTTGTTGATCAGATCCTCTGTCTAAATTACAGTCCTTGTAAGACGATGCCACACTCCAGTGGAATGTCCCTGTGGTACTAACCCCGATTCCATTCCCAGAACTTCAGATTGCAGAAGCAATTACTTCATGTTGGGAATTACGATCAAAACATAAACACGTACTGAGCACAGAGGGTGTGTGAGGGGCAATCTGGCTTTAAGAACCACTGCATACGTAAGGTGACTTGTTAAAGTAAAAATAATTGAATTGTAATGTCCCATCATTACCTGACTCTTCTTAGTTATATTCAGCAGGTGACTTTATATGGTGTCCCATTGAGCTATGCACATAAAAGACTGTACTGCTCTGAGATGAGACTATTTTGCAAGGCTATAAAGTGCATTTTTAATTTAAAAAGTAAATATTAACTTTTAAATAAAAAAATATAAAATATTAAAATGTATAGATATTAGAGAAATCTGTGATTCTCTACTACGTGTTTTCTCCGATAAATACACAACAGAAAGAAAGAAAGAAAGACAACTAGGTTTTTCTGAAATAGCACAAATATAATTTTGGAAAGTAACTAGAAATTATACTACTGCTAAATTTTATTAGGAATGCAAATGGTTCCAGAAACATGTATTCACTGAGCATAGCTTAGACAATTAAAAAATAAAACAAAATTCACACTTTCAGTGGAAAAAAACCTTTAACATTTAGCAGGAAATGTTAGCAGAGAATTCATTGCCAATTCATCTTGTACTTGAATCTGATCATTCTTGAATGCAATCATCAAATTTATACTCAATATTACCGAAGCACAAACATCACCAGTATAAATAAAAAAAAAAGCCAACATAGTAGAACAACAACTAGTGATAATGACCCACAGAAATGCTTGAAGGTATAATTTAGATTGATAGCTACCATTCTTTAGCCTAAATATTGGATTGGAAACCAGTGAGAAAGGCTTCCTTGAGATGTCTCCAGTACTTCTTAAAAAATCCCTTACAGACGATGATCCAACAAATTTAGCATCCTCCCCCAGCTATGGCAATAACAAAGCGTGTCCAGTCAATCTGAAGTTTCATCTGCACTTAGTACAGGACAGACAATAAGGCTACATAGAGATAAAATTTGATCTTAACCTTAGTAAGTGAGTAACCTCACTCAAAACCCGTAGCATTTAATGGCAAAAATCAAAGAAAAGCACTGTAAATATACAGCATCTGCCAGGCTGAATCAGCCCGATGGTCTGTGAGCCAGTCTTCAGAACTGCTATACATCAGATGTTTCAGAGGAGTGGGCAAAAAATTCCCACAGCATGCAAAGGTGATACAGTTTGCATATGAACATCTCATCCTAATCTCAAATAATTAGACAATGACTTAATCCTTGAAGCACTAGATTTTATATTCCTTCCCGAATTTGTTACTATCTCATCAGTGTTTGATTTTCATAATCACCTACAAAGTAAATTGCAGGTTGACTACAGTGCCTAGCACCTGAATGTCATCACTGAAGCCCTGACAGTTGAAATGCTGGGGAACATAAAGAGGAGGGGCTATTCCTCGAATTTCGAACATCTCAAATTCTCCCCCGTTCTCCTTCCCATGGTACAACAATCTAAGTTTTGCAGTCTTTCTTTATGTGCAATTTCTGCCAGATCTCTAGCCAACAACTCTGGTTCTGGCAGTGTTTTTAGAACAGCCTCCTGGTCACATTTCATGATTAAATTTACCGCTGAAATAAGGAGAAGAAAAGGGGATTAGAGAGGGATTGAAAACAAAAACACACACACACACACAAATTGCACAAACATTTAGTTCAGCTGTAATCCAAGAGCAAGTCAGTACTTACCTTGCAGATCAGCGAGGTCTTGGCCCCAAGTCGAGCAGACTGGACACACTGATTGGCTCCTTTCCCACCAAAACCAATGAAAAACTTTTGTCCAAGGATAGTTTCTCCAGCTCTTGGCAATCGCGTGGTAAGGCTATTCCAATTCAAAGTGATATTTACATACATTAATGACTGAAAATAGCAAGCATCTTCAAAATATGCGTTATATTCTTACAACCCTACACAGTCCAACAGCCAGTCAATAATAACCAAAAAGACCAGAAAGACCTTTTAGGATCTCTGCTCCACATAGCACCAGTTTTAAGTTTATCCCTTATATGCCACCCAGTCAAGCTTCTCGTTTATTACTCAGGAGAGGGATTGCATTTCTGTTGTTTGTGTTTCATGTTTCTACAGGAAAAGAAGCACTTCATCCCTGACTGGGATTCCCCAGTGCTAACTCAATACAGATAAATAATAAATCTATAGGTCTCGCTGTTCATGTTGTTTTACTGTAACATTCAGCTCAACTTTACATATTATTCATTTAATTTCATTACATCTAATTATACATTCTTGAACCACCCTTTAATTTTTCACTTTTGTAGGTGTTTACAGCCCTGAAAATTGTAGATCATTATCAAAACCTTCCTCCCCTCTGCTGCCACTCGGGTCATTGTATATATTTAACTTTCCTCTTTTTTTAAATCAAATTTTACAACTTCTTAACATTTTGTTGTATTTTGAGCTCGCTCCAATTACATTTACATCTTTCTGGGGATGGGTGCCCAGAACCAGATGCACTAATACAAGTGGAGAACCATCAGGGGTGTATTCAAGACAGTCTGGTCATTTTGGAAAACAAAACAAAACAAAACAGAACTATAATTTTGTTAACACTACCAGATGTTTTGCTATCTCCAGCAAAAGTTGAAAGAGAGAAAAGACACCACTGATCCTATGGGGAAGAAGTTCTCTGAATGCAAAAGGCAAGCTTGCTTTTGCCATTCAGATTACCCAAGTTTCTGCCTCTTCAAGCCATACATTCCAAGGATAAGGTTTAAAAATGGATTTCCTTCTATCACTTAAGCTACAAACAAGTTCACAACATGTGTGGAGGGAACTGAACCCATTCGGTCCACTGATGGGTAGCCCAGACAGGCTTCCAAAAGTCTGCAGGAAACAAAGGGACACTGGGGAAAGTGAAGTCTGCAAGAATGCTGAGGAATCCACCCTAACGAGGAAGAGATTCACTTTAGCTCTGTTTGTCATTTTACAATGTTATTTTGTCAGTAAATCTTATAGCAGCTTCACAATTGCCAGCCCTCCACTTCAGAAAACAGGTGACACGCTTCTGCACCAGTAAATCACTACAGAGCACTGTCTGAAAGGGACATGAGGAGTATGTTCATCTTACTCCCGAATTTATGCTGCAGCTTTTGGCGCATATTAGTGTTTGCAAAATCTTCACGGAGTCAATGGCAGAACGCAGCCATATCTACTGAAAGTTTTCAGGAAAAAGCAAGCATTTTTTCCCTACTAATTTTTCAATTCCAGCATCCACCAGTCCAAAGGTTTAGGATCACGCTGAAAACACGAAAAGCTAAAACTATCTGGTGAAGCTAAGTCCTGAACTCCCAGGAGATTTTTGCTTTGAGGCAGCTGCTATGGGTCTGTGCTTCACCAGTAGTTACAGTTTCTGGAGATCCGCAGGTTGGGATGCAGGCTCTAAGCAGGGATGCCCGCTAATAGAGCACCCCAGGCTTTAGTGTGAGGACAGGGTACCCAGCAGCAGGCTTCTGTGTGTGGATGACCAGAGGGAAACCCCAGCAAGGCTCACAGGTACAGCTACTGGCACTCATTTTGTTTCCAGGGATGCAGAGGCAGGTAACATTCTGTCAGGAAATGTTTAAGCCATTTTAAACAAAAATATAACAGCCTTTTACAAGTGTACATATAAGCGCCTTATATATATGGAAAGGGTTGCTAAGTTAAGACAGTTTGCCCACAGCAGCATTTGGCAGGTTGTTTACAACAGGTTTCAGGGAATGAGGTGCAATGAGTGTAGATAAATAATGTTTACTAATAGTAACATCTGTAACTTATTGCTATTTTCACCAGTTTATGTGCCATTGAAAGTCAAAATAGTGATGGTTGTGGGGCAGAGAACGAAGGCCACAAAACTCAGAGGAGGAAGCTCCTGTTCAGCCAGTGCCAGGCTACCGCCTGCGTACTGCCAGCACCGTGGGTCATTCAGCAAAGGAGACTTGTTTCACTCAGCCTTGGTAAGAAACAGTACTAGCAGCTCCTGTACCATTCATTTTATCCACAGATCTCGCTACACTTTAAAAAGCAGAACAACATCGGTATTCCTGTTTTGTGGGTGTGAAACTTAGGCAAGTCATTTTGCCTTTTTTTGCCTCAGGTCAGCCAAGAAGCCCGTGGCAAAACCAAAAATAGAGATCAGCTCCATCCACTAGCACCCACTGTCTTCTCATTTAAATGCTACAGTAAGAAAACGGTATCAAGCCTCAATTCATCTTCCTTCCTCAGGGTGTTTTAGGAGATTACAGCTTATTCTAAATAGAATTTGTTTCCACAAAAAGCTAATATATTTTTAGACGAAGATTAACAATTGTGACATCCCAGCAGGCATCTGCTAATAGTGCTGCTCCGAGTTCATACGCAGTTTCAAGAAGCATGTTCAGCCATACGTATTCGTGTTTTAACAGTGGCTAGACCACGACTTGATTCTCCTCTCAGTTTTGTTGGCATTGACATGCAACTCCAATGAAAGCAACGTAATTACACCGGTGAAAAAACAGGCTTGGTGAGGTGAGGATCCGGGCCTCGGTGTTTCAAGTAGGGCAGCAAAACAACTGCCTGTGGGAATCAAACAGCTTGTTGAAGACGGGAAGGTGACCTTTTTTATTGTTTTGATGAAAAGGTACAAGGCAAAGGGCAAAGGATCAAGTTGGAACAGTGATTTATAATTAGCCAATTTTAAAAATAGGCTAACAGACTAGGCAAGAACATGCGGCAAGTTCCTGTAGCTCCCTGTAAACAAAAAACCCCACCTCACTGCATTTCAGGCATGATCACCGATGCTTTCAGAACAATTCTCCCCTCCAGAAGCCTATTTGTATCTTCCATATTACACAAATACAAAGTACTTACTGATCTCTCTATGTATAGCCTGGAGGTTTCGCCTTCACTGACACAGGTATTCAAGATTTTTTTCCCAAATATAATGCTGTTCTCTTGTCACTTAATTCTGCAACTGCACTAACTTTCGATTCGCATCAGACAATTTTAATGAGCGTTTCAGGCTTCTGTTATGAGCAGGCAATGATGAGTAATCTGTATGATTAAGGAACCCTATAAATTCTTGGCTTATTGATGGTGCCACAAAGAATACTCATAATGGCCTAAAAGTGATGAAACAGCTAATGTTACTCCAAAACTAGGCTAAATAAGTTAATTAGAAAAACTGTCACACTGGTTTTCAGAATCGTTACATAAAATGTTTTGTAAAGCTATTTACAACTTTGACATAATTTGAAAATGCTGACCTGAAAAACCTAATTTCAGTTGCTAACCAACAGGCTGCTCTTAGCTTATGTGACAAATTCTGCTCAGCTTTGAGAGGATAAATGGAACGAGGGATATGGATCTCATATCTTAACAGTAACCAGAAACTAAACTTGAAATCCTCCAACACCTACTAGATGGAAAATAAAATGACTATATAATATCTCTTGCAAATTGTGTACAGGACTACTGAATCATATTTATAGAGGAACTTTAGACTGAAACATCCTGGAATACTTTGGACATTACAAATAAAGGAATATAATCACTCAAAATTTCAACAGACTTTTAACAAAACAATATTTAAATGTAGGAAGCTCACAGCAACACTACCCCCAGTTTTTCATGGGAAATGAAGAACTTACATGCAGTTATGTTTCAGAGGTTTGGGATAAATAAAAGTACAGAAGTAAGAACTCCACCACCGCAGTAACTTCAACCCTTTGTCCAGCGTGTGCCACAAGTTCTCTTAAAGGCTAGAGCTGGTTAGCACTGGTATTTTTAGACAGACATCCCTTAGGAAGGATGGCACTAGAAAAAGAACAGAGCCCTTTACTACCTGGTTGAAACACTGAATCAGAGGTGAAAGTGCAACTTACTCAGTCATTAACGCCACTTTCCATGGCATCCTGGGTTTTCTTGGACAGGTCCCATCTAAGCAGTGACTAGACCATAATCAGAGAGAGAGAGTCTGAAGGAAGGGGGAAGGGAAAGGGAAAGATGTACATAAGCAGCATTTGCATAAACTAATCCTGAAATTAATCACGGTTTGCTTCCGATTCCTGACACCTAACCGGGTCTGCTCAGTGTTTTCAACGCATGAAAGTACGACAAAGATGCGCTATTACCGTTAGCTTAAGCCGATGTAAAACCACGCCGAGGCAGCAGCATCTTCCCACTGTTTATCTCACATTGCCCTTATTGCTCACGGACCTTACTAGTGCAAAACATGGGGTTTTTATCCCCACGGGTCATTTTTATGGCTGGGCCTGGGGAGGCGAGCGTGGGGAGCAGCAACACCGCCTCTCCCGGCGCTGCTTTCTGTGCTGGGAACACCGAAAACACTGGGCTTTAAGCTACTAGTACAGGATACTTAGCTCATTAGATATTGTGAAGAAGAGCAGAAAGTGTCAGTATATTTCTGAGAAAGGACGTGGTTTTGGTGTGCACGAGAAAGGGAAATAAAAAAGTACATCGACATTTCCCTTTAAAAAAAAAGGGAAAAAGAGAACAATATTCTCATCGGGCAGTTCAGAGGGGAAGAGAATTTGTATGTTAGATTGGGTATCACATTTTGAAGGTGACTGTCATTTGCATAGTATCAAAAGAAAAATTCTAACATTTTTTTTTCTCCTGAAGAAAGGTGAAGATAATCAGGGGTATCCAAACAGTAGCAGAAATGCTGCATTTCAAAATATCTCAATAAATGGAATATAATGTAAAGGCCTAGAATTTAGCTTTGATTCTGTTCTCTTTGAATCCCTGAACAAAACTGGCTCTTTCTCCCCTCCTGGCAATTCCCTAGAATGGGGAAAATCCCTGCGAGATTAGAGTAGGTGTAACTAGCCACTGTCTAGTACATACAATTTACGGGGCTTTCATGATCCTCAGAGCTCACAAATACAAAGGAAAGAACAGTTCTTGCCTCTAACTAGGAATATTAGTACATCATTGTGGTGAAAAAGTCTCAGACCTCTTTTGGATCTGGCTTAACACTTTGGTTTAGCCTTGGTCTCTTTTGTCTCGCTTAATTTTTATAGATTTGAACATGTACTATGGGAAAGCATCCATAACACAGAGACATAAAAGACCACAATTCTTTTCAAAATCTGATGTTCTTGACTTGTTCATGCTTTCATCCCTTCTAATAATCTACTAAAACATCCTATTGGAAGGTAGAAAATGTTCAGGATTTATGAAGAGACTACGTCAGGAATTTAGTTAACTACAGCTTGCTTTAATTATGGGGCTATCAGGTTCTAGGTTCTTAGTCTCACTTCAAATCTCTAATGACTGAAAAAATTATTACGAGACAATTAAAAATAATAGGAAATACTCTATGTATTCTTCCCACTATTTCCCTGAACATGACAAGTCTTTCTTTAAAAAAGTTAACTTCTCAGACAATTCAAATCATTGGTTATCGTTTCTTGCATGTTTGATGCTGACGGTTAAAGAACAATCCCTTCACAGGACAGCACAGAAGTCCAGTGGCAGTGTGAGCTGCAAACACTTCACCCTATCGTCCATTCTGAGGATTTTTTTAAAACCTCTTTGATTTTCCACAGCTTACAATCTGTCACTGCAGTGCAAACAAGTGAATGATGAATTGGTGCAGAGCAGCGGGAATCTTTTCAATCAGAGAAAACATATTTTATCAAACACATATATATATTTTACAGACAAACTATTTCATAGATCTCATTACATTCAATGAAGGAAATTTTACCCTAGTAGACCTTAAAAGACGTAACAAAGAAGGCACCCAGATGGATATCCTGAAGCATTTACTGTAGTACGCTGTAGTGCACATCACTGAAATGACGGTATCACCAGGAGATCAAAATTCCTAAATTATGTTAGGAGTATGAAAACTTCAGCACAAAGGAATTATTTATTGGACTAACTGCCAAAAGTAAAAAGCTTTCTCACGGAACAGTAACCTTTTCCTCACATCTCTAGCAGTTAACTTTTGGGGAAAAGGTGGGCACAACGTTGATGATTTCATGATCTGTGGAATGTGTAATTCTGAACTTGAAGCTCTAAAGAGATTAAAAAACAAAAAACAAAAACAAATAGGAATGTATCTTCAGATACTTAAGTCTCAGCAAACATTCCATCATTCTTACCAAACATCTGTTTTGTATTTAAGAAAGATTGTGGAAATTTTGAAAATTACTACTCTCTAACTTTATTCCCCTCCCACGTTGTTCTTCATTGATGTCTCTCGATTACATTATTTTTGGAACTGCAGTTACATAATTATTTTCAAGGCAATGTGATGGCGATGTTAGAATAGACTGTCTCTGAAACATACTGTGCTCACCCAGGACTGAAGAAGGCTGCCTACGGTTCCTATGCTGAACAGAACACTGCATCATGATGAAATACCAGGCTTAAAGCAGAAAACAAAACACAACACAAAACAAAATAACCTTTGCAACCTAAGCAAAGAGTGATCTTTACGTGCCAAGGATGGATTAAGATGTAGGGATACCCTGGATATACGTACAGGCTGGGGGACGAGAGGCTGGAGAGCAGCCTGTTTCACCATCACGCGGAAAAAAATTACCTGCTGACCCCCTTACAAGTCTGCTCCTTTGTCTTTCCCAGGTAAAAATAGAAGGACTGCCCTTGCCTGCTCCCCACCGCCCTCCCCATTAAGTACTGGCATTTCGTACACAAGCACATTGTGCTTCAGGAACTACAATATGAAGAGCAACATCATAGATGTGTTCTCACTACAAAGTCATCAAGACAAAGTACAGTGCAGTCTGAACACTACCCATTTTCTCCAGTAAAAAGTTGCTCTAAAACATTAATTTTGACAAATATGAAGTTTTTCATCAATTTTCTAAGTACAGTGTTTCCCACAGAATCCATATGGGTCACAAATGAGACGTATAAGCAAAATAATACTTAGTTTACGTATGCTTACCCAATTTATCATAGATAATAAAGGTAATCATATGTAAATCATATATGTAAAGGTAATATGCCAAATTTTCATGCCTTCACTAGACAAGTTTTTACTCTGAAGCTAGCTTACCCTTGATTCACCAGTAAAAAGCTGTACCTGAAATTCTATTTAATTATAAAGGCATCTACTTCAGCCCTGGATCACAATAACATTAAGGCCCGTGGGGCAAGATGAGAACTTGCAGCGTGCAGGGGGTGCCTGGGCTTTGCTGGCCATGGTTAACCGAGCCACGGCAGGCAGGCATCTCCTCTACGTGACTGCCTTTACCTTCTCCACCATTTAAGTTCTCTTCCGAAAGACAGATCTGCAAGTATCAGAAAGATGTAAATCTGTATAACCCCGGCTTGTGACACCTGCCGGCAGACAACTCTCAGGTCTCCAGTAATGCCCAGAATTTCATGAGCAACAGGGAATGAAAACTGAAGGAATATCTGCTCATTTTCACTGCCTCTCTATGGAGTGCTAATGAGCTCCAGCAAAACTTCCAAATGCTTTCCCCAACAGGTCATTTACACTTTGTTCTACCTGGCCAAAAAAAGAAAAAAAGAAAAAAATAGAATGAATAATACCAGCAGGATATTCCCAATAAATAATATTAACGGGATCGAGCAATTAGAAGGAGGAAGGTATATTCACTCTCATTACAGCTGGGAACATGGAAAATGCCTGTCTTTCCACGTGAGTACTGAACTCGATCTGTTTTTCCCGTTCCTTCCCATCCTTTATTTTCAGCTCTGACCAATGCATCTTTTTTTTTTTTCTTTCTGCTGTATATACTATCAAGTTTTATGCATTTCATATAAACAGGGATCTGAGAGAGGATAGAAGTATAGAAAGTGATGGATGGAGTAAATTAGCAAAAGGGAATTAAGATTCTTTGGAAGCAGGAGTTATTTTTGGAGAGATGAGAGGCAGGAAAAGAGCAATGTAGAAAACAAGTGCACTGCAAGAACATGATGTGGAAAGATAAGAACAAGAGGTAAGAACAAGAGGTGAAGGCAAATAAGAGGAAATCACAGAGGGTTCAGGGATGACATGCTATTGATCTAGCACAGGGAAAAAAAGGGAGAAAAATGGACTAAAGTCAGAAATGGAAAGAAGAAATAATGAAACCCATAAGGGAGCACACAACTGATATATTCGGGAACATTACCACCTTCTTATTTTATAATTAGTTGTCACAAAGATCAACGTGTTCTATAAAGCTGCACCTACTTAGGCAATGCACCGGTGAAAAATCTTTTTGCGTTTTCTTCAGGCTCACAGTGTATGTTACTAGGCTTGGAAGGAACCAGGGATGTCAGCATCAAATGACTTACTGTGGCTTGATATAGGGGCTAACAACTGGAGCCTACAAAACAAGCAAACAAAACCTTACTAGTAAATTCCTATGGAAAGAACAGCTCAGACAGCTCCTAGAGGCAACATCATATATATGCCTGCCCAGAGTGTTTTTACACAAATTTGTTACCATCGACTCTGTACGATTTTTATTGCAGCTTTTGATTTGTGCCAGCAGCTCTTTACTGTCAGAACTGCTAAAATTTACCCAAAGACATTTATGTCTAGAAATGCATCTAGGAAAACAGTTATTTGCATGAACAGTACAGCCAGCAAGTAATTCATTAACAAGACAGAACAGAACTATTAATCATATCATTCTGTGGCTCATTAAGGGGGGAGAAAATACAATAGTCTCGGTGTTGGGTGTTAAAATATAATACATAACAATTGTATTTATTGTGGCAAATATTTTCAGCGGAATTTCTTTAGAAAATTTCCCCTCTGACTGCAATAATTCTTGTATGGCAAACATCTCCAAACTGGAAAGGCAAGAGATGTATTACTTTAAATAGTCAAAAAGAATTTCCAATAAGAGCAGGGAAAATAACCAAAACAATAAAAAAACTGTGGAGGTTATATAGTAAAAGAGTATTCAGTGGGGCAAGAAATTATAGATACGTTAATAACACAACATAATATTCAATCTGTATCATTAGGATACAGCAGAAGCCCAGGGAATACCCTGAAGTACTGACAATACCAATGTCCAGCGTATTGCTGGTTTGCATTCTAATTATTTGCGACTGCACAGTATCCAGGAACTCTACAAAAAGCAAAAGACAACAGTTGTGCTATCTGTGAAGTGGGATGTTATAATGTGAAGCAATGGACATATGCTATTTGCACAGTGCTGAGACAAAATTACATCTTTCTGCAGCAGAAATTAACACAACCCTTCACTCCTGGTGTTGATATTGGACAAATGGTAAATAAGCTTTCATCCCAACAACCTCTTGCCCTGATCATAACGTTATTACTTTCTGACTTTTCATTTTCTTCATACAGAGGTATCACTCTGGGTTTTCCAGAGGCAGATGAAACCTCAGCATGAATGCAGAACGATGGGGAAGCTGGACACTCAGGTGGCTGCTGTAACACCACCTGACTGTATGCTCAGTAAGTATGTGCCAGGTCTGCCACGGCATTTCAGTCTCCAAAAAAACACATACAATAATTCTATTTCTTCCTTCCTTCCTTGTTTGCTTGTTTGCTTGCTTGCTTCCTTCTTTCCTTTCCTTCCTTCTTTCTTTCTTCCATTCCAGCTTCCCATTGCCTGGTTCTGTCTCCACGATCTTCAGTGGGAAAAGGAGCTTTTTCGTACTGTAGCAACTAACGTGGTAAGAATTTCAGGGAGAACTTTTTCACATCCTAGATGTTCAGTGAAAATGAATACATGCAAGTCTTGTATGTAATTAGGGCGCACCATTGTGAGATTTTCTTGTAATGCTCTGTCCCGGAGTATTTAAGCAGATATTTTATGAGAGTTCAATTCTACTATGTGGGAAAGCAGGCAGGATGAGATGTGCACAGAAGTACTATATTTCTGTAATTAAAATACATAACCAATAAAATGGCTACAAATGTTGTCTCATGTTGCAATACCTAGGCTGATGACCTCCTTTCTCTGTAAACTTTAATCTGTTTTTCCTCTCTCTTCACTCCTGTTTAGAAAATTCTACCTCCTTGGCTTAAAAATTCCTAACTATTCAAAGGGATGACACAAGTAATGCTGCGAATCCACCAATTTCACCTCGTAGCATTAGCAACTGTTCTAGCACTGGACGCTACATTTTAAATGAATGAATTTTATTTTGCCATCACAGCAATGAAACTGGCCTCTGCTGTCACCAAACCACGAGAAAGCACGTACGTACTCAGGAAGGTTCAACAAAGAGATTCAGCTACCGATAGCTGGCAAATAGGGCACCCATTAAAAAGATGAAAAGTCTGATATGCACATTGTTTTACTTTTGTGGGTAGTGTATAATAGTTTACTGACCTCCAAGGGGGAAAAATGCCAGTCACATGAGACTAGAAATTTGTGGTACTGGAAGTCAAGCCATTAAGTGGCTCTGAATAACATAAAACAACACGGAGAACCATGGCATTTCAGACAAGTGTTCTTTGCGTGGTGAGAGAACACAAGATGGAGTATCTGATTTTCTTCTCCCACTTGGAAAATACACCCCAAAAACTTATCACCTGCTAGGATCAAAATGTTTCTGGATTCATTTACTCCATTACCCAAGTGAACTCTCTAGAGAATTAAGCAATAGTTTCCTTGCCTCATATGGACTAAACCTAAAAGCTTGGTAAACATTAGTTTTATCTCACAAACCATAATTTTTAATTGCTAACACACATAGGAAGGGCATAATCCTCCACTGATGATATCATAGTCTACTGCCATGGAAATGACTGCAGCACCATAAACACAGGTTTAAGATGACCTCACTTTAGTAGGAAAGAGGGAAATTTCAGAGGAATGTGAATGGCACTGGGAATAAACACACAAATTTACTACACAGTGAAAAGATTCTCCTACTAGTTGGTTAAAATATGGAAGATGAAGACGACAGCTAGAAGAGTGGCGGAACAGCATAGGAGTTCTCGGGTCCAAACACCGTATTACTGCCTCTGAATTTCTGAACACAGAGAGCCCTCTGAACTCATGTCAGGGTTCCCCTCCACAAACTCACTACACCAGACAGGAGTGAAATCCCTGCCCTGACAGGCTTACAGTTTAACCACATGAGCATGAACAAAGTGTGGCTATGAGAATACAGGGTAGGATCACAGAACAACATTGGAGCTGGAATGCTTCCTAGAATGAGTAAGTGCTTCAGAAGTGGGAGGAAGAGAACTATACAGTCTCTTGAAGCACACAAAATAACATGAAGTCAGACGCAAATTCAGAAGTACAATCTCAATGTGGCAAGTGCTAAGTATTTTGGCATCAGCTCAGGAAAATACATATATTTAACCTTCAGCTCTGAAGTAATCTGAGAGGCGTCAAACAACTGATGGATTGGAAGTTGAAATTACACAAAGTGTAAGCTTTGTGCTGCTGTGAGCTGGGTATGTTGAGTACTGTGCAGGACCCTAAGTGGAGATGAGAAAAGAAGCTCCAGCCGGGAGCAGGGAGTGGAGAAACGCAGAAGGCGATAACGATCTCACTTAAGTAGAACCTTTCATCTTGAAGGATCTCAAAGCAATTTACAAACTTAAACAGACCAGACACTGCAGCTGGTAGGAACAGAAGCAGACATCTGGGAACTCATTCATGGGAAGGAGGAGGTAACAGAGGACTTACTGGGTGCTGTACCTTCCAAAATGCTGTTGCTGGGAGAAGATAGCAGGACTAGAACAGCTCTTCCCAGAACCTCGCCAAGCAGCCATGTGAGAAAACTGCAGAAAGCAAGCAGGCAGCCAGAGCTGGCAGAAAGAGAAGCAGAAAAACAGAGGCCCTCTGGATAGCTGGGGAGCTGTCACCGTTAGGCTGTAATTTCCCTGCCTGTTTTCTCAACCCCAGCTCCATAGATTCTTTACGCTTTCTGCCATCAAAGCTCATGGCTTGCCTACCATTTTTGCCCTTTCAAAACCTTTTTCCTACCTTTCTACAAAACCCACTCCCCCCACTTTTGCTCCCCGACCTCCAAAATGTTTTCCAAATGCGCAGCAGGACAAGTAGTGCTACCTCTTGGTTACTGGGAAGCTGAAGAAATGACTTCAGCCACGGCATTTCTGTAGTACAGGCCTGACTGCAGTACCATGAGGGGTATTTTTTAGCTCAAAAGCACGACTAAATACATACTATTAAAACTGAACTAGGTAAGTCTAAAAAATGAGAGTCATATTAGTTATTGCTGAAGTGGAGTCGCTTCTGGAAGGAAAGACAGCACCTAATTACAGTATGCAGTGGATTAGTGCACGAAATGAAGACACCAAATGAAAGCGCAGGGAGATTTCAGTTAAGTGAAATCCAGAAAGCAACACTTCTATTCCACTTAAGTTAAAAGACATTATGTGATCAGCTTTACATCTATTTCCCAAGACTTTTAAAACTTCCACATCTCCATTTAAGAAGGAGGAAAAAAAGTTTTCAAGGCTAAGAGCCAAAGACAAGCGTTGAACAGGTGTTCCAACACGACCAGCCCTCCTCAGACAGGACCCACAGCATCCTCTGCCACACAAACAACAGCTTCTTTCAGAAAGTGCCAGCTGTGATCAATGGTGCACTGTCTCTTCCTCGTGGTTCATAAACTTGGCTGCAAATGCAGCTCTTCCAATGGGTTAAAAGAAGTCACTGGTGGCCTTAGCCTAGATATCTTGTGTTAATTTGAGTAAAATCCAGCCAGACATTTTCCTCCCCACCCCACTTCCCCTCTTTAATATTTTGTTATTTTTTTGTTAGAAGCACTTTGTTGGAAGCTTTTCAGGTCTGGAGTGTACTACCCGATACTTTTAACACAGTAAAACATTAAACTGGGTTGCATCCTGAAAGAAACTGATCACTCGGATTTTGGGGGGCAATTTAACATCAGTTTACAGTCCACTGAAAAGCCCCTTCTGACATGAATGAGCTTTGGATCGATCAGGCCCTACATCAGATGAGCAGTGTCTGAGACGTTTCTGATATTCAAAACTGTATATGAAGAGAACTATTTTCTTCTTTAAGTCCATTATTAAGGAATTCATCAATTTGATTTTTACTGCATTTTTCTTTTCAGACCCCCCCAGATACAGTTTTCTTTCTGCCAGGTAAGAGAAGGCAAAGGGGAGTTGCTCTAAACCACATTTTAGATCCTCTAAAATCAGGGCAGAACAACAAAGCACAGAGCCTGCGCATCCTGCCTTTACTATACACCCAAACTTTGCTAGGTCAGAGAAGAAGACGAGGGAATCAAGGCTCTGAAATCAAGCCCAGATTTTTCACTATTACATAAACCAAACAATTCACAGATGACACATTCTCTCATGCCTTGATGCCTTTCTCTGGATCCAAAAGATTAATTTCCTCAACTGGACTAAGCTTGTATTCCTTCACAGTTGTGCTTTCCCATGCTGCTGGCAACGGCAGATTGACTAGAATGAGGAGTGGCTGCTGCAGGGGAAGCATTACAGATAAAAACAAAAACACAAACGAAATGGATTTGAAGAATTCTAGAACACTTTTCTCTGCTGCTAGGAGAAGCTGAAGAGCAGAAAAAAAACATGAAAGCAAGAACAAAAACATTAAAACGTGGTGACTGTGCATGCATGAGAAATGGTGGAAATGAGAACACGTGTGAAAGACCTAAAAACAAAGCGAAGGAGAAAATGAAGTCATACGTGAGACTTTCCCTGCTACCTCAGAAGAAACATAAGAAAATTCCTTTTCACATTCCCACAAATAGATTATTTGAGATTGAGATTATTTCTGAGATTATTGTCCCGGATATTGCATTTCAAGGAAGAAAGTACATACACAGCTTTGGCTCATGGATTTCCAATGAGCCAGTGAGTCGTTTACTTCAGCGCTTCAGCTGACAGCAGCCACCACCAGAGGCTTAAGACGGAGATGCAGAATCTCACCAGTGGAGGTACCTTTGCCATTTTGCACAAGCAGAGATCGTGCTCTGTTAGCAAAGATGATTTGATGCACCCATTGGGCTCCTCCGGGATGTTAATTCTGGATGTGGATTTGTCACGACTGTCCAGTCCGGCAACACACTACTGTGTGGCTCAGTGCTTCTCCACCACGTCTTTCTTCTCTCGCTGAGTGCCTTCAGTCAATCAGTTTGCTCGTTGTAATAATTACTAACGACAGTGGTTACAACAGGGGCCTGGAAGCCATAACTTTTAGTTCTATTCCCTAGAGGGAATAAAGCAATCTGAGAGGAGGAAAAAAACTAAGATTTCAAACTTTGAACATCTTAACAAACACAGTTTTCCAGTATCTGGGCTGTGGTCTCGTTCTCTCGAATTCAAGTGAAAAACTGTTGCTGTTGCGACTACCCAAAGCCTTTTTTTCCATCTTACATTTTGTTCTTTGCTTCTGCTGTTTTCAATTGCCATGCCAAAGTTTCTCCTGTTTATTCTAATTGTTTTAGTGTGTCTGACTCTCATTGGTTTATATGTTTAGTCTTGTCCTGATTTAATATGAATTAAAATGCCACTGCCACGACCAGTCTGCAAATATGAGTCAGAACAGAAACTATTTAAATAATACTATGGATGGTACCCGTCTGGTTTGATATCTAGATCATATAGAATAATGCTGTTTTTGTTTTCTACTACTATTGCCTGCTATTGCCAATGAAGTGCTGATTGTGATTGTGACCACAAATATGTTTTGTTCCTGGTCCTATTAAGCCAAAAGAGTGTGGTTTACTGCATGTATGTACGTGAGGCTGTTTTGATTATACTAAATTCACTTTAGAAAACCCACATTCTGCCACTGCAGCGCTACAGGACAATGAGAAAAGAATTTCCAATGAGAACAGTATTTTAAAAGCAAACCACTGGGCCCCTTCCCTTTAAAAGAATGTTAAGGCACACTACCCTTTTTTCTGAATTTGATTATTTCTCAAAATTACATGTGAACACTGTCTTCAGCAGAAGGTCCCCTTTCTTTCCCTTCTCATTCATTATGTAAGGCGTAGCAAATTTCAAATTGTATATTGCTGTTTCACACAGAGATTACGCTTCTTTAAATCATTAGTTTACTGTGTTGAGTAAAAACATTATATGGTAACTTCTTTTATTTGGTGAATCTGGCTACCAAATGTCCAATGGTAGCTTCAAGCTTATCTTTTGGATTGTCAGTACCTTGCCTCTGAAGACCTGGCAATGTTTACCATTTAATGTCTGCCACCCTGAATTTCTAGCCTTCCAGAAAGAGGGTGAAGACTGTATTCTGGAGAGCCAACATTGTACCCCATCAGGCTGAGTTATAACATATCATTGTCCACCTCTGGCAGAGCCTCAATCAATACGCTGATCTACGAGGAAAAACAGGCTTCAGTCCTGAGCGGTGAATAAGCCCAGCAAACACGATGTGTCCAAAAATGTGCCCAACCTCCTTCGCCCGACTCACTCCTAATGCAGTTTATTCAGCCTCCTCCAGTGGCTGATAGACGGGCGGTTACCACGCGAGTTCTGCTCTCCAAACCTTTTCCTAACTAAAGCACCAGCATAAGTACCAGACAAACTCGTGAAAACCAGATGCTCTTTTGTCCCCGCTGAAATGAACCCTGGCTTTAAACCTAGAATATACAGCCCCCCCCCCCAAACTGCAGACATAAAAATAGTCAAGAGAGACCCTCCTGGCATCAGTCCTAATCTGGCAGTTTTTTAATAAAGCTTGCTTATCATTCTCTGTTTAATAGCTTTGCTCCCCGCTTAGAGGCATCCCAGCCCACAGTTTAACACTTTCAGGTAATTTTAGCAAGATTTTTGGAACACTGGATACATTCAAACTCTGTCTACATGGGTACTAAAATGGAGATTTCAGTCTGATTAAACACTTGGCAGCTAAATTTAAACCCATTCTTTTTCCTAGTTTATGAAGTGCCTGAATCCTGTGCTAGTAACAAAGAATGAGGCTGTCCATTCTTTTTCAGTTGAATCAAATTAGCTTATCACTAATAAAAAGCCCTTCACTGCTCCTTAAAGTAGAGGTTAATAACGGTGAGTCAGACACATTCTTGTGATAGCATTTGTTCAGTTTAAGAAACCCTCTCAGCTGACTGAAAAGTGAAGTAGCTTTTTTTTTTTCAACCACTTAATCTAGGTGTTACAGCATCTATGGCTACAACCCATGGTTTAATCTCTAGTTACAGTATGGCCAGTTAATAAGGCTTCAAATAAGTGACTGTATCTCTATCATATCAAACTTTAAGCCAAAAAAGAAAACTGAGAGCTTTCAGTTTTGTTGTTGTTGTTGTTGTTGTTTTGTTTAACTGTCAAGAACAACCCATGGCTGTCAGTAGTGCTTAAACTGGTAGACATTAGAGACAGGAAAAGGAATTTCTTGAGATTACAGAACCATGTTTTGTGTTTCAATATAACGTCACAAGCATCTGATCACTCATAGACACGTAACGTCAAGATCAGTTCTACAATATCTTACTCTGACTTACAAGACAACTATTCTTGGAAAACTGCCAGTGTGTGCTGCAGATTACATAAAGCATTAAATCTTTCTGTCATAGGTTCTGTGATTTTTAACTGTTTTTATAATGCACGTCTGTGACTACATTGCACTTACTCCCCAGCATAATCTTCTAATCATGTATTCTACACTTTCTTGACCCACAGGCTTTGATCGTCTGCTGATTCAGATTGAGGAATTGTATTTTTTACTGCAGAATTCCCAGCAGGACAACCTGATGCAGTCCAGACACATATACTTCTAAATCCTATTTTAACCAAGTCTGCATACATAGTTTAAAAACAGATGTGTTTAATATAGTGCAAATAAAAGGACTGGTTTGCAAGTTTACTGGGGCTGACAAGGTCAGGCAGTTTAGGTTAGTATTTGCACTGTTGCCAACTCTTGCAGTTTTGTTTGAATTCTTCATTTAGTATTCATTATAAAACCCAGGCTGCTGGAACCAAGAGCTTTCACGAACTTCTCTGTTTTAATTTTTAAAAGTTTCCAAACCTGTGTACCAAAAAAAAAATGACAATGAGGCCCAAGCACCTAATTCTAAAAGCAAAATGTCCAAAAGATGAATCAAAAGGAACGAAGACATTCCTTCAAAAAAAAAAAAAAAAAAAAAAAAAAAAGAAANAAAAAAAAAAGGAAAAAAGGATTTCATGGTTGAAAAACCAGCTTTGGGGTGCAGAGGTGCTTGATTTTGTGAGGGCTTCTTGATCTGTCTGGATATGAATAGCTCGGCAGGCCTTCTCTCTCTCACTGTCACATAAAATGTAGTCCGCAAGTAATCAGCTCCTAACCTACTTTTTCACGGGCTTCAGTTTCCTCACAACATTAAGCTTTCTTTCTCGCTTTTCTGGTGGACACGAGCGCTTTGAACTGAGAAGGTGTTACAGCTGACCACCTCTAGTTACCTTCCTAAAACCGCTTCGGGCTCCTGCGCTGCTAAGAGTACCAGAGCGCAACATTTCCCAGGCAGACTGCTACGGATCGCTGCTCTGCTGGCAAGGGCAGCGCCGAGCCGCCTAGCACAGCTGGAAGCACGGCCCCACGCCTCCCTTCGCCCCGAGGCTGCACACAGCCCGGCAGCGCGGCCGAGCGTCCCCGCTCCAGGGCTCCCCGCAAGGCGGGCGGCAG